>CM055116.1:49964129-50031629 GCA_029206835.1 Rana muscosa
ATAGCTGTACTAAGCCAGCCACATCGCTCTTTACACTAATCTACCTTCCACAGTCACACACTTATTATTATTATTATTATGATTATTATTATTATTATTATGATTATATATCTATATTGCTCTGACATATACCGAAGTGCTGTACAGAAAATACTGATCCTTCACTCTGCACCAAAGGAGCTTACATTCTAATGTGGTAGTCCGACCCCCCAGTCACACATTATTATTATTATTATTATTATTATTATTATTATAATACATTTTATAAAGCTCTGACATATACTGTAGTGTTGTACAGAGATCACTGAGCCAGTCACACCCATCTGTGCATCAGAGGAGCTTACACTCTAATGTCCTCCCATAGTTACCCATTATTATTATTATAATTCTTTATCACTGACTTTATTTCACAGCTACATATGGAGACTACTGAATCATTTACATCAGTCTCTGCACCAAAGGAGCTTACACTCTAATGCCCTCACACATTATTATTATTTTAGCTAACATATTCCCCAACTCTATACAAAAAACGAAAACAAAAAACAATAAAGCATTCACACCAGTCTCTGCACCAGAGCAGCTTACATTCTTTTGGCACACCACATTCACTTACTATTACTTTATTATTATTATTATTATTATTATTATTATTATTATTATTCAGGATTTCAAACCGTGACAACAGTGTGCTCATTGCTCTACAAAATACATAACAATGGATAAAGCTGTGACCTATTCTGCAGTGCAGCACAGATCATATTAACCATTTTGCAGCAGTAATAGTAGTAGTAATAATAATTATATTTACATTTAATTAGCACTGACATAATATTTTTATAATTTATTCAATTTTAATATATACTGCAATGCTATATATTATTACAGCTCTGCTATATTTTGAACTGCAGTACAAAAAAAATCAGGGAGCCATTCACAGCCATTATTATTATTATTATTATTATTATTAATAATTTTATATAGCTCTTACATTATTATAATTGGTAATAGTATTTATATTATTATTTAATTTTGACATATACTGCAGTGCTTTGGCTTATTGTAACATTTAACTTTATTTAAACATTCCAAATAAAACCTCAACTCCATTCATTACAGTCTGTCCAAAGGAGCTTACAATCTAATTTTGCCACCAGTGGTCCATATTATTATTATTATTATTATTATTTATTATTAATAATATTACCTTGTCATAGCCAACTTTGTAATGTTTCTTTTAATCACCATATAGATCAAATCATAAGAGAAAAAAATAAATAATAATAGATAAAATCATAAGAGAATAATATTATTATTAGTATTATATAGTGGCTTAAGCAACATTACAACGCTGGCTATGACAAGGTTGTTGTTGTTGTTAGATAAAATCATAAGAGATAATAATAATAATATTATTATTATTATTAACAACAACCTTTATAATTGCTTAAGCCACTAGACAATAATAATAATAATAATAATAATATTATTCTCTTATGACTTTAACTATTATATTTATTTTCTCTTATGATTTGATCTATCTGGTGACTAAAGAAACATTACAACGTTGGCTATGACAAGGTAATAATAATAATATTATTATTATTATCTAGTGGCGTAAGCAACATTACAACGTTGGCTATGACATGGTTGTTGTTGTTGTTATTATTATTATTAATAATAATAATATTATTATTAACAACAACAACCATGTCATAGCCAACGTTGTAATGTTGCTTACGCCTCTAGATAATAATAATACTAATATTATTATAATAATAATAACGTTGTCATAGCCAACATTGTGATGTTTCTTTAGTCACCAGATAGATCAAATCATAAGAGAAAATAAATATAATAGTTAAAGTCATAAGAGAATATTATTATTATTATTATTGTCTAGTGGCTTAAGCAACATTATAAAGGTTGTTGTTGTTAATAATAATAATATTATTATTATTATTATTATTATTATTATTATCTCTTATGATTTTATCTAACAACAACAACAACCTTGTCATAGCCAACATTGTAATGTTGCTTAAGCCACTAGATGATGATGATGATGATGATGATAATAATAATATTTTCTCTTATGATTTTATCTATTTTTATTTTTTTCTCTTCTGATTTGATCTAAATACTGAATTGCCATATATTATGGAACTACAATCCCCAGCATGTTCCTTGGGTGCCCCATGCAGGTGCTTGCATTTTTGCAGTAGGGACACAAGTACCCCTCCCTAGGTGTTTAGCTGCAATAACCTACCTAGGTCACAGATTTATCTGTAAAAATACATAAAATAGGGACTGTCATAATTTCAGATTATACTATAATATTATAAAATTCTATACATGATCGTGTTTTAATTTGTGCTTATAACAGACTCATTACATATTTCCCCCTGTCCAGGAGTATTCCTCGAAGCCCCTCCTCCACCATCCAGTAATATGATTAAATATTAGCCCCTCCCCCTCCCCTCCTTTTAATATTAATTAGTCCGGATAATTGGCCACTTTGTTTCCCATTAGCTGTGTGTATTTTGCTAATGTATTTCACTTAGAAAGCTGCAGAATTTCACCCCCTGGTAACGACTTGGGAAATGTAACACCTGGGGGTCAGGATTAGAGGGGGGTCCCCAGTCACAGGGGTCTTTGTGACAAGTGACACTGAACTGTGACTGGTGTCTGCTAGGACAGGGTGACAGTCCACACAGCTGGGACATGATCCCCCCCCCCCCCTCTCCTCCTACCAGTCTGTGACCTGGGTGATGAGGACCTAATAGAAGATCAGGTCACCCATAGCACTGCACCCTGCCCTGAGTACCTGCACCCTGCCCTGAGTACCTGCACCCTGCCCTGAGTACCTGGAATCTTCAAAGCACACAGGTGTCCAGACAGGAAAACTATACTGAGAGATAAATGTCTGATATTCTTCAGTCATGGGAGGACCCCCATATTTCCCTGGTCACTGACCCCCACAATCACTATGCAAGGGGGCTGACTTCACTGGAAACATGCTTATTCCAGAGTCATTATCAGAGGGACAGCAGGACTTCCAGGTCAAAACAGGGAGTGTGATCTTCACTGTCTGCATGCTTGTTCCACTGGAAGCAAAGGATGAGTATGACTGCTGTGTAAGAAAATACATTCACATATCATCATCATCATCACTCACAAGTCACAACCTTCTTTCTAAATTGACACACAAAAAAAAAAAATCTATATCTACAATATCCTATTCTATCTATTGTATTCGATAAATAATACAATAAATACTGTAGATATATAATACGTTAGTTATATACTGTAGGTAAAATAGGATATAATTGTAGATATATACTGTAGCTATATAATAAATCTTCAATATCCTATCTATTGTATTAGATATCTAATATGATAGATGGATAGATATTGTAGATAGATAGATAGATAGATATATATATCTATCTATCTATCTATCTCTGTCGTATTATATATCTACAATATCCTATCTATCGTATTAGATAGGATATATACTGTAGATGGGATATTGTAGATATATAATACTATAGATAGAATAGGATACTGTAGATATATAATACAATAGGAAATTGTAGATCTATATTGTATTCTATATCTATCTATCATATTAGATATATACTATAGATAGGATATATAATATGATATATACCGTAGATTAGCATATTGTAGATATATAATACGATAGCTATATACTGTAGATGGGATATTGTAGATATATAATACAATAGATATATACTATAGAATAGGATACTGTAGATATATAATACAATATAGATCTACAATATCCTATCTATCATATTAGATATATACTATAGATAGATATGATATATACCATAGATAAGGATATTGTAGATATATATACTGTAGATAGAATAGGATATTGTAGATGTATACTGTAGATATATAATACAATATTTATCGTATTATATATCATCTATCTACAGTATATATCTACAATATCCTATCTATCGTATTAGATGGATATATACTGTAGATATATAATATGATAGATATTTTGTATGGCTATTGTAGATATAGAATACGATAGATATATACTATAGATAGAATAGGATATTGTAGATAGATATACTGTGGATATATAATGCATCTACAATATTCTATTCTAGCTATCTTAATAGAGATATACTGTAGATTAGGATATTGTAGATAGAATAGGACATTGTAGATGTATAATGTAGATATATAATATGATAGATGATATATATGTAGCACACAGGTACTCTTCACCTGCCTTGGCTCACTGGCAGGAAAGACATACCGTGCCACCATGCCCGTACCCTCTGGTTTGCAGAGGTTAGGCACACTTGTTTTCACCTACGGGACTTGCAGCAATGTTCTCCTCAAAGCTGGTTTCTGTCCCCAGTATGCAGGGACAAAGTCTTTATACCCCAAGTAACTCCAAGGTCCACACCAGTATATCACTCCAACGTAGAGCTTTTATTTTTCTCTTGCATGAAGTAATAAAGGTGTTAGGAAGACAGACAGCATTCAGGCACTCCTGGCAGCCGGCGTGTAGCTCGAACAGTCTATTTAGTTCCCTAATGGATGCGTCTAGGAGATCCTCTGCCACAGGATCTATAATATCCCAAACCTCCTGATGGTCCAGATGTTAGGCCCCTGGGTTCCGGATGGATGACATCCCTCTAGAGTTACTGGGCCCCTTCCTTCACTGTGATCTCTCACCAGTCCTTCCGAACTGTCCTCCCCCAGCCTCCTCATCCAGAAACGGGTCCTCTCGCAGGGCGGCACCCTGGGATTCTTCCTCTCGAAGTGGGCTCCAGCTAAAGGTGCTGGGCCCAGGGCTGAAGTTGCAGTCCCAGGACTAAAGGTGCCTGGGACTGAGGCGCACGTGGCCCCATGGCCTGGAGGGCCATGCACTTGAACTTGGACTCCAGAACCATAGGTTCCCCCGGGTACAGGTCCCCGGGGTAGTAAGTGCACACTGATCAATGGCGTCTGCCCCTTTTGTACCCTCTCCTGGCATGCACAGCGGGTAGGCCACGCCCACTGCACAGCTGCTAAGAGAGGACACCCAATCACCATTCCATCACCTGTGGTTCAACCCCCGAGTACAAGTGACAGCGCCACCCATACTTCTAAGGGGAACTGCACGCCAGATGAAAACAGCAGCAAGGCAGAGTCCAGTAAATTGAAAGACTTGAGCCAACTATCACTCAAGTCACCCCTAAATTTGGCATAACATAACCTCAATTTAGGACCCCGCTACATATAATACAATATTTACAGTATATATCTACAATATCCTATTCTATCTATCGTATTAGATATATACTGTAGATTGGGATATTGTAGATAAATATTGTATTATATATCTACAGTATATATCTAGCTATTATATATCTACTATATCTAATTATCACATATTGTCAAAAGTATTGGGACGCCTGCCTTTACATGAACTTTATTGGCATTCCAGTCTTAGTCCGTAGGGGTTCAATATTGACTTGGCCGACCCTTTACAGCTATAACAGCTTCAACTCTTCTGGGAAGGCCGACCACAAGGTTTAGGAGTGTGTCTATGGGAATGTTTGACCATTCTTCCAGAAGAACATTTGTGAGGTCAGGCACTGATGTTGGATGAGAAGGTCTGGTGTTCTATCCGGTTGAGGTCAGGACTCTGTGCAGGGCAGTCAAGTTCTTCCACCCCAAAATCGCTCATCCATGTCTTTATGGACCTTGCTTTGTGCACTGGTGCACAGTCATGTTGGAACAGGAAGGGGCCATCCTCCAAACTGTTCCCACAAAGTTGTGAACATGGAATTGCCCAAAATGTCTTGGTATGCTGACCCCTTAAGAGTTCCCTTCACTGGAACTAAGGGGCCAAGCCCAACCCCTGAAAAAGAACCCCACATCATAATCCCCCCTCCACCAAATGATTTGGACCAGTGCACAAAGCAAGGTCCATAAAGACATGGATGAGTGAGTTTGGGGTGGAGGAACTTGACTGGCCTGCACAGAGTCCTGACCTATCTTTCTATCTATCTATCTATCTATCCTCCGGTGCCCATTCATACCTGAGTATTGTGCTACTTGTCACTGGAAGTTTGCAAAAAGTACATGAGCTCCTTTGGGGGTTTTTTGTTCCCTGGGTTGTAAAGCTTTGTGTTTTTTCACCTTAATGCATCCTATGCATTAAGGTGAAAAAACACCCTGCAGTGACCTGAGCCCCAAATTTCTGAGGGTGCAATCCTGCGTCGTTCTCCCCATGCCTGATCGGATCTTCATTGGATAGATTGATAGCAGCGCAGCCATTGGCACGCTCTGCTGTCAATCAAATCCAATGACCTGGCCGTCAGGGGGTGGGGCCGAGACATACAATCGGCGGCTATGGACGCTGAGTGTATGACACGGGAGCGTGCCCGCAAGGTAACCCTCGAGAGAGAGAGCTTCCCAGAGGGGGCTAGCACTTGCGGGGAGGAGCCGAGAGAGCCGCCGTGTGACCCCAGAAGAGGACGATCGGGGGCCACTCTGTGCAAAACGAGCTACAGTGGAGGTAAGTATGACATGTTTGTTATTTAAAAAAAAAAAAAAAAAAGTGACCCTTTAGGGTCACTTTAAGGGGAGCATTTGAAAACGCATGCAACATAAATGTTTTTTTGGCACAATATTTTGCCCCTCCTACTAGTAACTAACTTTTCATTGGTGATAACAAAATCCTTTGAACCCGGCTGCAACAGTACAATTATATAACATACGCCCTTAAATGCTTGAAGAAGTTAAAGTGTGACCTTAATAGTTTTTTGGGGTGCCATTTAAAATGAGTTTTTCAGCAATTGCCGCACGATTTCAAATCGCCAGGTGTGAATGGGGTCTTCGCTACAAATGGAGCGATTCTACAAAGACAAGGAGGCGGTCTCCTCTCTCTTAGCGATTTCATTAAATGGACAGTGGAGGAATCGCTAACCGCAGTCGCTAGTCTGACATCTGCCTATGCGTGTCACATGATACAGTGGGTCAGGATTGGGTTGGGCTGTGGTCTTCTTATTGTGTCCATAAATGTATGAATTCCATTAGTTCAGTATTCTTAGGGCTCATTCACATCGCAAGGTGCGTATTATTGTGCTGAAGTGTAGTGTGAACATGCATTGCTAAATTGCATTGCCATGCTCTTTTTATTTATTAATAAATTTTTCAAATTTCAATGTAATTTAATGCGCTTCACTGCGTTGCGGCATATTGATAAGCGTGGAATGCATTTTACTGCGCCGCCCACCGTGTCTACATTACTGCGCTGCCATATGCGTAGGATTGCCACCTCATCCCTTTAAACCCAAACACATATGAATTACACAGGTTCTGAGGCTAATTTTAATGCAGATAATGCACCAAGCGAGTTTAATTACCACCTTAATTAGCCACAGAACCTGTGTAATGCATATGGGTTTGGGTTGGCGGCAACCCTAACTGTGCGTCGTGTCTACGTTACGGCGCCGCCCACGTGTCTACGTTACGGCGCCGCCCACGTGTCTACATTACTGCGCAGCCCACCGTGTCTACGTTACGGCGCCGCCCACGTGTCTACGTTACTGCGCCGCCCACGTGTCTACGTTACTGCGCCGCCCACCGTGTCTACGTTACTGCGCCGCCCACCGTGTCTACGTTACTGCGCCGCCCACCGTGTCTACATTACTGCGCCGCCCACCGTGTCTACGTTACTGCGCCGCCCACCGTGTCTACGTTACTGCGCCGCCCACCGTGTCTACGTTACTGCGCCGCCCACCGTGTCTACATTACTGCGCTGCCATATGCGTAGGATTGCCACCTCATCCCTTTAAACCCAAACACATATGAATTACACAGGTTCTGAGGCTAATTTTAATGCAGATAATGCACCAAGCGAGTTTAATTACCACCTTAATTAGCCACAGAACCTGTGTAATGCATATGGGTTTGGGTTGGCGGCAACCCTAACTGTGCGTCGTGTCTACGTTACGGCGCCGCCCACGTGTCTACGTTACGGCGCCGCCCACGTGTCTACGTTACTGCGCAGCCCACCGTGTCTACGTTACGGCGCCGCCCACGTGTCTACGTTACTGCGCCGCCCACCGTGTCTACGTTACTGCGCCGCCCACCGTGTCTACGTTACTGCGCCGCCCACCGTGTCTACGTTACTGCGCCGCCCACCGTGTCTACGTTACTGCGCCGCCCACCGTGTCTACGTTACTGCGCCGCCCACCGTGTCTACGTTACTGCGCCGCCCACCGTGTCTACGTTACTGCGCCGCCCACCGTGTCTACGTTACTGCGCCGCCCACCGTGTTTACGTTACTGCGCCGCCCACCGTGTCTACGCTACTGCGCCGCCCACCGTGTCTACGTTACTGCGCCGCCCACCGTGTCTACGTTACTGCGCCGCCCACCGTGTCTACGTTACTGCGCCGCCCACCGTGTCTACGTTACTGCGCCGCCCACCGTGTCTACGTTACTGCGCCGCCCACCGTGTCTACGCTACTGCGCCGCCCACCGTGTCTACGCTACTGCGCCGCCCACCGTGTCTACGCTACTGCGCCGCCCACCGTGTCTACGCTACTGCGCCGCCCACCGTGTCAACGTTACTGCGCCGCCCACCGTGTCTACGTTACTGCGCCGCCCACCGTGTCTACGTTACTGCGCCGCCCACCGTGTCTACGTTACTGCGCCGCCCACCGTGTCTACGTTACTGCGCTGCCCTATGCGTAGGGTTGCCACCTCATCCCTTTAAACCCAAACACATATGAATTACACAGGTTCTGAGGCTAATTAAATGCAGATGATGCACCAAGCGAGTTTAATTACCACCTTAATTAGCCACAGAACCTGTGTAATTCATATGTGTTCGGGTTTAAAGGGATGAGGCGGCAACCCTAACTGTGCGCCGTGTCTACATTACTGCGCTGCGCACCGTGTCTACATTGTTCCCAGCAAGCACCATCACAATACTTTGGTGTGAACTGGACACCATAGACGGCAATGGCATTTCCTGTGTTTTTTGCGTTGAACATGCGTTGGTCAGCTCAAATCAATGATCAAGGTGTGAAGGATCCCCCATGGATCATTTTCCACCACCATCTGGATGACTTTGAAGAGGTGTTCATTCTGAAGATAAAAGTGATCAGAAGAGTTGTGCAATTCCTTTTTTTTTTTTTTTCTCCAACCAATCTTGTTCTGTAAAGTGCAACAATCACTTCTGACTTTTTTTTTTTTTTCTTTTTTCTTTTTTGTTAACATGAAGGTCAATTTATGCGCAGTTTTTTTTAGTAATTTTTTTATTGTCTTCTTACTTTGTCTTTCTTACTTGTTTGTTGTTTCTTCTTCTTTTTGTTTTTCTTACTGTTAACATGGAAGGTCTCTTTACACTTATCGGCATGTTTTTTTGTTGTGTTTTTTTTTTCTCCACGTTTTTATTCCGATGTCCCAATTATTTGCTCACTGCAACACAAATGGTAAACCCTTCATCAGTCCGATCATATTCACACTTGGTTGTGGTGAAGTGCACTAAAATGCATATATAAGACCTCATGCAACACTGGAACTTTTTCAACTTCTCCCAGGGGCGTCTGGTGTTTTTTTATTTATTTATTTTTTCCTGCCTCTAAAACCCGTTTTACACGTTGGACTTAAAGCACTGCTCATTTTAACGGTGCTTTTCGGCCGATAGTGGGGCGCTTTTAGGCTGGGTTCACATATGAGCCACATGCGGCTTACAGCAGGGGTCCGGTGCGTGCTGGTTCACTGTTTTAGGTCCGATTTCAGCCCGAATTTTTGGCACAGCGTTAAAATGTGCAAATCGCACCGGAGCCGCAGTGGAGATATGTGAACCGGCTCCATAGAGAGAAATCTCCCGCTAGAACAAAAATATAGCAATAGAGCAGTGCTTAAAGTGAAATGTAAAACAACAAATGAAAATATGAACAAAGAAATATTAAATTCGGAAACGTGTAGTCCAAAGTGATAACATTGCAGTGATTAATCAAGGATCCTCTTCCGTGTAGGGATCGCCACATATCAGTCCATAAAACACCCACTTCTCCTGTGAACCTTCACCATGGAAAGGAGGGGCAAATGCGCTTACCATATAGAGTGGACTCCTATACCATGGGTATGGCGTCAATCACACATTGTATGCCTATGTTGTCCAAATCGGCAAACTGGAAATTTCTCCTCTGGGAATGGTCAAATAGGTGACATACCATCAAGCAATCTGGTCACACAGGTAAAGCTAAAGCCGGTTACAGCTCAGCATCACTGACCATCCATGTAAGAAAAAAACAAACCCAAATAGTGTAAAATGTCATGTGCAAAGGCTTCTGCCCAGAGACGTTTCGTCATAAATGACGTTGTCCAGGGTTCAGGAGTCATGCCCAATCATCGCACCTTTATAACAGGATGGCAACCAATGGAGATCGAGGTCTGGTCAATCTGAGGTTCAAACCTTGTTTTGACTAGTAAGTCTCCTGTGTTCCACACCTCGTTCCAAGTACCGAACTCTGCGGTTCAAGCCTCATTTTGACTACTAAGTCTCCTGTGTTCCACACCTGTAACCGGATAAATTCCCCAAGGAATTACCTTATTTTCCAGGGACTTGCCTTAATTTTAGGGGATTTCCTCTTACTTCCTGTTTGTCTATGGGACAGGAAGTGAAGGGAAATCTCCCCAACAGGGCACAGATGAAATCTGACGGGTTATAACCCTTCCTTACTCTATCCAAAAGGAAAAAAAATGCCAAAGCATTTTGAATGGAATCTCAATGCACTAAGGCAAGGTAGGTATCGCGTTGTGGTCCGTTGTGTTACCAAAAAAGGGTAACTCTGATTTTCGGCATGTTAGGCCCAGTTCATGTCTAGCATACTTGAAACATGCAATTTTATGGGTTTTTGCACGACACGCATAGGGCAGTGTGGCAAAGTAGATAACGGAGCATTCTGGTTTGAGCGTATTTTGCTGCGTGTTTTACCACATTTGTTGCACGTCTTTTGCATGTGGCAAAACATGCGTTTGCTTCCCGCATTTGGGGGGGGGCATTAACAACTAATGGCGCTTGCAAGCGCGTTGCAAATTTTTCACGTGTTCCGCAAGTCGGCACAGAAATGTGCGCATTCCCAGAACAAGCAGATGTGAATGGAGCCTTCAGCCCCATTTACATCTGGCAATTTGACGGATCGCGGGCTAGAAAGACCGCGATTCTTTTTGTGAATCCAAATAGCATTGCAATAACGGAAAAACTCACCACGCGTGTTTGGGGGCCATTCATTTTTAATGACCCCCCCTCCAAACGCGGTGTGGTTTTTCTGCAATTTTTGTACAATTAAATTGCGGCAAACCACATCACATAAAGCTTGCCACCCCAAAAAGAAGCAGGAGCTACTTTGGGTGTCAAGCTTCATGCAATGTGGTTTGGCGCACAACAATCACACCAAGACCTTACCGCATTTGAGGTGCCATTAGAAATGAATGCCACGCAAACACACGTGGTATCTTTTGACAATATTACAGTGGGATCGGGAATCTTGGGCAGGATCGCGGCAATTCTGCCCGCGATCCCAAAATCGCCATATGTGAGTGGGTCCTTGAGGTGTATTGGCAGCCCATTCATTTCAATGGACTGCCTTGATGGAGCCCACATTAACGAGGGACATAACATGCATTAACCATTTGTTGACCGTCTAACAACGAAATATGTCGGCAGAATGGCACGGCTGTGCAAAGCAACGTACCTGTACGTTGCTTTGAATTTGACCATACCCGCGGACTCGATGTGTGACGGAGCTGCAGAACAGGGAGATGCCTATGTAAACAAGGCATTTCCCTGTTCTGCCTAGGGACAGGACACTGATCTACTGCTCCCTGTCATCTGGAGCAGTGATCACTGTTGTGTCACTTGTAGCCCAGCCCCCACTCAGTTAGAATCACTCCCTAGGACACACGTAACCCCTTGATCGCCCCCTAGTGTTTAACCCCTTCCCTGCCAGTGTCATTTACACAGTAATCAGTACATTTTTATAGCACTGATCGATGTATAAATGACAATGGTGTCCGATGTGTCCGCCATAATGTCGCAGTCATGACAAAGATCGCTGATCGCCGCCATTACTAAATAAAAAAAATAAAATAAAACCATCCCCTATTTTGTAGACGCTCTAACTTTTGCGCAAACCAATAAATATACACTTATTGCGATTTTTTTTTTTTTTTTAACCAAAAATATATAGAAGAATATGTATCGGCCTAAACTGAGAAAGAAATTTAGCCTTTTTCTATATTTTTGGGGGATATTTATTATAGCAAAAAGTGAAAAATATTTTTTTTTTTTTCAAAATTGTCACTTTTTTTTTTTGTTTATAGCGCAAAAAATAAAAGCCGCAGAGGCGATCAAATTCCACCAAAAGAAAGCTCTATTTGTGGGGAAAAAAATGACGTCAATTTTATTTGGTTGCAACGTCGCACAACCGTGCAATTGCCAATTAAAGCGACGCAGTGCCCAATCGCAGGAAGTGCTCTGGTCAGGAAGTGGGTAAACTTTTCCAGGGCTGAAGTGGTTAATATAAGTGCGCTAACACGCTGCAAACCATGAAATGGGCCCTAATGCAATGCACATTAACATGCGCCACACCCTGAGTTAATTGCACTGTGTCAGTGTGAACCCAGCCTACGTTGGATCAAACAATCATTTCGGACATCTGAATGATGAGATCAAACGGTCAGTTGCAAGAAAAAAAAAATTGCTGTACATATGGGCAGCATCGTTTTTCGTACTCCATTTCAGGAGTAAAGGGCCCCTGGGAATGAAAGCATTGGCAGCTGTGCCTGTTATCTCCATAGTCACCCTGGTATTTGGTATGAGCTGGATGCAGATAACAGAGGTTGGTATAAAGCCCTCCTGGCATCACCTCCTCTCCTTCTCCCAGCTGAGTTGTAGGCCCTGTAAAGGCGGTCGGAGGTGTGTTGGTAATGGGGATGGGATGTCTGGTGGGAATTTGTTGACTAATTCTCTCCGGTAACCTGTCACTCTTATTAGCGCACCCCCTGCTCCTGAGAGGGAGGAGAGCCATTGAAAAGCATTTCCTGATAACTTTATTAAAGAGAATCCTCCTTATTCACATTCCAAAGGCCTGGCCAGGAGATGAAAGTAAGGAACCAGGAGACGGGGTCCCCCTCTGCAGATGTCATTGTGCCTGCAGTGAAAGGGCTCCACGTAGACACACAAAGCTGCTGGCCACTTCAAAAGGCTCTAATAGATGCTAATGACCAGTATATGGAGTTCAGACTCTTGGAAGGAGAAGAATAGGGGGGGGGGGGGCGAATGAGAGAGGACCATGCCTGTTTACAATGCCCCCAATGGAAACTCTCTGCTTTCCTCAGTGTGGACGGGGTCTGCTCTGGGTTGTCAGATCTTGTTCTCCTTGTCTCCTATCGGACACCCCAGGGAGCTCCCTTGTCCAGTGCTGAGACATTTCACACCTAGAGGAGGGGACGGCCATGAAAGTGACATCAGTTACTGTGCAATCTGCCAGGAACCTCTTGTGTGACCTGTCTAGGCCGCTTTATGCCAAGTTTCAGTAGAAAAAGTAAAAGTAGCGATACAAAACTTAGTTGGTGACCAGTCTGAGCACCTCTAATGTAGGGTGACCAGACATCCCCGGTTTCCGGGAACAGTCCCCGGATTGCAGTGGCATGAAGTGGGGGCATCTGGTACTCTCGCCCCGGGTGCAACATTTTGGAGGGCACAAAATCATTACTGTGCCCCCCAAGTGTGTTGTGTTGCCCCCACCCAGGGACTCCTGTAGTCCAGCCTGTCCCCCATGATCCCTCTGGTGCAGCTTTTGAAGAAGCTCTTGGCAGGAGATAGTGAGGTGAGGCCGAGTGTCGGGAACAGTACCCGGGGAGAGCCCTGCTCCGATAGATTATCATGGAGGCCATGGACAGGTGAGCAAAATCAACCGATCTACACTGTTTATGTGGGGGGGGGGTGAGTAGTGCAGGAATCGGGTAGGTCAGTGTAGTGGTCAGTGTAGTGGTCGGGTAGGTCAGTGTAGTGGTCGGGTAGGTCAGGTAGGTTAGTGTAGGAATCGGGTAGGTCAGTGTAGTGGTCAGTATAGGAATTGGGTAGGTCAGTGTAGTGGTCGGGTAGGTCAGTGTAGTGGTCGGGTAGGTCAGTGTAGTGTGCTTCTAATTTTGACTGTCCTATCATCCTGGACCACAAATCTTCCTCACTGTGCTATATGTTTTCTGCTGCACCATTGGCATGGTTATATCTTCTTCCTCTCCATCAAATTATCAGAAATTTGTGCTTAAAGTAGAACTATAAGCAAACTTTTTTTTTTTTTTTTTTTCATTTTGGATGGAGTAAGGGAGGGTTATAGCCCCGGTCAGTTTATTTTTTACCATCCCTGTCCCACAGCAGAGATTTCCCTTCACTTCCTGCCCCATTGTCAAATAGGAAGTGAGAGGAAATCTATGCAAATTAAGGGACTCCATTGCCCCCCCAGGCCCTCAGAGCTAGTGTCCCCACTCAAAATTTTCAGGGCGGGTCTTAAACAGCAAGGGGTGTGGCATTGACAGGAAGGGGTGGATCATATTTAATTTAGAGGTGCACGAGTTTAGTCAGGCCTAGGGCAGCACAAAAACTAAATACACTACTGGGTGTAGGGAACAGGTAGATACGTGTAGGAATCAGGTAGGTTAGTGTAGTGGTCAGTGTAGGAATCAGGTAGGTTTGTGCAGTGGTCAGGTAGGTGTAGGTCAGTACTACTGTACTAGTGGAAGGGACTCAGGGAGTGCTAAAAGTCTGGCAGGGGGTGCAAATTTCTTGCCCTATCCTGGGTGCTGACAACCCACGCTACACCACTGACTGCATATTAGGCTTGTGCAATTCGTTTCGTAACGAATTGAAATTCGTCCGAATTTAGCAACTTTCGGACATTCGGAAGCATTCGAATTTCCGAACAAAGCAATTACGAATAAGACCGAATCCGAAATAAATTATACCGCAAATAGCGAATGCCCGAATGTCTTCGGCATAATTCGTTATGAAAAAGTTACGAATGTACGAATCCATACGAAGCACAATAACACTCACTCTGCTCTGCTCTCTGCTTCTCCCACACCGTGCTGAACTCCCTCTCAAAATGGTGTACAGGGGCGGAGGTTATAGCCGCATGTAAAAAACGAAAGTAAAATACGAGATTTCGAATCCATTCGAAGCACAATAACACTCACTCTGCTCTCTGCTTCTCCCTCACCGTGCTGAACCCTCTCAAAATGGTGTACAGGGGCGGAGGTTATAGCCGCATGTAAAAAACGAAAGTAAAATACGAGATTTCGAATCCATTCGAAGCACAATAACACTCTGCTCTGCTCTCTGCTTCTCCCTCACCGTGCTGAACCCTCTCAAAATGGTGTACAGGGGCGGAGCCTATAGCCGCATGTAAAAAACGAAAGTAAAATACGAGATTTCGAATCGTTACAAATAACCGCTATGTATTTAGAAAAGTACAAATCCATTCGAAGCACATTAGGCATAATAGGCAGCGTCGTTGTGAGAGAGACACGGAAAATTACGAATCAACGAACCCAAAAAAAGTTACGAAAGTAGGAGTTGTGTCCAGAATCAACGAAAAACAACGTACTCTACCGAAAGTACGAATTATAAAGCAACAAAAAATTCAACGAAAAATGTCGCTTGCAAAAATACGAATGAGTCCGAACACGAAAAATCCCGTCTAGCAAAATTACGAATGATTACGAATCAACAGGACCGGAAAGAAACGAACCGAAACGGAACGAATTTTTCCGTTGTGCACAAGTCTACTGCATATATAATTTGAGGAAAATATGCGTATAAAATAGTTTACCATTTGCCATAAAAAAATAAATATGTCCCCGGATTTCATTTTAAAAATCTGGTCACCTTACTCTAATGGTAGTTGGACCATGGAGGACAATGCATATTTCACCTTGAACTTCTAGGCCAGGTTTGCCCTATCAACACAAATAACAATCAACGCAATCACCCTTGATACAAACAAACTTAAATACAGTATTAAAAATTAGTATCAAAAGAAGAGGAATCTGCTGCTCCAGGTTTGTGCAATACCTTGATTGGAATCAAGTAGGAGTGGTAGCCCCGGCCCGCCTCTGTAAAAACTTGAGAAAAAAAAGAAATGGCTGCACATCCAAAGTCTCCAAGTGCCTTTTATGGCAGACGGTCAAAATACACCAGGGACGCCAGGTGTTAGTCACGTAGACGCGTTTCACACATCTGATCTGTGCTTAATCTAATGATTAAGCACAGATCAGATCAGATGTGTGAAACGCGTCTACGTGACTTATTTTTCAATCTTAGGAAAACACTAGAGAAAAAATCTGCCCTATATTGGCACATTAATTAATTTGATAGGATTAATATGTTCTTTAATATACCTATCGGCTTGAGGATTCAGATATTTCCAATTTTGGAAAATATCAGTAAAAACCTCAAGTTGAACTGGGAAACCAAGTTAAATGAATGTTCAATGAATTTGATGATGTTATTGCAGGAGGAGTATAGACAGCAGCTGGTTGTTTTGGATATAGAAATAGAATCACTATATGCTCGCCTCTCACTCCTAAAAACGCATAAAGAATACAGTAACTTTGAAAAAAATCTCAAGGAACATTTGGAAAATTTTGGCAAGACAATACTTGTGAAAAAAGAGAAAAAGTATTGGAGAGATAAAAATGCGTTCAGTGAGGGTCGAGCATATAGATGGAATCAAGAGAAAAAATATAAAAACAATCAATTTAATAAACATAAAAATCGAGGGGGAGATACTAATGCACAAAATGATTATTCGTCTGATACCCCGTCTAACTCTTCCTCCTCAGTCTCCTCAAATACAGGTCGTATGTTTGGGACTAAAAGAAAAGGTCCTTCACCTAGATCCAATGGAACTGATGGAGAGGTCCTACAATGCAACAAAAAAGCAACAACGGATTCCAAGGTATTCTCCACACAAAATGGAAGAGGGAGTGGACATAGTCGGGGTACATACAAAAATAACCCCAAGGGATCTACCACTCTAAGCAAAATGGCTTCTCAGAGGGAATTGGGGGCAATACCCAAATCTGGGGCCATCTCTCGAGTCCAGTCACTTCCAGTGGAGGATTTTTTTTAGAGAAGGGCAAAATACAACCTTTTCCACCCTCGCCCATGACACAATTAGTCATGGAACCCTTTGTGACCAAAATAACTCCGGGGGAAAACTCAATATTATAAATCTATCCTGCTACAAGTTATCTGATTTGGAACATGAAGTATTGTCTTTGGGCCTTTCTTTTTGCCCAACCAGCAATACGGACAGTTTTGAAACAGTGAAGGATATTCATTTGTTTGCTCGTAAGCTCTTTTATAAGAGCTTGTATGCTAAACAAGAGAATCAAGAAAATGAAGTGGCATTGAATCTTAAAGCGGCCGACTTCAAGGCCTTGAGGGACCTAAATCTCCTACTCCAAGAAAACGCCCCTTTGAGTCAGATAGGGGAGGAGAATTTGGAGGAGGAGGAGAGTGATGATGGGGAAAATAATCAGACATTTTTCACCCCCAAAAAATTTAAAAGGAAGTCTCATAACTTCCCACCAATCAACCAGAATCCTGCTTTAGCTCTGTTTGTAAGACAAACATCTAAGGAAATTGAGGTCCTGAGGAAAGAGACTTTACATTGCAATCTCAATCCAGAGCAAAAACATGCCCTAAAAACCCTTAAGAACAATGTTAACATCACGATTAAAGGCTCAGATAAAGGGGGTAACATCGTCCTTATGGACAACCCAGATTACGAGGAGATGTGCATGAAAATTCTCAGGGATCCTAAATGCTATCGCAAAATCTCCTCATCCACAGTGGATAGAATGAATAGCGAATTCTATCAATTGGTTGATGAATCCTTCAGAGACGGTGCCATAAACCAAGATACCTGGGACTTTATTAGAACCCGACACCCACGTACCCCTACGATGTATGCACTTCCTAAAGTGCACAAAAACCTGTTGAGGCCACCAGGTAGGCCCATCATATCGGGTAATGGTTCCATCTCTGAAGGTGCTAGCCGAGTCATTGACCAGCACCTCAGACCCCATGTGATGGATCTCCCTTCGTACACTAAAGACACAATCCATCTTCTGCAAATATTGGAAGGTCTTGTCGTACCTCCATCAGCCTTTTTGGTGACTGTAGACGTAGAGTCACTTTATAACAGCATACCACACGATCTTGGTATTTTAGCTGTCCAAAGAGTGTTACGACAACGCCCAACCACTGACTGGAAGTTTAATCAATTCATCATACAGATGCTTGATTTTATTTTACATCATAATATTTTTTTATTTCAGGGCTCCCACTACCTCCAGGTGCAGGGGGTGGCTATGGGGACGTGCTGTGCACCCTCATATGCCAACCTGTACCTGGGGGAGTGGGAGAAGGACTTCCTCCTGGGGGATGATGCGTCTATGTGTGCCTGCCACATTCTTATGTGGCAGCGCTACATAGACGACATCTTCATTATTTGGGATGGGCCTGAAGATATGCTCAAGAAAGTTTTGGAACTTATGAATACCAACAACCTAAATTTATTTTTTACTATGTCCTACGACTTTGAGAAAGTCAGCTTTCTCGATATCCTTATATCTAAAGATATACAGGGAAAAGTCCAAAGTAGACTGTTTAGGAAGGAGACGGCTGGCAACACGATGTTGCACGCAGCCAGTTTCCACCCAACAACACTCAAAGAATCCATACCTTTTAGCCAGTTCCTCCGAATCAGGAGGAATTGTACATCAGATGAGGATTTTCAATTTGAATCTAATGAGCTAAGTAACCGCCTACTAGCGAGAGGTTATAGTAGATCCACCTTAAAGAAAGCTTTCAACAGAGTAAAGGGAATGGAAAGACACACTTTGATTTTCAAAACTTCTAAGAAAAAGAAAAAAACTCAGGAAGATGATACTTCAAGGATAATTTTCAAATTCTCCAATGAGCATAAGAAAATCAGACAGATTCTAACCAAATACTGGCCCATCCTTACTGAGGATCCAATCCTTAAGACACTAGTACCATCCAAACCAGTGATCACCTTCAAAAAGGCAGAATCCATCGGTGGCATGTTGGTCAAAAGTGAATACAAGGGAGAGGCTAGAAAAGACCCATGCAAAATCTTTGGGACCTATCCTTGTGGGGCATGCTCTCAATGTACTGTCATTGGCGGAGGATCCACGCTCACTTTACCCAATGGGGAGACCTTCACATTTAGGCATTTTGCCAATTGTAAGACACAAGGTGTGGTCTACTTGATGGTCTGTCAGTGGGGATCCTTTTACGTCGGAAAAACAAGACAGGAATTAGGGAAGAGAGTGGAAAAACATATACATAGCATGAGGATAGGGAATCTCTATTTACCTCTTGGGAGACACGTAGCTAAAAAACATAGGTACAGAATGCCCAATGTAATTTTTTCAGTCATTGAAAGGATTCATATTCCATGTAGGGGGGGGGGGGATTGGAATAAGGTCCTGCTCCAGCGGGAAATGCGCTGGATCAGGCACCTTAGGGCAACCACGCCCCCAGGTCTGAATGAAGTCGAAAGTTTTCGTCCATTCCTGGAGGGCTTTAGCTCTGGAAAGACTGATTAGTTTTGTTTCTGTTTCTGTTTTGGGGTTTTTTCCTTTTATTGATATACCCTGATGTCCCACCCATCCTTGTTTGAAATTGATTTCTCAATTTTTAATTATCTTTGTTATTCCAGCTTTTCTCCATATCAATGGATACAGGATGATCTCTCTTTTTTCTAGACACATTGACACACATGTGGGGTTTGAGATATATATAGATTGTTGTTTATATGTATTTTGTATGTTGAATGTTCTTAACAGTCCTTTCTGCGGAGGTATATATGATCCCTTGGGCGGAAGGGATTTCTTGATATGCTCCCATGCATGCATCCAATTGGTCAGTGACACAACCAGAGGTATGTCTCTGGGGTGGCCCGTTATTTCTATCCAGTATTCCCGTTTTTCCGATTTTACATGTTCATATCCGGTGCCGGGGAGGGGGTTTTCCCCATGGGAAATTGCCCCCTATCAATTTTTTCCTTGTTAGGGACATATTCCTATCATAGGTTAAAAACGGCACCGGTGGTAATAGTCCATGGCCCGCTCCCCGTCCATATTATTGTTCTGGGGGAAGGATCTATATCCTGGGTACCAGTTCACACTGTTACTCCATGTCTGACTGTCCCATCACAACCCAGTACCATCTTTTTTACCCTTTATATCGGTATCCCCTAAATTTGCTCACATTCAAGATGGCCGTCTCTGCACTTCCTGCGGTGCGGAACGGACCAGAATTGGGGCTGATCGGGCTTCTGTGGTCACTCATCATGCCCTTCTCTTCAGCGGGGCGCGATGGATGGCATCACATCGGGCATGTAATGGGACCGTGGACCAGTTTTCTGGCTTCGCTGCCTATTTTGCTGCCTCTATGCGCCGATGGCAGACGCGCCGCTGATTGGTGCGGTTGCGTCATGTGACCGGCGCTGGACGTGATCTGGCGTGGCAAATGCGGCGTATCCATGGCAACATGACGCTCTGCTCTATGAGCAGGTGCGTCATGTGACCCTGTCTGGACCAATCAGACACAGCAGAGGGATATATAGGACGCCAAAGAAGTTATATGGTGTCATTCTCTCCCTCTGCTGGTAGGCAGAGGATGTTTTTGTATGGACCTCTGTTGCATGGAACCTTTTCTGGATATCAATCGTGATTCTTGATCCTCTTGACAGGTAATATTCTAAAAGTTCCACCTAGGAGAGGGAGGAATTTCTTCTCTCTCTTTTTGATGGATAGAATAATTTTTATCCTATTTCATATATATTTTTTGATGTTTTAGGACATATATCTTTGGACTCAAGAATCCACTGGTTTTTTGTCCTCCTATATGAGTTATATTACCTGATGAATCCGAATTGTAGATTTCCACTTCCCATCTACAGGTACCATACCCATTTTCTTTGGGGAGATTTATTTTACTCCCCAATGGAATTACTTTCATACCTATGTATGTTATTTTTTATTTAAGGCACCTATCTTGGACCAATTTTTTCATATGTCCGTACTTCTTATATGGACTTGTTTCTGATGGAAACGTTTTCCTGGAACTTTGAGGTTATCGGGGATTCCACAACACAGTGTTACTGGAACCTGGGATGCACATATGGGAGCATTGATGGAACATTTTTCCATATGAGTTTTTTGTGTAAGTTTTTTTGCTGTTTCGCTGTATTTCATATAACAGTTGAAATTAAAGTGAAAATTATTTTATTGTTTCTGTATTTAATAGAAAATGTATTCTTGTAGAAGTGAATGCATTTGAATTCCCTGAAGAAGGACGTTTACAGTTTGAAACGCGTTGGACAAGCCTCTTTTGATCTGCTTCTGGCTGGAGCGGTCAACTCAGGCTATTGTATTCATCTTCGGAAGATTTGTATCATGTCAGATCTATGTAGTTTCTGTAGAATTTTCATATATATGTGCTTTTTTTGTACCATTTGTTCTTTTTTCATATATGTGTCCGCGTTATGTGGCATGTGTATAAATAAATATTTCAAAAAATTTTAATTGAGTTTTTTTCATATTTTTTATATTGCCTCCAAAATCCCACCAACTAGAGTTTTTTTCTCATTTTACGTGACTAACACCTGGCGTCCCTGGTGTATTTTGACCGTCTGCCGTCAAAGGCACTTTTGGGAACCTTGGATGTGCAGCCATTTCTTCTTTTTCTTAAAAATTAGTATGCCAACTCTAGGAACACTCCACAACCACATCCCAAAAATATAATCGTAGGAAAAGAATGAGGAGAGCCCCCTTCAACCACAATGTAGGACTGCAGTGGTTGCAGAGTCCCTCCCATTGGTTAGACAGTTAGGCCCAATACACACTATAAGATCTGCAGATTTTTGTCTTCAGATATGCCAAAACCATGTAGTGCAAGAGCCTGCCTGATAGCATACAAATTGAAACTCTTAAGGTTTGACCTCATATTAGATGGTTTTGGTAAATCTGAAGACAAAAATCTGCAGAAAATCTAATACTGTTAATGGGGCTTAAGACAACCTAATAGAAAAGGGCAGGGCTGCTGTTATAAGGGAGTGGTCTCTCTCTAATGGAGGTCTCTAAAGAGGTGGGGGCACTAATATAAGGGCCCTTTGAGCCAGGGGCGTTGAGAGGGGGGCTGCGGGGTGGGGGCTGGAGCTCCGAACGGGTCCCGAAAAGCCCTGTGTCTCAGGCATGCACCAATCTATTGTTAGCCCTGAGCCGCCGAGCGGGGACCAATCTTATCCTGAGCGCCGCCGAGTGACATAGCAGGTCCCACCTTCAGGAGCCTGCAGCGCCTATGATGGATGTCCCACTGGTCCAATGCCGGGGGGACCACGGGATGTGTGACGTGTCCTTCATAGGCGCTGCAGGCTCCATAAGGCGGGAATTTACAATGCGGCCGCTGCGCCACATCACGGTCTGTGAGATCCCCGGTCGGCACTCGGGTGGGCGGCTCTCCTTTCCTTCTCTGGCTGCATGCTGTGATGGGCACACTGCACACTGCACACCACGGCTGAGCTGAGCTGCTGCAGGACAAGTCTGTCTCCTGGTCAGGTAGGTCAGTGTATGTATGTCACTACCGTCAGTGTATGTCAGGTCAGTGTATGTATGTCAGGTAGGTAGGTCAGTGTATGTATGTATGTCAGGTAGGTAGGTCAGTGTGTCAGGCAGGTGAGTTTACTGGTCAGTAGGGATGAGCTTCGTGTTCGAGTCGAACATACGTTCGACTCGAACATCGGCTGTTCGATCGTTCGATGAAGATCGAACGATTTGGGCCGTTCGCGCCAAATTCGAGTGACGCGAACGGCCCACAATGCACTACGCCATCACAGTGTCATCCAGGCGCTGTGATTGGCCAAGCATGCACTGTGACCCCGCATGCTTGGCCAATCACAGCGCCGGCAGCGAGGAGAGCAATGATTGGCCACAGGCAGGATGCCTGTGGCCAATTATTGCTGATGGGGTTTAGTACACGCCCCACACTATAAAAGGCCGCCAGCGCGGCGGCCTTGTGTAGTGTGTTCCGGAGCAGGGAAAGAGAAGCATAGGCAGGGACAGTGTCATTTTTTTTTCCTTTACTAATCCTGGATTCCTTGTGTTTAGGGACAAATAAGGATAGGTAGGGAGAGTGTCAGTGACAGTGTGCTATTCTGTGCTAATCCTTGTTTGTAGGGACAGAGAGGTACAGTGAGGGAAACTGACAGTGTGCTATTCTGTTCTAAAACTATTTTGCTGAACCATATTTTCAATCCTTGAGTTGAGGGACAGAGAGGTACAGTGAGGGAAAGTGTCAGTGTGCTATTCTGTTCTAAAATTATTTTGCTGAACCATATTTTCAATCCTTGAGTTGAGGGACAGAGAGGTACAGTGAGTGAAACTGACAGTGTGCTGTTCTGTTCTAAACCAAATTTGCTGTTCCATATTTTCAATCCTTGAGTTGAGGGACAGAGAGGTACAGTGAGGGAAAGTGTCAGTGTGCTATTCTGTTCTAAAATTATTTTGCTGAACCATATTTTCAATCCTTGAGTTGAGGGACAGAGAGGTACAGTGAGTGAAACTGACAGTGTGCTGTTCTGTTCTAAACCAAATTTGCTGTTCCATATTTTCAATCCTTGAGTTGAGGGACAGAGAGGTACAGTGAGTGAAACTGACAGTGTGCTGTTCTGTTCTAAACCAAATTTGCTGTTCCATATTTTCAATCCTTGAGTTGAGGGACAGAGAGGTACAGTGAGGGAAAGTGTCAGTGTGCTATTCTGTTCTAAAATTATTTTGCTGAACCATATTTTCAATCCTTGAGTTGAGGGACAGAGAGGTACAGTGAGTGAAACTGACAGTGTGCTGTTCTGTTCTAAACCAAATTTGCTGTTCCATATTTTCAATCCTTGAGTTGAGGGACAGAGAGGTACAGTGAGTGAAACTGACAGTGTGCTGTTCTGTTCTAAACCAAATTTGCTGTTCCATATTTTCAATCCTTGAGTTGAGGGACAGAGAGGTACAGTGAGTGAAACTGACAGTGTGCTGTTCTGTTCTAAACCAAATTTGCTGTTCCATATTTTCAATCCTTGAGATGAGGGACAGAGAGGTACAGTGAGTGAAACTGACAGTGTGCTGTTCTGTTCTAAACCAAATTTGCTGTTCCATATTTTCAATCCTTGAGTTTAGGGACAGAGAAGGACACTCGTAGAAATTATCAGTGTGCTATTCTGTGCTAAATCTTGTTTGTAGGGAGGGACAGAGTAGGACAGTGAGGGAAAGTGTCAGTGTGCTATTCTGTTCTAAAACTATTTTGCTGAACCATATTTTCAATCCTTGTGTTTAGGGACAGAGAAGGATAGGCAGGGGACAGTGTCAGTATCATTGTTGCTAAGCCTCCTGCACAGTATACACCTGAAGGTAGCCCTTATTGCTTTTTTTCCCATCTCCCTGCAGGCCATCCATTAAAATGTCTGGAAGGCAACCAAGGAGAGGCAGACAGTCAGGAGGCAAAAAAAGAGGGCAAGCAGGCTCTGTGTCTGGGGGCAACAGTGCTGGTCGTGTACGCGGTGCATTGTCATCAGCACATGGCCATGGGACACGCTTGTCCTTGTTTTCGGCAGCTGGACATGTTGAGCCACATCATGCCGAAGACTTGGTAGAGTGGATGACCAAGCCCACCTCATCCTCCTCATCCTCTCTCACCCAGGCTCAGGGTACTGGCAAAGCAGCTGCCAAAGCGTCCTCTTCTCTGGTATCATTATCTTCATTAGTCAATCCTTCCCTAGACCCACCATGCCCTCCTCCTGAGGAGTCCCCCGAACTGTTTGAGCACAGTGTTGGGTACATGCTCCAGGAGGATGCCCAGCGTTTGGAAGGATCTGATGATGATACCCATCTAGAGGAAGGCAGCAGCGTGAGAGCAGAGAGAGGGGATGCTCAAGAAGGACACCAATCTGGCAGTCATGCTCCAGCAGCTGCAGCATATTGCCAGATTGGCTCCAGTGATGAGGAGGGAGGGGATGATGAGGTCACTGACTCCACGTGGGTGCCTAATAGGAGAGAGGAGGAGGAGGAGGAGGAGGATGAGGAGGAGGCACATCTCCAACGAGGCAGGATGCCCTTGAGTGGCCAGCGTATGGGCAGCACACCGACGGAATCACACCGCAGAGCTCCGCCTGTGCAGGGCGCTGCCTCTGCCCGTCATGCAAAAAGTTCTTTGGTGTGGGCCTTTTTTGAGGCGAGTGCATCAGATCGCACAGCTGCTGTTTGCAACATATGTCTCAAGCGTATATCGCGTGGCCAAAACATCAGCCGCTTGGGCACCACATGCTTGATCAGACATATGTTGACCTGCCATGCAGCTCGTTGGCAAGCCTACCTTAAAGACCCACACCAAAGAACAAAGCTGACCTCTTCTTGCACCGCATCAGCTGGGATCTCCAACCCCACTATACCTTCACTCCTCTCTGAAACCTGCTCTGAGAGGAATGAAGGTGTAGAATTAGGTGTGTCACAGGCAAGTACTTGCGGGCACTCTGCTAGCAGTACACCAACGTCCGATTCTAGCAGGCAAATTTCCCTGCCCCAGCTGCTGGACCGTCGAAAGAAGTTCACTCCCAGCCATCCACATGCCCAGCGGTTGAATGCTAGCTTGGCTAAATTGCTAGCGCTTCAACTGCTGCCTTTTCAGTTGGTAGACTCGGCCCCCTTCCGTGAGTTTGTGCAATGTGCGGTTCCTCAGTGGCAGGTTCCCAAACGACACTTTTTCGCACGGAAGGCTATTCCGGCTCTCTACAGGCATGTGGAAGGCAATGTCTTGGCCTCGCTGGACAGGGCGGTCAGCGGTAAGGTGCATATTACCGCTGACTCATGGTCCAGCAGGCATGGACAGGGACGTTGCCTTTCTTTCACGGCCCATTGGGTCACTCTTTTGGCAGCTGGGAAGGATGCAGGACAAGGTGCAGTAGTGTTGGAGGTTGTTCCACCGCCACGCCTCCAAAATGCTACTACTGGTTGTGACACACCTGTCTCTTCCACCCCCTCCTCTTCTTCTTCCTCCATGGCCTCTTCCTGTGGTTTGTCCTTGGAACCAGCGGTGCTCCGTAGGCGTTCAAGGGGCTACGCAAGTACGCAGGCAAAAAGATGCCATGCCGTGCTTGCGCTGGTGTGTTTGGGGGACAGGAGCCACACTGGGGCAGAGGTCCTGTCTGCTCTGCAGGGGCAGGCCGAGAGGTGGTTGACGCCACGCCAGCTTAAGCCAGGAATGGTGGTTTGCGACAATGGCACCAACCTACTCTCCGCCCTCCGACAGGGACAACTGACCCATGTGCCCTGTATGGCTCACGTCCTTAACCTGGTGGTGCAGCGGTTCTTGGGCAGGTACCCGGGCTTACAGGATGTCCTGAGGCAGGCCAGGAAAGTCTGTGTGCATTTCCGCAGATCTTATAATGCCAGTGCTCGCCTGGCTGAGCTTCAAAAGGAGTTGAACCTGCCCAAGAACCGCCTTATATGTGACATGCCCACCAGGTGGAACTCAACGTTGGCCATGCTGCAGCGGCTGCACACGCAGCAGAGGGCCATCAATGAGTACCTGTGCGACTACGGCACCAGGACAGGGTCAGGGGAGCTCGGGTTTTTTTCACCACGCCAGTGGGGCATGATCAGGGATGCATGCACTGTCCTGGCACCATTTCAGGAGGCCACGAGGATGGTGAGCAGTGACAGTGCATGCATCAGTGACACTGTACCTCTTGTCCACCTGTTGGAGCACACGCTGCGTGGAATAATGGACAGGGCACTTGAGGCAGAACAGAGGCAGGAAGAGGAGGACTTCCTTGCCTCTCAAGGAGGAGGAGGATTTACAGTCCCAAGAAACCAGTGGACTTGTACGTGGCTGGGAGGAGGTGGCTGCGGATCATGTCGTCCTTAGTGACCCAGAGGACTCCGGACTGAATGCCTCAGCTAACCTACGCTGCATGGCCTCCCTGATCCTGCAAAGTCTGCGGAAGGATCCTCGTATTCTTCGGATCAAGGAGAGGGACCATTACTGGCTGGCCACTCTCCTTGATCCACGGTACAAGGGTAAGGTTGCGGACCTTATCGTACCGTCGCAGAGGGAGCAGAGGATGAGACAACTCCGGGAGGCCTTGCAGAAAGGTCTGTGCAACGCGTTCCCAGAGACTGGGAGGTTACAAACTCCTGGTCCTGGACAACGAGTTGCTGAGGCTTCGGGCAGTCAAAGAAGGAGCGGTGGGGAAGGTGGCCGTCTGACCGATGCGTTCAGACAATTCTTTAGTCCGCAGCCCCAAAGTATGATCGGTTCGAGCAACCATCGCCAGCGTCTGATATACATGGTGCAGGAATACCTAGGGGCAAGGTCAGACTTGGACACCTTCTCCACCGAAAATCCTCTGGCTTACTGGGTCTTGAGGATGGATCACTGGCCAGAGCTTGCACAGTATGCAATTGAGCTACTGGCCTGTCCTGCATCCAGCGTTCTTTCAGAACGCACATTCAGTGCTGCTGGAGGATTTGTCACGGATCACAGGGTGCGCCTGTCCACCGACTCGGTTGATCGACTGACTTTCATCAAGATGAACCAGTCTTGGATCACCACCAGCTACCACACACCAGATGCTGATATAACAGACTAATTGATTTTAAAATGTCACATCCCTTCAAGACTGATGCTGATGCTGATGCTGAGTGCCTGTGCTGTTATGTTGACTGGCTATCCTCCTCCTCAATGATACGATTAACGATGATAGCTTGGAAGATCATTTTGGTTTATGGGTGACGCCACCAGTGGCTAAGGCCCAATTTTTCAGCCCCTGTTTAACAGGGGCGTGTAATTAAAATTTTTGATGCAATACTTTGCAACAGGCCTCATTGCTGTGCTCCAAGTACAGTATCTGTGAGGGGTTGCAGTGTTGTGCCACCAGTGCCTAAGGCCCAATTTTTCAGCCCCTGTTCAACAGGGGCATGCAATTATAATTATTGATCTAATAATTCACAGCAGGGAGCATTGCTGCGCCCACCAAGAGTAACTGTCAGGCCTTACAGTGTTGTGGCACCAGCACCACCATCACCACCACCACCAAAGGCCCAATTTTTCAGCCCCTGTTCAACAGGGGCATGCAATTATAATTATTGATCTAATAATTCACAGCAGGGACCATTGCTGCGCCCACCAAGAGTAACTGTCTGGCCTTACAGTGTTGGGGCACCAGCACCACCATCAAAGGGCCAATTTTTACTACCACTGATCAACAATTATATGTTATTACAATTCCTGATATTATACTTGACAGAAGGGCGTTCCAGCACCCACCAAGAATAACTGTGAGTGCTTTCAGTGTTGTGCCAACACCAACACCTAAGGGGCCAATTTCTGCAGAGTATATACGGAAGGTCCCTACTTTCAAACATCCAACTTACAAACTACTACTACTTGCAAATGGAAGAAGACAACAGGAAGTGAGAGGAAATCTACCCCTTGGAAGGAAAATTCTCTCCTGTAAGAATTAATATGGGAGAAAGGTGTCTCCTCTCTACTGATGCTTTATCACCAATCCTTGTTTCAATAAAAACACCACATTTCAAAAACAGTTGTCATTGGGACGCAAAGTGAGGTGAAATGTTCTGAACAGGGGCACAGACAGCAAAAAAAATGTGACAGGGGTGATAACCGTTCCCCTATGTTTTACAAAAAACAAAAAAAAAGGAATTTGCCATGGAGCTCCACTTAAACAATGCAGCTGTTCAAAATTATAAACAGATTCTACATAAGAACAAACCTACAGTCCCTGTCTTGTATGCACCGCCTGTATACGGCTGTTCAGAGTATATAGGTCCTTTTTTATTTTGTGTGCGGGGTTCCCCTTAATATCCATACAAGACCCAAAGGGGCTGGTAATGGGCTGGGGTAGGGGGGGGGGGGTTGATGGGATAGCTATGCCATTTTTCCTAAAGATTTTCATCCATATTACCGGGACCAGACATTGCATTAAAGCCGCAAGCAGTTTTAAATGACTTTTTTCCCTTTAGAAATGTTATTTTGTGCAGGGACAGTTCTAAACACGGGAAACACGTGGCACTTCACAGGCATACTTTAGACACCCCCCAGGTACAATATTTAAAGGAATATTTGACTTTTTTTTTTCACTTTATGCATCATTAAAATGACTGCTCCCGGAAAACGTCCGTTTTTAAAACTTCTTTTTGCATTGATACATGTCCCCTGGTGCAGAAGCCGGGTTCCCAAACTCTGTTTCGGACAATAACATGGATAATAGTCGTTATAATTAGCACTTTAGAATCCGAACGTTCGCATCCATTGTATTTAATAGGGTTCTAATGTTCGCAGCGAACTTTCGGTCCGTTCGCGGGTTCTGGTGCGAACCGAACCCGGGGGTGTTCGGCTCATCACTGCTGGTCAGCATTGATGGGCACTGGTAAGCCAGGCAGCAACCAGCAAGTGAGCTTACCCCCCGCCACACAACCCCACCACCCAGCCAAAAAAAAATATAGCGCCAACGGTTGGTCTCCAAGCGGGTTCACTGATATAAGTGGACTCTGTTCACCGCTAAAGTGTTCAGGTTTGGCTTGAAGAAAAGGTGGCAAACCTAGACGCAGGCAGCAAAAATAAATAAATCACATTAGTAATTAGTACATTAGAAAGGGGTTAGAACTTCTGTCAGGTTTGGTCACATTTGGACCTCCAAGATGACCACTAGCTAACCACGATGCTTCGATGCCGGGGGAATTACATGAAGAGCATGCGCACAATGGCCCTTTCTGGAAATCGCGCTAGATAAAAAAGCAGTGACACATCCAGTTTCTTAATACTTGTGTGTCCATGCAGGTCTCTTGGCGGCACGAAGGTAGGCTAAAGGTTTGTGGTGGTACCTGGATTAGACATTGTGGATGCGTACGTGAAAACAAAAGTCTGGAGCCGATCAATTAAGGGGCCAACGCCCGGCTTGTCTCAGCCGCACATCAAAACTATACAACGGGGGCTGCTCAACCTTTTGAAGAGCGAGGGCCACTTAAGTGATTTGGTAATCAGTTTCGGGCCACGATCAAATGAAACGGTTGATAGTTTAAAGCTAGATAGTTTTTTTCAAAAAAAATCCTACCGTGTGTACGCTCCATCGGACAAACTTTTTCGGTTTTCATCACACAAAAGTTCGCTCTGCAAACGGACAAACTTTTCGCCAACAAAAGTCCTACGGTGCAAAGTCCTATCGTGTGTAGAGAAATCCATCGGACTTTTGTTCGAAGTACAAACACGCATGTTCAGAACCAATGTTAAAATCAACCAACAATAGCAGAAGTTGACCAAAGGGTGGCGGTAAAGGGCAGAAAAGAGCAGAAAAAACACGTGATGTTGGGAAAGTTTTGGGAAAGTTTGCAGAAAAGTCCTGCCATGTGTATGCTTTGGGTGTGCCCGGCCAACTCCCTTTAGACAAAAATCCATGGAAAAGTTTGTTTGAAGTCCGACCGTGTGTATGAGGCTTAAGTCCGTAGGGTTCAATATTGAGTTGGCCCACCCTTTGCAGCTATAACAGCTTCAACTCTTCTGGAAAGGCTGTCCACAAGGTTTAGGAGTGTCTATGGGAATGTTTGACCATTCTTCCAGAAGTGCATTTGTGAGGTCAGGCACTGATGTTGGATGAGAAGGCTTTCTCCATTCTAATTCATCCCAAAGGAGTTCTATTGGGTTGAGGTCAGGACTCTGTGCAGGTCAGTCAAGTTCCTCCACCCCAAACTCGCTCGTCCATATCTTTATGGACCTTGCTTTGTGCACTGGTGTGCAGTCATGTTGGAGCAGGGAGGGGCCGTCCCCAAACTGTTCCCACAAAGTTGGGAGCATAAAATTGCTTAAAGTGTCTTGGTATGCTGACAACTTAAGAGTTTTCTCTTCACTGGAACTAAGGGGCCAAGCCCAACCCCTGAACCCCCCCCCCCCTCCACCAAATGATTTGGACCAGTGCACAAAGCAAGGTCCATAAAGACATGGATAAGCGAGTTTTGGGGTGGAGGAACTGGAATGGCCTGCACAGAGTCCTGACCTCAACCTGATTACCTTTTGGGATGAATTTGAGCAGAAACTGCAAGCCAGTCTTCTACATCCGTGCCTGATCTCACAAATGCGCTAAAATAAAATGTAATTCATGTAAAGGCAGGTGTCCCAATACTTTTGGTTATAGTGTGTGTGTGTGTGTGTGTGTATATATATATATATATATATGTGTATATGTGTGTATATATAGTCACCTGTTTCTGAAACATTGGCCATTTTTGGTATGGACGCACAGAACATAACTGTGCTCATCCTCCTTGATCTACAGGTATATCCGTTTGCAGAATGGTGGTGTTGCAGCAAGGTTCTTGTTAACCCACAAAGCGATGTCCAACAAAATTAGACTAAAGCCCCATACACACGGTCGGACTTCCATTGGACTTTTCCCTGGATTTTTGTCCGAACGGAGTTGGCCAGGAACACCCATAGCATACACACCACAGGGACAAGGAAGCTGGTCAGATTTGATGGGAAGATGGATGGAGCCAAATACAGCGCAATCTTAAGCCTCGCACACACGGTCGGACTTCAAACAAACTTTTCCGTGGATTTTTGTCCGAACGGAGTTGGTCGGGAACACTCATAGCATACACACCACAGGACTTTTCTGCAAACTTTCCCCAAACTTTTTGCAACATCACGTGGTTTTTCTGCTCTTTTCTGCTCTTTACCGCCACCCTTTGGTCAACTTTTGCTATTGTTGGTTGATTTTAACATTAGTTGTTTTGTCCATCGGACAAAAGTCCGATGGTTTTCGGTACACACGGTCGGACTTTGCTCCATCGGACTTTTGTTGGCCAAAAGTTTGTCTGTTTGCAGACCTAACTTTTGTTCGATGAAAACACAAAAAAAAAAAAAAAAGTTTGTCCGATGGAGCGTACACACGGTCGGATTGTTGGTCCAACTTGCTCAAAATGAAGTTTGTTGGCCAAAAGTCTGACCGTGTGTACGGGGCTTAAGGCTTAAATGGTCAAAACCTGTTGGAATCCTGACCATGTATGGATTTGTAAGCCTCTTAAAACTTTGATACAATTCACATCAGAGTTTTGGCTTTTTGTATGTTGGATGTTTGGTAAGGGCCTTCAATAAAACTTGCTGTATTACACATGGTGTGACGACTGTCTCTATCAATAGATATTTGATGGTGCCACTGTTGGCCAAGTACAGACCACATTTCTTTGGCGACAGGAGACCGTGTGGTACGAATTGCTGACTTGAGGTTTGGTTGCTGTCTGTGCCCCCATTGGGGAGATTTTCCTTTCCTTTTTGAGTAATTTTTTTTTTTTTATAATGGAGGTAGATTGGGACTGTTGTTCCAATCCTGCTGGCTCTCTCTTAAGCCTCATAGACATGGTACGATTGTTGGCCAACCGAGCGTCTGATTTTTGTCAAAAGGGCGTGTGGCAGGATCTTGTCTTGCATACTAACGGTACACAATTGTCGTGCCACAAACCCGAACGTAGTGACGTACTACGAGAAATTTTCAGCTCTTGAGCACCACCATTTGGGCCCCTTCTGCTAATTCTGTGTTTGAGCATCGAATTTTGAACATGCGTGTTTGTACTTTAAACTTTTGTGTACTGACCATCAGACGACGAACCACTGTCCGACGAAAATTTGCTAGCTTGCCATCCAACATTTTGTTGGCGGAAAATTGGACAATTATTGTCAAAAGGAGCGTACTAACAGTAAAGCCCTTTACACACGATCGGTTTTACCGATTGAAAACAGTCCGATGGACTTTTTTCATCGGACAAACCGATCGTGTATGGGACCCATCTGTCTTTTTTTCATCGGTTTTAAAAAATAGAACATGTTTTAAATTTTTCCGATGGATCAAAAACCAATAGAAAATTCCAATCGTCTGTGGGGAACTCCATCAGATAAAAAACCCACGCATGCTCAGAATCAAGTCGACGCATGCTCAGAAGCATTGAACTTAATTTTTCTCGGCTCATCGGAGTGTTTTACGTCACCGCGTTTGGAACGGTCGGTTTTTCGACTGATGGTGTGTAGGCAAGACTGATGGAAAACAGTTTCATCGGATTTCCGATGGACAAATCCATCGGACTAGAAACCATAGGATATCCGATCGTGTGTGTGTACACGGCTTAAGATTTTAGGATAACAGTCTGTAAACAGACAATCCCTTGCGAACAATGGTATCGTGTGTACGAGGCTTTACGGTGGATATTTGATGGTCCTACTGGCTTTCTGTTACATAGTTGGTAAGGTTGAACAAAGACCTCAGTCCATCCAGTTCAACCTGTGTGGGTGTGTTTGTGTCAATGCCAATACCATTTCCCAATTCCCATATCCCTGTATGTTGTGTTCATAAAGATGCCCCTTCTGGAGTTTTTGAAATGCTTACCTTCGCCATCACTTGGGGGCGAACTCTTTCTCTGGTTCAAACCCCAAAATCCCCTGATGCAGTCGCTCTGAGCTCAGAATTTGAGGGCTTACGCCTGTGATGTTGAACAGTAATTGCTAGGCTTCGCTTGGCAACATCCAGTCAGGCTTCATGAGGTATGTAAATGGCCTACCCCTACAGCAAGGGCCTTATTCAACTTCGTTCTGAGCTGCACAGCTTGTTTTTATCTGCAGACATCCCTGCATAGGCAGTTTTTGGTAAAGGTAAACATATGCCGCGTACACACGACCGTTTTTCATGACGAGAAACATGCCATTTTTAAAATTTGGTCGTGAAAAACGGTCCTGTGTAGGCTCCAGAGCATTTTTCTCGACGAGAAAAATGGCCATTAAAAATTTAGAACCTGCTCTATTTTTTCTCGTCGTGAAAAACGGTCGTGTGTACGCTTTAACGGCGAAAAAAACGTGCATGCTCAGAAGCAAGTTATGAGACGGGAGCGCTCGTTCTGGTAAAACTAGCATTCGTAATGGAGATAGCACATTCGTCACACTGTAACGGACTGAAAAGCACAGAGTCTAAAAAGCGCAAATCGGTTAACGCCAAACTTTTACTAACACGCGGTAACACGAAATCAGCAAAAGCAGCCAAAAGGGTGGCGCCATCCGAATGAAACTTCCCCTTTATAGTGCCGTTGTACGTCACCGCGCTTTGATTGAGCATTTTTTTCACAATGGTGTGTAGGCAAGGCAGGCTTGAGAAGAATCACATAGAGAAAGACGTTGTTTTTTTCCATGACATTAAAAATGTTTGTGTATATGCGGCATAACCCTTTTAAGGTTTATAAGAAACTTTTAAGAATTGGATTTACAAAACGTTGCAGAGTTTCCCCTTAGGCCTCATGCACCGGGGACGGGACGCATCTTTAGACCCTGCAGAGGGCTATTTCTGCAGGCGTTTTTGACCTCGCTACTACAGGAGGTCCACCCCATCTGGTAAGAGTCCCCACTTATTGAATTAATATCACATGGAGATCTCCATTTTCCTTGGTGGTGGTGAAAGTCCTGGAATATAACCTCTTGCTGGATCTTTCATATTTGTGAACATTGTTGCACTGTATTATCTTCATCTTTCAGAGACGTTCACGTTCCACTTTATATTCATCTTTCAAGAGACGTTTATAATTTTTATATTTTTGTATTATTTTTTCTCCACACATGTGTAATTGATTTTTCACATATTTATATTGTCACTTTTTGATTCACATTTTATTCATAATCTTATTTAATTTATTAACCACTTCCCGCCCAAGGTTCGTCATATGACGTCCTTGACTTTGTGCGGGGATATCTGAATGATGGGTGCAGCTACAGGGATCATTCAGATATCATCATCTTTTTCACCCGGCGATTCTCTGCACCATAAGAATGATCATAGCTGTTCCGCCGCTTGATCGATCTTACGAGCAGCGAGAGGGGACGTCCCTCACCGCTGCGATCGGTGAGTCGGAGAACGGATCCGCCGGCCCCGGATGTTTGCCATAGAGATTTCCAGCGGACCAGATGGTCCGCAGGAAGTCTCTATGATTGGTCGGAGGGTGTGCGCGATGTTATGACGTCACGCCCGGCCTCTGCAAATAGCGCCGCCCCTCGGCTGGGAAGCCGAGATGTTTTATTTTTTTTTATTTTTTATTTTAGTCTTCCCAGCCTAGAGGTGAAATGTAGAGAAAAAACAAGTAGAAAAGCGCCTCTGAGTAAACTGTTTAATATAGTGACATAAATATGTAGCCAACACTTACATAAAGGTAAATGAGGAGATGCTCATATGGAGTGGGAGCAATGCCATGTCAGGTGTGTATCCTCCAATTAGACCGCTCATCTAGTATTTTCTTCCTTCAAGATTGATTATCATTAAACCATTTTATTTAATTTCATTGGACATCCGCCCTGCTACCTGGATTTGGTTCTCAGACTTGTCTTCTTGCTTTTAAATGGAACTTGTGATTTACTATGCAGGCATCCTGAGCGCTAGCATTTGCTGTTTTTTTTCTAGAGGTGAGATGTGGGGTCTTATTGACCCTCAGATATCACTGTAAAGAGGACCTGTCATGTCATATTCCTAATACAAGGGATGTTTACATTCCTTGTAATAGCAATAAAAGTGATCAAATTATTATTCTTTTTTTTTTTTTTTAAAGTGTCAAACTAAAAAAACAAAAGTAAAATTAACAATAAAAAAATTAATAAAATAAAAATTTAAAGCGCCCCTGTCCCCGTGTGCTCGCATGCAGAAGCGAACGCATACGTAAAGTCCCGCCCACATCTGAAAACGTTTTTCAAACCACACATGTGAGGTGTCGCCGCGAACGTTGGAGCGAGAGCAATAATTCTAGCCCTAGACCTCCTCTGTAACTCAAAACATGTAACCAGTAATAACATTTTAAAGCGTCGCCTATGAGGATTTTTGGCACCATTCCACGAGCGGGCGCAATTTTAAAGCGTGACATGTTAGGTATCTATTTACTCGGCGTAACATCATCTTTCACATTATGCCAAAAAATTGGGATAACTTAATTATTATTTTTTTTTAAGCATGAAACTGTTTTTTTTCCCCCCAAAAAAAACGTGTTAAAAAAATTGCTGCACAAATACCGTGCGAGATAAAAAAGTTGCAACAACCGCCATTGTATTCTCTAGAGTCTCTTTACATAATGTTTGTGGGTTCTATGTAATTTTCTAGCAAAAAACGATATGATTTTTACATGTAGGAGCGAAGTGGACGAATTGGCCCAGATGGGAAGTGGTTAAGCGCGACTTTTGCTTTTTATTATTTTCTGTTTGCATGATTATATCTCATGTTTTTGTGTCGCTGCTATTTGCACTTTTTTTGATATATTAGCGCGATATAACACTTCCATTTTTTGTTCTATAAAAATTAGAGTAATTTTTTGCTGACAACTTCTCGCGCGTTTTTTTTTCACTTGCGCGTTTATGTGTGTTCTTACGCCTATGGCATTTGGAAGAAGCATTTGAACATAAACTCATTCTATTGGCTAGAATTTTCATGTATTCTAGCCGCTTGAATAATTAAATGCGCACATGTATGTATGCTAATGTTTATTTTGCCCGTAAAAACACAAAACTGCTTTTTTTTTTTTTTAAATCTGCCCTGAACCACTGCATATAAAAAAAAACGCACTGAAATGCCTACGTGTACATGGGCACATTAGCTCACATGCAGATGCATTCGGAGATGTGGAAAAAAAAAAAAAGCGCAAAGCAACCCTGAAAGTGGCGTTTTCTGTTTTTCATTTGACTCGCAGTTGAGGTGCAATTCGTCCCTTTGGAAAAAATAAATAAAAAAAACGAAACAAGTGTGAACTTCCCCTCACTCTTTGCACAGGCACTGGATACATTGTAGCAATCATAGTTACATAGTTGCATAGTAGGTGAGGTTGAAAAAAAGACACAAGTCCATCAAGTCCAACCTATGTGTTGTGATTATAATCATGTTTGTGTTTATCTAACTACGGTTAGCTCAAATCCTATTGGTTACACCACACTGATACACTGTTGCCTATTTCCCCCACTGAACAAGCCTATGGGGGTCTTGCTGGGTGGATGAATTGTGGGGTAAATGTAGACCGAGCACTCCTCATCGACCGGTCCTACCCCGACATCTCAGGGAGATTGCTTCTCCGTGGGGTAGATTTAACCATGTAAAGTGATTAACCCTTCCCGGGGCTCGGACCCCTCTGTGAGAAGGGCCCGGGAGGAGGGGGGGGAGGGGAGGGGGCCAGGATGAGAGGGGCGCAATTAATACAAAAATCCTTTTCCTTTTAACTTGTCATCTTGTAAATGTTTGTGTAAGAGGCTTAGAGGACAAGGGGCTCCATTGTGACTTTGATGTCCTAGTAAATCCCTGACAAGCACAATACTAGATCACTGCCGACCGACCGTTCACTGCACCTAATTATCTCTTTATCTGTCTGTCTATCTATCGTCATTTAATGTAGTGTCTATCTATTTACCTCTTTCCGTCTATCACATAGATAGTTGTCTTTATAATAGATATACAGGGGGGGGGGGGATTTTCTAAAACTGGGGAGTGTAAAATCTGGTGCAGCTCTGCATAGTAACCAATCGGCTTACAGGATTTATTGTCAAAGCTTAACTGAGCAAGCTGAAGTTAGAAGCTGATTGGCCACCTTGCACAGCTGCAGTAGGTTTTGCACTCTCCAGTTTTAATAAATCAACCCGACATACACATTAATAAAATAGTCTGGTTAAGATAGATACAGTACATGGTAGATACAGTACATGGTAGATACAGTACATGGTAGATATACTGTATCTATCTATATACTCTATATCTATCGCTAACAATATACCCATGTTACTTATAAATAGACTTTAAAAAAAATAATGTATACTAAAAGCTTTAGTCTCAATTTTACAGGTGTTGACATTAATCTATCTATACAGTATATCTGTGTATTTCTTTCTGTGTGTATATACATAAGTATAGATAGAATTGTTGTAACAATTAGATAGGCCTAATTCATTTTTATTTATATTTATCGATTGTCCTTAAATTTTAGTGTCTATCTATTTATTATTTTTTAAACTATTTATATATATATATATATATATATATATATATATATATATATATATATTATGTGTGTGTGTGTATGTATGTATGTGTGTATATATATATATATATATATATATATATATATATGTGTGTATGTGTGATTATTAAATATCTGAAAATTATTTAGACCTATGTAAAAGTGTCCATATCTATCTGTAGACAGATTTAAAAAAAAAAAAAAATTATATATAAATTCTGTCTATAGATATGGACACTTTTGCATGGGACTAAATAATTTTCATATATTTAATTTAAAAAAAAACAAATGTGTTATATACACATACATAGGACAGATTAACAAAAAAGTGTGTGTGTGTGTGTATAGAGAGATAGATAGATAGATAGATAGATAGATAGATAGATAGATAGATAGATAGATAGATAGATAGATAGATAGATATAGATATCTATCTCTATATATAGATATATGCACCTATACATTTATATATATATACACACACACACACAATTTTTTTTTGTTAATCTGTCCTATGTATGTGTGTATAACACTTTTTTTTTTTTTATATTAAATATATGAAAATTATTTAGTCCTATGTAAAAGTGTGCATATCTATAGACAGAATTTATATATTATATATTTTTTTTTAATTCTGTCTACAGATAGATATGGACACTTTTACATAGGACTAAATCATTTTCAGATATTTAATAAAAAATAAATATGTGTGTGTGTGTGTGTTTTATATATTATTTATTAGTAATTAGTCCTATGTGAATATCCATCTATATTTCATATATGGTCATACACATAATCATCTGATTGTTCACAGAATGAGAAATTATGATCAGATCAATGAATTATCAAAGTACCATTAATCCCTTTCAAGAAAAACCGATCAATTTTTATTGAAATTATTCTGATCACAGCGGAGGAAGGTAGACGTTTGGATATTAATGTTAAAATTTCGGTGCAGCAAATAATCTTTTTTCGATCTTTCAATCTCATTGCCGATCAGAAAGTAAATCTGTAGACAATACATATGTATATAAAATCTTTTCGAGTCTCTGCAGGGAAGACCAAGATTTATTATGGGTCAGAAATTAAACAAGCTGCCTTAATCCAACCCAATGGAATTAGGTCATGCACAAACATGTAGGCAGAGGTATGAATGGAGCCTGAGGGTCACCCACAATGATATATGAATAACCCAACTAACCCATTCTTTTTAAACTGCAATTGGATCTATGAATTGCCATTCTCTGTTGTAATTCGCAGTGTTTATATACCGCTGTTTAGCTTGTGGTGCAGTGAATGGTAGGTGTGCCATCTCCCCTCTGGCTCCCCCAGGAGATCAGGAGCGTAGAAGAAGCAATTTTTATTATTTGGTGACCATCTGGAGGTACATTGATTTGCTTTGCATCAGAAAGGCTGAGAATGACCCAGTGTCCGAAACAAAGGGGAAAGTATTTACTAAACACAAACTGTATCCCCCCAAGATCTTATTTAGCATTAGCAAAACTTATGTCATATGAGGACAATCCTAAACATCCACATCCATTAGTATCCAATTAGGCATTCCTTGTACTACATGATTGATAGGACAATCAGATTGTATAGTTCATGGTCAGCCTAAAGTTGGCCATACACTAGTAGAACGTAATTCCAACAGTTTTTTTTTTTTGTTTTAGAACATTCCTTTGTTTTTCTAATGGTTAGTAAGGTCAAATTAACATTATTTTTTAGCATAGAGAACTAGAGAATTTGAAGGAGTTGGATGGAAAAAAAAAATTCTTAAACAATCACATTTCTAACAATGATGAATGTGAAGGTGTGTGCTACGGGCAAACACCTTGCTAAAGGTATATAATGTGAACTAAGCTGCACTAATACAGTGAATTGAAACCACTATATCGTAGGGAATTAAACAATAAACATGTGACCCAATATCATATATTATGACAAATATATGATAAGTGCTCAAAATGAAAGTCTTTTAGGGAATGTGTGAAAAAAACAAGTGAAGAAATCCAAGATTAGTGTATAGATGACACGCTTGAAGGGGACGACAGAATCCCAATCAATCACCACAACAACGACGTGATCCACCACCACATCGATAACCTACTTACCAGAAGCAGGCTAAACACAAGCCTGTAGGATGTTAGTACAGATTCAGCCGCACTCCACCAACCAGGATAGGTATGTAGACTGGGAGTACTCCAACACTCGAGGGGATTATTCTCCAACCGTGTCCCAGAAATATAAGAGAGACTTGATAGTGTAATACAGTACCATACACGGTACTTTATTGATTAAAATTGCACTTACAGTGTAAAAGGATTAAGACAGCATCCAAGTAAAAAGGGGCGTCTGTCGGTGACGTACAAGACGTACGACAAGCCAAGATCAATGAAGTTCAATAGGCAGTTCGGCTCTTTCCGACAAGAACTTTTTCCGGCGGGAAAAATAGAGAACCAGCTCTCAATCCTTTGCTGATCGGAAATTCAGACAGAAAAAGTTGGATGAGCATACACACTGTCGGAATATCCGATCAAAAGCTCCCATCACACTTTTTTTTTTTTTTTCATGGAAATTCCGACCGTGTGTATATGCAGCATTAGACACCACTCAACAAAGGTTAATATTTTGATCAACTTATGTTGAAGGAACCGATCTGGAATTTTCTGGCTGAACATCCAATCGGATGCAGGCATTGTACAGTCGGCAGCATGCATTTCTCTATCTACACTCTTTAGCTTGGATGGAGGAATTGATAGACCTACAGAGTCGGAGTCCTTCCCATATGAATAAGGTCACTACATTGAAAATGTGTGTCATAGTTACATAGTTGCTAGGGTTGAATAAAGACAATAGTCCAGCCAGTTAATCCTGTTTAGGTGCACATGGGTCAGTGTCTATAATTATTTCCCATGTCCCTGTACAGTATGTTGTAAAAATGTCCATACTCCCTGCAGCCACCACCAATTGTGGAAGAGAGTTTCACATCCTTATTGCCCTGACAGTGAAAACCCCCCTACGCAGTTTAAGGTTAAACCGCTTCTCCTCCAATCTCATTGTGTGTCCTCTTATACTCCTTGAGACCGAATAGTTTTTTTTCCTATGCTGGGATCACCATTTAGGTATTTGTAAATCACTATCATATCCCCTCTCTCAAGCGTTGTTTCTCCAGCGAGAATAGATTTTAGTGTTTTGCAGTCGTTCCTCGTAAGTGAGATCCTCCAGTCCCCTTATTAGTTTTGTTGCCCTTCTTTGGACTCTCTCCAGTTCCAGCACAACTCTTCTGAGGACTGGTAACAAGAACTGCACAGAATACTCCAGATATGGCCTAACCGGAGTTTGTCTATCTATTGCTTCTACTGCCTTTTAGTTCCAGTTTGTAGAATACCAATTTCTCATAATTTTAAACTATTCAATAAGTTCAATAACCTATTGGGGGGAAAGAAAGGGACCATAGGGTAGCAATGAAATGGCAGATATGCCAGATGTGTTTTGAGGAATGGACTTCTCACTCTCTTTTTAGTTCTTGTTAGCCAAGTTAAGAATACTATATACAGTATATTGAGCGAAGCCCCAGGGGATAAAAGCTACACGTATGTACATCTAGTAGTAGTTGGTCACATTTTAACTGGACTTTTTCTATAATGTTGAAGATGTTTGGTAGCTTCTCCAAGCCCCCTTTTCAGAAGAAGTAGCTTTGATATGCTACGGAATGTCTTCAACCTTACAGAACAAGTTAAGTTGAATGTGACTGACCACTACTAGATATACCATGACCTGGAGAAATTGGACCATTCACAGACACATACATATGTAATTTTGCAGTCTTTAACCCCTTCTATACTGGGCACATATACCCCCTTCCTGCCCAGGCGAAATTTCAGCTTTCAGCACTGTCACGCTTTGAATGACAATTGCGCAGTCGTGCGACGTGGCTCCCAAACAAAATTGACGTCCTTTTTTTCGCACAAATAGAGCTTTCTTTTGGTGGTATTTGATCACCTCGGCGGTTTTTATTTTTTGCGCTGTAAACAAAAATAAAGCGACAATTTTGAAAAAAAAACAATATTTTTTGATTTTTGCTATAATAAATATCCCAATTTTTGGGGAATTTTTTTTTCCTTAGTTTAGGCCGATACGTATTCTTCTACATATTTTTGGTAAAAAAAAATCAGAAGCGGCGTTTTCTGATTGGTTTGCGCAAAAGTTATAGCGTTTACAAAATAGGGGGTAGTTTTAGGGCATTTTTATAATTTTTTTTTTTTTTACTAGTAATGGCGGCGATCAGTGATTTTTTACGTGACTGCGACATTATGGCGGACACATCGGACACTTTTGACACTATTTTGGAACCATTCACATTTATACAGCGATTAGTGCTATAAAAATGCACTGATTACTGTATAAATGTGACTGGCAGGGAAGGGGTTAACACTAGGGGGCGAGGAAGGGGTTAAATGTGTGCCCTATTAGTGATTACTACTGTGGGGGGGGGAGGGGACTGACTGGTGGAGGTGACCGATCTGTGTCCCTATGTACAAGGGACACAGCATCGGTCCCCTCTCCCTGACAGGACATGGATCTGTGTGTTTACACACACAGATCCATGTCCTTGTCTGTGTAACCGCCGATCGCGGGTGCCTGGCGGACATCGCGGCCGCCAGGCACGCGCATCGGCATTGCAGTGACGCGCCGGGTACGTGCGCGCGCCGCCGGCGGTGCTCGCGCGCCCCCCAGTGGCCAAATTAGCGGAGGCCGTATAAACACGGCCTCCCGGCATTTAACAACCACCTCGCAGCCGTATATAGTCGTACGGCGGGCGTGAGGTGGTTAATACCAAAGAAAATGTTTTAACCACATGCCGACCAGCGCACGACGATATATGTCGACACAATAGCATGGCTGGGCATACAGGTACGTCCCCTTTTAAGATGCGGCATTGTGGCCATGCACGCGCCGCCGTGAGTCCGACTGCGGGTCCCGCGGGCTCGATGTCCGCGGGGATACCCTCGATCGTCTCACGGAGAGGAAGAACAGGGAAATGCTGATGTAAACAAGAATTTCCCCATTCTTTCTAGTGACAGGACACTGATCACCGCTCCCTGTAATCGGAAGCAGTGATCAGTGTCGTGTCACACACAGCCCATCCCCCCCTACAGTTAAAACACTTCCCTAGGGCACACTTAACCCCTTCAGGGCCCCCTACTGGTTAACCCCTTCACTGCCAGTGTAATTTTTACATTAATCAGTGCATTTTTATAGCACTGATCGCTGTATAAATGACAATGGTCCCAAAATGGCGTCAAAAGTGTCCGATGTGTCCGCCATAATGTCCCATTCACAATAAAAATCGCTGATTGCCACCAGTACTAGTAAGAAAAAAATGAGTAATAAAAATGCCATAAAACTTTCCCCTATTTTGTAGACGCTATAACTTTTGCGCAAGCCAATCAATAAACGCTTATTGTGATTTTTTTATTGATTTTTTTACCAAAAAATATGTAGAATACGTATAAGGCCTAGACTGAGGAAAAAAATAGGTTTTATATATTTTTGGGGATATTTATTATAGCAAAAATTAAAAAATATTGCTTTTTTTTCAAAATTGTCGCTCTTTTTTTGTTTATAGCGCAAAAAATAAAAACCACAGAGGTGATTAAATACCACCAAAAGAAAGCTCTATGTGTGGGGAAAAAAGGACGTCAATTTTGTTTGGGAGCCACGTCGCACGACCGCGCAATTGTCAGTTAAAGCGACGCAGTGCAGATTCGCAAAAAGTGCTCTAGGTCTTTGGCCAGCCAAATGGTCCGGGGCTGAAGTGGTTAAAGTGACCCTGTGCTCAGCCCTGCATATGAAGCCAGAGTTGGTTCTTGCAAAGCTTTTACAATTCAGGTGAGGTGAGGGGTCCTGTTAATACTGCAGACAAAGACATTGTAGGCAATTGTGTGCTTTCAACCTTGTGGGAGTGTTTTGGGTAAAGAACTTTTCTGTTACAGCATGACTGTGACCCTGTGGACAAAGCCAGCTCCATAAAGACATGGTTTGGTGTGGAGGAACTGGAGTGTCCCGTACAGAGCACTGACCTCAACCCCACTGAACCATTTTGGGATGAAATTAAACACCAGTTGCAAACCAGATCTTCACATCCAACATTATCACCCAACCTCATAAATGCTCTTCTGAATGGGCACTTGTGCAGGTCAGTCAAGTTCCTCCACCCCAAACTCCCTCATACATGTCCTTTCCTTGTCAAATTTTGTTTATTGATTTTGTAAATATAAACATTGGTACAATTAACAAAATATTGATTACATTAGATCAGGGGGTCTCCAAACTTTTCAAACAAAGGGCCACTTTATTGTCCTTCAGACTTTAGGAGGGCCGGATTGTTGCCAGCAGGGGCAGAAAATGTCACGGGCCCATCATCAGTGAGAATAAATATGGCCTCGGGGTTGGTGGTCAATAGGAGGAGGAGTATTCCCCCTATTAGTAAAAGGAATAGTATCCCATTATTGGTATTGGTGGAAGATATAGTACCCCATTGTTGGTGTCAGTTGAAGGAATAGTGCCTCATATTAGTGGAAGGAATTGTGCCCCAAGGGCCGGATAAAGCCTAGCAAAGGGCCACATCTGGCCCACGGGCTGCAGTTTGGAGACCCCTGCATTAGATGATAGCATTAGTTGAATTTACATATCAAATCTTAGTATTACTTGTATTTAAAAGCAATTGAAGACTTAAGTAAGCTATATGTTATTTAAAGAACTAAGGTGTTACAATCAATTTTAACAATTATATAATCAACACAAGAGGAACAAAAAATGGAAAAGTTGGTAAACTTTTAGGCCCCATTCACACCTATGCGAATTGGTTGTGGCTTAAACCACATCCAATTCGCATAACATTAAAAAATACATTATTTTCAATGAGGCTGGTTCACATATGTGCGATGCATTCACACTGCGCATTACCAAAAAACGCGTGCGTCTTCTAGACATTGCGGTGCGGCTCAGGTGCGAATTCAGGTCCATTATCTTCTATGGGCACGCACCTGATTCGCAGATGTCTTTCGTTCTGAACAGGACTTTTTTCAATGCTCACTACACTTCCCCCCCCTCTCCCAGGTCAACAAGTTCGCATGTTCCACCACACACAAAACGCTGAACAGTTCTCTTATCTCCTTGCAGAGATAAGAGAGCTGAAATTCGCACCGCGCAAGTGTGAACCCAGCCTTAGAGTGATAAATAATAAAGAAATAGTATTAATTACTACGAGATGCAGTAACTTATAATAGGACATTAGAGCTTACTATCTATTATTGTGTTATAATTTAAAGGGGTTGTAAACATAAATTAATTTTATTTTTTTAAATAACAAACCTGTTATACTTACCTCCACTGTGCAGCTCGTTTTACACAGAGTGGCCCCGAACCTTGTCTTCTGGGGTCCCTCGGCAGCTGTCTCAGCTCCTCACCACCTATATGTGAGCTCGCACGGTGGTGAGTTCCTTCGGGCGCGCTCCTGTGATACAGCCGGCGGCTATAGCCGCTCACTGTATCACTCGGCCCCGCCCCCCGGCGCGCCGCGTCATTGGATGTGATTGACAGCAGCGCAAGCCAATGGCTGCGCTGCTTTCAATCAACCAATGAATGAGCCGAGAAGCCTGCTCGTTCACGGCAAGGGACTTTTGAGGGGCCAGGTAAGTAAACGGGGGCTCGGGGGGCGGCTAATGCACAGATGTTTTTTCACCTTAATGCATAGAATGCATTAAGGTGAAAAAAACTTTACCTTTACAACCCCTTTAAACATTGTAAAAGTGAGTGTTTCGCTACCATTTTATTATATAAAAATAAATAGGAAAAGACAGGATAGAGTAGGGAGAAAAGACTAAAAGGAAAGTAAAGATAAGAAGAAGAAAAAAAGTCAGGATTAGTAGAGGTTTCTGGGGATTTCTTAGTAACAATATATATATATATATATATATATATATATATATATATATATATATAAGTATCTATTCGGCAGTTATTCAAATCAAAGTCACATAGTTACCAAGGTCTTGGTAAAGAAGTGTCAAAATTAGGAGAAAAAAAATGGGTCACCCAAGGATTCCATGTTTTCTCAAATTTATGTATATTATCGTTGGATATGGCATCTGTTATCGAGAGGATCTCATCCATGTCTTTATGGACCTTTGCTTTGTGCACTGGTCCAAATCCTTTGGAGGGGGAATTATGGTGTGGGGTTGTTTTTCAGGGGTTGGGTTTGGCACTTTGGTTCCAGTGAAGGGAACTCTTAGGCCCCTTTCACACTGAGGCGCTTTGCAGGCGCTATTGCGCTAAAAATAGCGCCTGCAATGCGCCCCAAAAAAGCCGCTCAATAGTATCCAATGTGAAAAAGCCAGAGGGCTTTCACACTGGAGCGTTGCGCTTGCAGGAGGGTCAAAAAACTCCTGCAAGCCGCATCTTTGAGGCGCAATAGGAGCGCTAAAAATAGCACTCGCATAGCCCCCCTGCCCATTGAAATCAATGGGTTAGCGCCTCCAAAACGCCGCAAAGAGGCGTTATTGCGGGTGTTTTTAACCCATTTTCGGCCGCTAGCGGGGGTTAAAATCCCCCCGCTAGCGCCCGCAAATCGCGGCAAAAAATCTTTATAGCGGCGTTAAAAATAGCGCCGCTATACCGCCAGCGCTTCCAGTGCCTCAGTGTGAAAGTAGCCTTAAGGTGTCAGCATACCAAGACATGTTGGACAATTTCATGCCCCCAACTTTGAACAGTTTGGGGATGGCCCCTTCCTGTTCCAACATGACTGCACACCAGTGCACAAAGCAAGGTCCATAAAGACATGGATGAGCGAGTTTGGGGTGGAGGGACTTTATTGGCCTGTACAGAGTCCTGACCTCAACCCGATAGAACACCTTTTGGGATGAATTAGAGTGGAGACTGCGAGCCAGGCCTTCTCATCCAACTTCAGTGCCTGACCTCACAAATGCGCTTCTAGAAGAATGGTCAAACATTCCCATAGACACACTCCTAAACCTTGTGGACAGCCTTCCCAGATGAGTTGAAGCTGTTATAGCTGCAAAGGGTTGGCCAACTCAATATTGAACCCTACGGCCTAATGCCTTCATAAACACACCCCTGGTTTTACTGTCAGGAAAACTGCCATGACAGCTTTTGGCTGGGAAAACCGGCCGTGTGTATGTTCGAGAAAACTGCGGGGGAAAAAAAAGAGAACTTGTTCTCTATTTTCCCGTCAGGAAAAAATCCTGCCGAGAAAACCGGTCGTCTGTATGCTTTCCCGAGGGGGGGGGAAACGTGCATGCTCGTAAACAATTCGACGCATGCGCGGAAGCATAGAACGTCATTTTGTTGGCTCGTCGCAGTCTTTGACGTCACCGCGTTCTTGCCATTCAAAAGTTCAGCGGTCTTTTGTGTGACAGTGTGTATGCAAGGCAGGCTTGAGAGGAATCCAGACGGGAAAAGAGGCGTTTTTCTTCCCTGCTGGGAAAACCGGTCGTGTGTACGAGGCATAAGACTGGGATGCCATTAAATTTCATGTACGTGTAAAGGCAGGTGTCCCAATACTTTTGGCAACATAGTGTATGTTGTATTTTATGTGTGCTAATAATGATTTTAGTGTATTTTTTTTTTTGTGAGAATAGTGATTTGATAGACATTTGGGCAACTATTGTGGGGATTGTACTGGTCCTTTTTTGTTTTTTTCCCGATTTACAGCCTGTGGGCTCTAATCGGCTTCCAAATAGTTAACCAGGGGACGCACATGGTGTGCGTTCCTTGGTTAACACTGACACGCATCTCAGACAATCAGGTTCACCGGGTCTGGTTACCGGTAACCTGATTGGCTGAAGCGACATCGAGGGCGGGAGAAGGCATCCAGGGAGCATGGAGAGGAGGGTGCTCACCCGAGGAAGGCAAGTGCTGGGCTGGGGACAAACTGGCTGTATTTGGGGGGAAACTGGCAGAATTTGGGGACAAACTGGCGGCATTTAGGGGGGGACTGGCTGTATTTGGGGGGAAACTGGCTGCATTTGGTGTGCGTTCCTTGGTTAACACTGACACGCATGTCAGCCAATCAGGTTCACCGGGTCTGGTTACCGGTAACCTGATTGGCTGAAGCGACATTGAGGGCGGGAGAAGGCATCGAGGGAGCGTGGAGAGGAGGGTGCTGACCCGAGGAAGGTAAGTGCCGGGTTGGGGGGAAACTGGTGGAATTTGGGGACAAACTGGCGGCATTTAGGGGGGAAACTGGCTGCATTTAGGGGGGAAACTGGTTGCATTTGAGGGGCACAGTGGAGAAAAACCGGTCGTGTGTACGAGGCATAAGACTGGGATGCCATTAAATTTCATGTGCGTGTAAAGGCAGGTGTCCCAATACTTTTGGCAACATAGTGTATGTTGTGTTTTATGTGTGCTAATAATGATTTTAGTGTATTTTTTTTTTTTTTTTTTTGTGAGAATAGTGATTTGATAGACATTTGGGCAACTATTGTGGGGATTGTACTGGTCCTTTTTTTTTTTACTTTTTTTTTTTTACTGCACTCTCAGATCAAACGGGCTAGATCCAGCCCTGTAGAAGATATTATTGATGATGGCATGATTACCTTGAGTAGGTGGCTAGCCAAGGGTAACAAAATGGTCAGAAGCAGCCATCCTGCCTATTTTTGCATGTTAATGTTCTTTGTAGATTTGCCTTGGCTGAGTGATTTCAAAAGGAAAATCAGTCATCCAGGAAAGATTCTCCCAGATGATTACTACAATCCCTAAGAGATAAGGCCATCAATGGGAGTGACCACACATGGCATAAACATACACACTCCGCTCATGCAGTCATGTACTGTATGTTTACGTCAGGATTGTTTTTCGCAATCTAGTGAAGGTCTCATCTGTTGTCCACCAATTTGCTTCTGTGACTTCATTGGTCGACATAATTGAGAGACGAGAGCCGCACAAGGGCAATCTATTCATTTGTGCACCCAACAAACAGTGTAGTGATGATGAAACCCAATTTCTGGGTAGGGTGAATTAGATGTGTGCAGGACATAGAGGATGTGGGTGGAGGTGACTCTTTGCTCCAGGCTGAGCCTATGTAATATATGTGTGTGTTTTCTTTACATATAAATAGCAATGACAATGTAGGGCCATTATAATTCTGAATAGGGCCCATTGTGTGAGTGTGGGTTAATGCACATTACAAGCTGGAGCACAGAGGATGAGTGCTGATGAGGACCACAGGGGGTTAAGGAGCTGCCTGGCAAGGTCTACATTACACTTTCAATAGCGGATGAAGATGTTTTTGCCCTTCTGTTTGAAAATCTGTGCTAGGTGTGTCTTGGATCTGGTCTTTGTAAGTAAAAAAAAAAATATTTCACCATCACCTGCCAACTAAAATAAAGTCCTGATATGAATCTTAGTTTTCCTGCTGCCTAAGGCCCCTTTCACACTTATACGACTTGTCCCACGATTTGTGATGGCAAAGTAGCATGACAAGTAGTGATGAGCCGAACACCCCCGGGTTCGGTTCGCACCAGAACCCGCGAACGGACCGAAAGTTCGCACAAACTTTAGAACCCTATTAACTACAATGGATGCGAACGTTCGAAATCTAAAGTGCTAATTATAACGACTAATATGCATGTTATTGTCCTAAAAAGGGTTTGGGAACCCGGGTTCTGCACCAGGGGACATGTATCAATCCAAAAAGAAGTTTTAAAAACGTCCGTTTTTCGGGAGCAGTCATTTTAATGATGCATAAAGTGAAAAAAAAAGTCAAATATTCCTTTAAATATCGTACCTGGGGGGTGTCTAAAGTATGCCTGTGAAGTGCCACGTGTTTCCTGTGTTTAGAACTGTCCCTGCACAAAATGACATTTCTAAAGGAAAAAAAAGTAATTTAAAACTGCTTGCGGCTTTAATTTAATGTCTGCTCCCGGTAATATGGATGAAAATCTTTGAGAAAAATGGCATAGCTACCCCATCCCCCCCCCTCTACCCCAGCCCATTACCAGCCCCTTTGGGTCTTGTATGGATATTAAGGGGAACCCCGCACACAAAATAAAAAAGGCCCTATATACTCTGAACAGCCGTATACAGGCGGTGCATACAAGACAGGGACTGTAGGTTTGTTCTTATGTAGAATCTGTTTGTAATTTGGAACAGGTACATTGTTTAAGTGTAGCTCCAGCCAAAAAAATTATTTTTAAGCTTTTTGGAAAACACAGGGAAGGGTTATCACCCCTGTAACATTTGTTTTGCTGTCTGTGCAGTGTGCACCTGTTCAGAACAGGTTACCTCGCTTTCCGTCCTAATGACAAATGTTTTTTGAAAATTTGGGGTTTTTATTGAAACAAGAATTGGTGATAAAGCATCAGTGGAGAGGAGACACCTTTTTTCCCATATTAACTCTTACAGGAGAGAATTTGCCTTCCTAGGGGTAGATTTCCTCTCACTTCCTGTTGTATCCTTCCGTTTGCAAGGAGGAGTCGTTTGTAAGTTGGATGTTTGAAAGTAGGGGCCTGCCGTATATACTCAGCTGAAATTTGCCCCTTACATGTTGGTGTTGCCACAACACTGTGAGCCCTCACAGTTACTCTTGGTGGGCGCATGAATGGGCCCTGCTGTGAATTATTAGATCAAGAATTGTAATTGCATGCCCCTGTTGAACAGGGGCTGAAAAATTGGGCCTTTGGTGGTGGTGGTGGTGTTGACACAACACTGTAAGGCCTCACAGTTACTCTTGGTGGGCGCAGGAATGGGCCCTGCTGTGAATTATTAGATCAAGAATTGTAATTACATGCCCCTGTTAAACAGGGGCAGAAAAATTGGGCCTTAGGCACTGGTGCCACAACACTGCAACCCCTCACAGATACTGTACTTGGAGCACAGCAATGAGCCCTGTTGCAAAGTATTGCATCAAAAATTGTAATTACACGCCCCTGTTAAACAGGGGCTGAAAAATTGGGCCTTAGCCACTGGTGCTGGTGCCACGACACTACAACCTCTCCCAGATACTCTAGTTGGAGTGCAGGAATAGTGGCGGCACCCAGAAACAAAAATGTTCTTCCAAGCTATCATCATCAATCGGATCATTGAGGAGGAGGAGGATAGTCAGTCAACATAACAGGACAGTCTCTCAGCATCAGCATCAGTCTTGAAGGGATGTGACATTTGAAAATAAATTAGTCTGTTATATCAGCTTCAGGTATTTGGTAGCTGGTGGTGATCCAAGACTGGTTCATCTTTATGAAGGTCAGTCGATCAACAGAGTCGGTGGACAGGCGCACCCTGTGATCCATGACAAATCCTCCAGCAGCACTGAATGTGCGTTCTGAAAGAACGCTGGATGCAGGACAGGCCAGTAGCTCAATTGCATACTGTGCAAGCTCTGGCCAGTGATCCATCCTCAAGACCCAATAAGCCAGAGGATTTTCGGTGGGGAAGGTGTCCAAGTCTGACCTTGCCCCTAGGTATTCCTGCACCATGTATATCAGACGCTGGCAATGGTTGCTGGAACCGATCATACCTTGGGGCTGCGGACTAAAGAATTGTCTGAACGCATCGGTCAGACGGCCACCTTCCCCACAGCTCCTTCTTTGACTGACCGAAGCCTCAGCAACTCGTTGTCCAGGCCCAGGAGTTTGTAACCTCCCAGTCTCTGGGAACGCGTTGCACAGACCTTTCTGCAAGGCCTCCCGGAGTTGTCTCATCCTCTGCTCCTTCTGCGACGGTAAGATAAGGTCCGCAACCTTACCCTTGTACCGTGAATCAAGGAGAGTGGCCAGCCAGTAATGGTCCCTCTCCTTGATCCGAAGAATACGAGGATCCTTCCGCAGACTTTGCAGGATCAGGGAGGCCATGCAGCGTAGGTTAGCTGAGGCATTCGGTCCGGAGTCCTCTGGGTCACTAAGGACGACATGATCCGCAGCCACCTCCTCCCAGCCACGTACAAGTCCACTGGTTTCTTGGGACTGTAAATCATCCCTAAAAGACTGCTGCTGATGATGCTGAGTGCCAGGCTCCACCTCCATGCTGACACAATCCTCCTCCTCCTCCTCCTCTTCCTGTGCGATGGGTGGGACAGAAGGAACACTGTCTGAGTAAAGTGGGCCTTGAGAGGCAAGGAAGTCCTCCTCTTCCTGCCTCTGTTCTGCCTCAAGTGCCCTGTCCATTATTCCACGCAGCGTATGTTCCAACAGGTGGACAAGAGGTACAGTGTCACTGATGCATGCACTGTCACTGCTCACCATCCTTGTGGCCTCCTCAAATGGTGCCAGGACAGTGCATGCATCCCTGATCATGCCCCACTGGCGTGGTGAAAAAAACCAGAGCTCCCCTGACCCTGTCCTGGTGCCGTAGTCGCACAGGTACTCATTGATGGCCCTCTGCTGCGTGTGCAGCCGCTGCAGCATGGCCAACGTTGAATTCCACCTGGTGGGCATGTCACATATAAGGCGGTTATTGGGCTGGTTCAACTCCTTTTGCAGCTCAGCCAGGCGAGCACTGGCATTATAAGATCTGTGGAAATGCACACAGACTTTCCTGGCCTGCCTAAGGACATCCTGTAAGCCCGGGTACCTGCCCAAGAACCGCTGCACCACCAGGTTAAGGACGTGAGCCACACAGGGCACATGGGTCAGTTGTCCCTGTCGGAGAGCGGAGAGGAGGTTGGTGCCATTGTCGCAAACTACCATTCCTGGCTTAAGCTGGCGTGGCGTCAACCACCTCTCGGCCTGCCCCTGCAGAGCAGACAGAACCTCTGCCCCAGTGTGGCTCCTGTCCCCCAAACACACCAGCGCAAGCACGGCATGGCATCTTTTTGCCTGCATACTTGCGTAGCGCCTTGAACGCCTACGGAGCACCGCTGGTTCCGAGGACAAAGCCCAGGAAGAGGCCATGGAGGAAGAAGAAGAGGAGGGGGTGGAGGAGAGAGGTGTGTCACAACCAGTAGTAGCATTTTGGAGGCGTGGCGGTGGAACAACCTCCAACACTACTGCACCTTGTCCTGCATCCTTCCCAGCTGCCAAAAGAGTGACCCAATGGGCCGTGAAAGAAAGGTAACGTCCCTGTCCATGCCTGCTGGACCATGAGTCAGCGGTAATATGCACCTTACCGCTGACCGCCCTGTCCAGCGAGGCCAAGACATTGCCTTCCACATGCCGGTAGAGAGCTGGAATCGCCTTCCGTGAGAAAAAGTGGCGTTTGGGAACCTGCCACTGAGGAACCGCACATTGCACAAACTCACGGAAGGGGGCCGAGTCTACCAACTGAAAAGGCAGCAGTTGAAGCACTAGCAATTTAGCCAAGCTAGCATTCAACCGCTGGGCATGTGGATGGCTGGGAGTGAACTTCTTTCGACGGTCCAGCAGCTGGGGCAGGGAAATTTGCCTGCTAGAATCAGACGTCGGTGTACTGCTAGCAGAGTGCCCGCAAGAACTTGGCTGTGACACACCTAATTCTACACCTTCATTCCTCTCAGTGCATGTTTCAGAGAGGACTGAAGTTATAGTGGGGTTGGAGATCCCAGCTGATGCGATGCAAGAAGAGGTCCGCTTTGTTCTTTGGTGTGGGTCTTTAAGGTAGGCTTGCCAACGAGCTGCATGGCAGGTCAACATATGTCTGGTCAAGCATGTGGTGCCCAAGCGGGTGATGTTTTGGCCACGCGATATACGCTTGAGACATATGTTGCAAACAGCAGCTGTGCGATCTGATGCACTTGACTCAAAAAAGGCCCACACCAAAGAACTTTTTGAATAACGGGCAGAGGCAGCGCCCTGCACAGGCGGAGCTCTGCGGTGTGATTCCGTCGGTGTGCTGCCCTTACGCTGGCCCCCGAGGGCATCCTGCCTCGTTGGAGATGTGCCTCCTCCTCATCCTCCTCCTCCTCCTCCTCCTCTCTCCTATTAGGCACCCACGTGGAGTCAGTGACCTCATCATCCCCTCCCTCCTCATCACTGGAGCCAATCTGGCAGTATTCTGCAGCTGCTGGAACATGACTGCCAGATTGGTGTCCTTCTTGAGCATCCCCTCTCTCTGCTCTCACGCTACTGCCTTCCTCTAGCTGGGTATCATCATCAGACCCTTCGAAATGCTGGGCATCCTCCTGGAGCATGTACCCAACACTGTGCTCAAACAGTTCGGGGGACTCCTCAGGAGGACATGGTTGGTCTAGGGAAGGAGTGACTGATGATGACATTGATACCAGGGAAGAGGACGCTTTGGCAGCTGCTTTGCCAGTACCCTGAGCCTGGGTGAGAGAGGATGAGGAGGATGAGGAGGGTTTGGTCATCCACTCTACCAAGTCTACGGCATGATGCGGCTCAATACGTCCAGCTGCCGAAAAGAAGGACAAGCGTGTCCCATGGCCACGTGCTGATGGCGATGCACCGCGTCCACGACCAGCACTGTTGTCTCTAGACACAGAGCCTGCTTGCCCTCTTTTATTGGCTCCTGACTGTCTGCCTCTCCTTGTTTGCCTTCCAGACATTCTAATGGCCTGCAGGGAAATGGGAAAACCAGCAATAAGGCCTAGCTTCAGGAGTATATTTTGCAGGAATCACACTACGCCTGCTGTAGGTGCTGCAAATGCCTGTTGGTGTAACACACCAGGAAAAAGCAGCAATACGGGCTAACTTCAGGTGTATAATGTGCAGGAGGCTTAGCAACAATGACACTGACACTGTCCCCTGCCTATCCTTCTCTCTCCCTGCACACAAGGTTTATCAAAGTATATGACACTGACACTCTCCCTGCACACACGGTTTAGCAAAGAATATGACACTGACACTGTCCCCTGCCTATCCTTCTCTCTCCCTGCACACAAGGTTTATCAAAGTATATGACACTGACACTCTCACTGCCTATCCTTCTCTCTCCCTGCACACCAGGTTTAGCAAAGAATGTGACACTGACACTGTCCCCTGCCTATACTTCTCTCTCCCTGCACACAAGATTTAGCAAAGAATATGACACTGACACTCTCCCTGCCTATCCTTCTCTCTCCCTACACACAAGTTTGAGGTACAAATAGCACTGACACTGTCCCTGCCTATGTAACTCTTTCCCTGCGCCGGAACACACTACACAAGGCCGCCGCGCTGGCGGCCTTTTATAGTGTGGGGCGTGTGCTAAACCCCCTGAGCTATAATTGGCCACAGGCAACCTGCCTGTGGCCAATTATGGCTCTCCTAGCTGCCGGCGCTGTGATTGGCCAAGCATGCGGGGTCACAGTGCATGCTTGGCCAATCACAGCGCCGGGATTGCACTGCGATGGCGCAGTGTATTGTGGGCCGTTCGCGTCACTCGAATTTGGCGCGAACGACCCAAATCGTTCGATGTTCGCCGAACGGTCGAACAGCCGATGTTCGAGTCGAACTTATGTTCGACTCGAACACCGAGCTCATCCCTAATGACAAGTCATTTCCCATGATTTCCAATGACAACCATTCATATTAGTACGACTTCAAGTCCTTCCGACTTCAAAGTAGTCCCTGCACTACTTTGGTCCGATTTTTGATGCCACTTACACAGGCATTCCCTGAAAATGCAGCCGCGAATCGCGGCAAAATCAAGTGACTTTGACGTCGCACTAGTGTGAAAAGGGCCTAAGCCCAGGTTCACACTGGGCTGTGAGAGTGAAGCCGTGCAAGTTCAGCTGAACTCGCACGATTTCACTCCCGCTGGTCAGTCCCGATTTCGGGCGCGCTTACAGAGACTTCTGTGCAGGTTTCTGCACAGATGTCAATGTAAATCGTGGGCCAAAATCGCAAAAAGTAGTACAGAAACTACTTTTTGAAATCGTTGCAGCGCCGCAGATGCTGCGTCGCACCGATTAGGAAGGTGTCATTGCCGGCAATTTGCGGCAAATATCGCCGTTTGGACATGCGATTTGACATGCCAAATCGCTTGTCAAAACGCACCAGTGTGAATCAGGGCTTAGGGCTGGTTCACACTGCTCCGAATTCTATTGCGAATTTGAGACGTTGCGATTGCTCAAATGCGCAAGTCATTTAAATTTGTTAACATTGTTTTACATTTAGCCCTGGTTCACACTGGTGCGATTTGACATGCGATTTGACAATGGCACCGTCCTAATCGGTGCAACGCCGCATCTGCGGCACTGCACCGATTTCAAAAAGTAGTTTCTGTACTACTTTTTGCGATTTCCGCAGCGATTTACATTGACATCTGTGTCAGATGTCTTTGCAATCGCAGCTGAAATCGGGACTGCCAGCGGGAGTGAAATCGTGGGAGTTCAGCTGAACTCGCACGGCTTCACTCCCGCAGCCCAGTGTGAACCTGGGCTTAGTGCCTTTCACATCAATGCGTTGCGAATCTAAGCTGTGGGGAAAAAAGGGTCCTGTGTGAGTTTGATCCATGTGTGATTCAGCTCTATAGACTGGCATTCCCTGAAATCGCGGACGCAAAATCGCGGTAAAAATGCGCGATTTTGAATTGGCAGCAGTGTGAACCTAGCCTCATCGGTGTGCGATGCAAATTCAGCTCTATAGACAGGCATTCCCTGAAATCGCAGCCGCGAATCGCGGTAAAATCGCGCGATTTTAAAGTCTCAGTAGTGTGAACCCAGCCTTATGTCCCGTACACACGATCCGAAAATCGGACGACAGATCGTCCGACTTTTCTCGTTTACTAGTCGCAAGTAGAAATTGAATAGGTTACTAAAGTCACTAAAATTCTCGTACTACAGAAAAAAAAATCGAAAGTGATGTCATGTGTTGTAATGTATTTGCGTTGTATTTCGGACGACAACTATACTGACTAAATGAAAATCGTACACTCTGGTATCGTATGAGGAAAATGTTCGTGCATGTCCGATAAAAATAATATCAAATGAACTGTCATGATCGGCTCACGAAAGCCCTGTACTAACGATCCGATTATCGTACGATTCATCATCGGATGACATTTTTCATACGATATTCGGATCATGTGTACGGGCCATTACACAGGCACTCCCTGAAATCCTGGCCGCGAATCGCGGCCAAATTTGCGGCAAAATTTTGAAGTTGCAGTAGTGTGAAAGGGGCCTAAAGTAGATATTTAAAGTGGTTGTAAAGTCATTTTTTAAACTTTTACCTGCAGGTAAGCCTATACTAAGGCTTACCTGTAGGTAAAAGAAATATCTCCTAAACCTTTACGGTTTAGGAGATATTCCCCTCGCAATGCGCCGCTGACAGCAACGGCGCATGCGCACAGGGGATTCTTGGGCTGAAGGCTCGGCAGACGCCGAGCCTCGCCGGAACGAAGTCTCCCGCGCGCACGCGCGGGAGTGAGACATCGCGGCTCCAGCCACTCACGGCGCTGGAGCCGCGATACCCGGAAGACACGCCGAGGCAACATGACATCTCCCTCGGCGTGGACCAGGTAAGATCCCGACGCCTCGTTCTAAGGTAAGTATTTCATAATGAGCTTGTATGCTGTGCATACAAGCTCATTATGCATTTTCCTTTACAGGTGTAAAAAATAAATAGCGGGTATACAACCGCTTTAACTATACATTGGTTAAATTATTTTGCTAAAGCACTGGGTATTACAAACCTATCATCTTATGCCTCGTACACACAAGCGTTTTTCCTGTGGGGAAAAAAAAAAAACAATGGTTTTCCCAACAGGATTCCTCTCAAGCCTGCCTTGCATACACACGGTCACAAAAAAAGTCCGGTGAACTTTTGACTGCCAAGAACGCGGTGACGTAAAAGATTACGACGAGCCGACAAAAATTAAGTTCTATGCTTCCGAGCATGCGTCAAATTGTTTCAGAGCATGCCCGTTTTTTTTCACGTCGGAAAAGCATACAGACGCAGGTTTTCCCGCTAGGATTTTTTCCTGGCGGGGGGAAAAAAGAGATCCTGCTCTCCTTCTTTTTTTTTTTCTCGCAGTTTTCCAGTCGGAAAAACTGCGATGGAGCATGCACACGGTCGGGATTCCCGACGAAAAGCTCTCATCGCAGATTTTCCGAAAGCCGGTCGTGTGTACGAGGCATTACTTGTTTTCAAGTAAGCCCCTATAGACCCCTTTCACACTGGGGTACTTTGCAGGCGCTATTACACTAAAAATGGCGCCTGCAAAGCGCCCTGAAAGAGCCGCTGCTGTCTCTCCAGTGTGAAAGCCCTCGGGGCTTTCACACTGGAGTGGTGCGCTGGCAGGACGCAAAATTGGTTTAGCACAGAATAGCACACTGTCAGTTTCCCTCACTGTACCTCTCTGTCCCTCAACTCAAGGATTGAAAATATGGAACAGCAAAATTGGTTTAGAACAGAATAGCACACTGTCAGTTTCACTCACTGTACCTCTCTGTCCCTCAACTCAAGGATTGAAAATATGGAACAGCAAAATTGGTTTAGAACAGAATAGCACACTGTCAGTTTCACTCACTGTACCTCTCTGTCCCTCAACTCAAGGATTGAAAATATGGAACAGCAAAATTGGTTTAGAACAGAATAGCACACTGTCAGTTTCACTCACTGTACCTCTCTGTCCCTCAACTCAAGGATTGAAAATATGGAACAGCAAAATTGGTTTAGAACAGAATAGCACACTGTCAGTTTCACTCACTGTACCTCTCTGTCCCTCAACTCAAGGATTGAAAATATGGTTCAGCAAAATAGTTTTAGAACAGAATAGCACACTGTCAGTTTCCCTCACTGTACCTCTCTGTCCCTAAACTCAAGGATTGAAAATATGGTTCAGCAAAATAGTTTTAGAACACAATAGCACACTGACACTTTCCCTCACTGTACCTCTCTGTCCCTAAACTCAAGGATTGAAAATATGGTTCAGCAAAATAGTTTTAGAACAGAATAGCACACTGACACTTTCCCTCACTGTACCTCTCTGTCCCTACAAACAAGGATTAGCACAGAATAGCACACTGTCACTGACACTCTCCCTACCTATCCTTATTTGTCCCTAAACACAAGGAATCCAGGAATAGTAAAGGAAAAATAATGACACTGTCCCTGCCTATGCTTCTCTTTCCCTGCTCCGGAACACACTACACAAGGCCGCCGCACTGGCGGCCTTTTATAGTGTGGGGCGTGTACTAAACCCCATCAGCAATAATTGGCCACAGGCATCCTGCCTGTGGCCAATCATTGCTCTCCTCGCTGCCGGCGCTGTGATTGGCCAAGCATGCGGGGTCACAGTGCATGCTTGGCCAATCACAGCGCCTGGATGACACTGCGATGGTGTAGTGCATTGTGGGCCGTTCGCGTCACTCGAATTTGGCGCGAACGGCCCAAATCGTTCGATCTTCATCGAACAGCCGATGTTCGAGTCGAACGTATGTTCGACTCGAACACGAAGCTCATCCCTATTCGTTGCATTTACTAACAGCCAAATTTGAAAGGAAATTCCAATACCTATAATTTAATAGCTAGTTATTTCAGATTTTCTAATTTTCTGTTTTTTAAAAATGTTCATTTTTTTTTTTGTATTTTCTAACTGAATATTCGGGAAAAATACGTTAAACGCGTTTTCTTTAATTCGGATGTTTCCAAATTAACGGATTTGTCTAAACAAATTCTGAAGGAAACAAATTGCACGTGTCTAGCTTGTGTAATGTGTGTTGATATGGCCACTTGTAGTCTCCACTGGAAGCCTGGGGTGACGACACAGGGGAACATTTGGGAGACAATGATAGGCTGTCACATTATAACTGGAAGCGCCTGAACAAGAACCTACATGGCAGGATCACCGGGTATTATTTTGCTGAAAGCTTCAGATTTTTTTTAATTTGGTTCTCAAAGATATTAAAAGGTGGTCCTAGCTACATTCATTATCCTCAGAGTGCACAGTCCATCTGTCGCTACAGAGCACCGCACATGCCTTCTCTCTGCCGAGATTACACATTCACTTCAACAAAGAGAGGAGGTGGGTGGCACATTCTCTTTTGAGCCAAATTTGAACCATGTATGCACAGGCTGAATGCTACAACCAGCCTGCCAGATTTTACATGTAATTATTGCAAGCAGCTGTTTTAGCCACTAGCAATAATCACTGTCTTCTCCTGTGGTTGCAGGAAAGAAATTTGCTCTGTCTATGGCTGGCCTAACACTTAAGCCTCGTACACACAATCAGATTTTCTGCGGACAAAGCCTCTGACTTTTGTCTGAAGGGCGTTGGCTAGGGATGAGCCGAACACCCCCCGGTTCGGTTCGCACCAGAACCTGCGAACGGACCGAAAGTTTGCGCGAACTTTAGAACCCCGTTTAAAGTCTATGGGACTCGAACGTTCGAAATAAAAAAAGTGCTTATTATAACGGCTAATATGCAACTTATTGTCTTAAAAAGGGTTTGGGGACCCGGGTCCTGCCCCAGGGGACATGTATCAATGCAAAAAAAGTTTTAAAAACTAATGTTTTTTCGGGAGCAGTGATTTTAATGATGCTTAAAGTGAAAAAAAAAAGTGAAATATTCCTTTAAATATTATACCTGGGGGGTGTCTATAGTGAAGTTGCACGTGTTTCCCGTGATTAGAACTGTCCCTGCACAAAATGACATTTCCAAAGGGGGAAAAAAAGTAATTTTAAAACTGCTTGGCGGCTTTAATGTAATGTCTGGTCCCGGCAATATGGATGAAAATCATTGATAAAAATGGCATTGGTACCCCCCCCCCCCCCAGCCCATTACCAGCCCCTTTGGGTCTTGTATGGATATTAAGGGGAATCCCGCATCCAAATTAAAAAAAGGAAAGGCGTGGGGCCCCCAGGCCCTATATACTCTGAACAGCAGTATACAGGTGGTGCAAACAAGACAGGGACTGTAGGTTTGTTGTTACGTAGAATCTGTTTGTAATTTTGAACTGGTACATTTTTAAAGTGTAGCTCCAGCCCAAAAAAATTTTTTTAAGCTTTTTGGAAAACATAGGGAAGGGTTATCACCCCTGTAACATTTGTTTTGCTGTCTGTGCACCTCTTCAGAAGATTTCACCTCACTTTCCGTCCCAATGACAAATGTTTTTTGAAAATTTGGGGTTTTTAGTGAAACAAGGATTGGTGATAAAGCATCAGTGGAGAGGAGGCACCTTTTTCCCATATTAACTCTTACAGGAGAGAATTCCCCTTCCTAGGGGTAGATTTCCTCTCACTTCCTGTTGTCTCCCTCTGTTTGCAAATAGGAGTCGTTTGTAAGTTAGATGTTTGAAAGTAGGGGCCTGCCGTATATACTCTACAGAAATTTGGCCCTTAGGTGTTGGTGTTGCCACAACACTGTAAGCCCTCACAGTTACTCTTGGTGGGCTCTGGAACGCCCTGCTGTGAACTATTATATCAAGAATTGTAATTACATGCCATTGTTGAACAGTGGTAGGAAAAATTGGGCCTTTGGTGGTGGTGTTGCCACAACACTGTAAGCCCTCACAGTTACTCTAGTTGGAGCGCAGGAATGAGCCCTGCTGCAAAGTATTGCATCAAAAATTGTAATTACACGCCCCTGTTAAACAGGGGCTGAAAAATTGGGCCTTAGCCACTGGTGGCGGTGCCCAGAACCAAAAAATGTTCTTACAAGCTATCAGCATGATCATTGAGGAGGAAGAGGATAGTCACTCAGCATAACAGGATATTCACTCAGCATCAGCATAGGCAGTCTTGAAGGGATCTGACATTTCAAAAAAAAATATTCAGTTACATCAGCATCAGGTGCTTGGTAGCTGGTGGTGATACAAGACTGATTCATATTTATGAAGGTCAGTCGATCGCCCGAGTCGGTGGACAGGCGCACCCTGTGATCGGTTACAAAGCCTCCAGCAGCACTGAATGTGCGTTCCGAAAGAACGCTGGATGCAGGACAGGCCAGTAGCTCAATTGCATACTGTGCAAGCTCTGGCCAGTGATCCATCCTCAAGACCCAGTAACCTAGATGATTTTCGGTGGGAAAGGTGTCCAAGTCTGATCTTGCCCCTAGGTCATCCTGCACCATGTAAACCAGACGCTGGCGATGGTTGCTGGATACCTTTGGGGCTGCGGACTAAAAAATTGTCTGAACGCATCGGTCAGACGGCCACCTTCTTCACCGCTCCTTCCTTGACTGGCCGAAGCCTCCGCAACACGTTGTCCAGGACCAGGAATTTGTAACCTCCCAGTCTCTGGGAACGCGTTGCACAGACCTTTCTGCAAGGCCTCCCGAAGATGTTTCATCCTCTGCTCCCTCTGCGACGGCAAGTTAAGGTCCGCAACCTTACCCTTGTAACGTGGATGAAGGAGGGTTGCCAGCCAGTAATGATCTCTCTCCTTGATCGCATGAATACGAGGATCCTTCTGCAGGCTTTGCAGGATCAGGGAGGCCATGCAGCCTAGGTTTGGTGAGGCATTCGGTCCGGAGTCCTCTGGGTCACTCAGGACGACATGATCCGCAGCCACCTCCTCCCAGCCACGTACAAGTCCATGGGTGTCTTGGAACTGTACTTGATGCCTTGAACACTTCTGCTGATGCTGAGTGCTAGGCGCTCCAACAGGTGGACAAGAGGGACAGTGTCACTGATGCAGGCACTGTCACTGCTCACCATCCTCGTGGCCTCCTCAAATGGTGCCAGTGCATGCATCCCTGATCATGACCCACTGGCGTGGCAAAAAAAAAAAACAAGCTCCCCTGACCCTGTCCTGGTGCCATATTGGCACAGATACTCATTGATGGCCCTCTGCTGTGTGTGCAGCTGCTGCAGCATGGCCAACATTGAGTTCCACCTGGTGGGCATGTCACAGATTAGGCAGTTCTTGGGCAGGTTAAATTCCTTTTGCAGGTCAGCCAGCCAAGCAATGGCATTATATGACCGGTGGAAATGCACACAGACTTTCCTGGCCTGCCTCAGGACATCCTGTAAGCCCGGGTACCTGCCCAAGAACCGCTGCACCGCCAAGTTAAGGATGTGAGCCAAACAGGGCACATGGGTCAGGTGTCCCTGTCGGAGGGCAGAGAGGAGGTTGGTGCCATTGTCAGAAACCACCATTCCTGGCTTAAGCTGGCGTGTCGTCAACCACCTCTGAGCCTGCCACTGCAGAACTAATAGAATCTCTGCCCCAGTGTGGCTCCTGTCCCCCAAACACACCAGCTCAAGCACGGCATGACATCTCTTTGCCTACGTACATGCATAGCCCCTTGAACGCCTACTGAGCACCGCTGGTTCAGAGGACAAAGTACAGGAAGAGGCCATGGAGGAAGAAGAAGAGGGGCTGGAGGAGAGAGGTGTGTCAGAATCACCAGTAGTAGCATTTTGGAAGCGTGGTGGTGGAACAACCTCCAACACTACTGCACCTTCTCCTTCATCCTTCCCAGCTGCCAGCAGAGTCACCCAATGCGCCGTGAAAGATAGGTAACGTCCATGTCCATACCTGCTGGACCATGAGTCAGCGGTATTATGCACCTTACCGCTGACCGCCCTGTCCAGCGAGGCCAAGACATTGCCTTCCACATGCCGGTAGAGAGCCGGAATCGCCTTCCGTGAGAAAAAGTGGCGTTTGGGAACCTGCCACTGAGGAACCGCACATTCCACAAACTCATGGAAGGGAGCAGAGTCTACCAACTGAAAAAGCAGCAGTTGAAGTGCTAGCAATTTAGCCAAGCTAGCATTCAACCGCAGGGCATGTGGATGGCTGGGAGCGAACTTCTTTCGGCGGTGCAGCAGCTGGGGCAGGGAAATTTGCCTGGTACAATCTGATGTTGGTGTACTGATAGCAGATTGCCCGCAAGTACTTGGCTGTGACACACCTAATTCTACACCCTAATTACTCTCAGTGCAGGTTTCAGAGAGGACTGAAGGTATAGTGGGGTTGGAGATCCCAGCTGATGCGATGCAAGAAGAGGTCCGCTTTGTTCTTTGGTGTGGGTCTTTTAGGTGTGCTTGCCAACAAACTGCATGGCAGGTCGACATATGTCTGATCAAGCATGTGGTGCCCAAGCAGGTGATGTTTTGGCCACGCGAGATACGCCTGAGACATATGTTGCAAATAGCAGCGCTGCGATCTGATGCACTCATCTCAAAAAAGGCCCACACCAAAGAACATTTGGAATAACGCGCAGAGACAGCAGCGGCCTGCACATGCGGAGCTCTGTGGTGTGATGCAGTCGGTGTGCTGCCCTTAAGCTGGCCTCTGGAGGGCATCCTGCCTCATTGGAGATGTGCCTCCTCCTCCTCCTCCTCCTCTCTCCTATCAGGCACTCACGTAGAGTCCGTGACCTCATCATCCCCTCCCTCCTCATCACTGTAGCAAACCTGGCAGTATGCTGCAGCTGGGGGAACATGACTGCCAGATTGCTGTCCTTTTTGGGCACCCCCTTTCTCTGGGCTCACGTTACTGCCTTCCTCTAGCTGGGTACCATCATCGGAGCCTTCAAAACGCTGGGCATCCTCCTGGAGCATGTACCCAACACTGTGGTCAAACAGTTCGGGGGACTCCTCAGGAGGACATGGTGGGGCTAGGGAAGTAGTGACTGATGCCATTGAGCCGAGGGAAGAGGCCGCTTTGGCAGCTGCTTTGCCAGACAAAGTACCCTGAGCCTGGGTGAGAGAGGATGAGGACGGCTTGGTCATCCACTCTACAAAGTCTTCGGCATGTTGCGGCTCAACACGGCCAGCTGCCGAAAAAAGGACAAGCGTGTCCCACGGCCACGTGCTGCTGAGGATGCACCGTGTCCACGACCAGCACTGTTGCCTCTAGACACAGAGCCTGTTTGCCCTCTTTTATTGGCTCGTGACTGTCTGCCTCTCCTTGTTATCCTTCCAGACATACTAATGGCCTGCAGGGAGATGTAGCTGCACAAAGCTGGGATGTGTGTGTGTGTGTGTGTTTATATATATATATATATATATATATATATATATATATATATATATATATATATATATATTATACTGCAGCTAGCAGAATCAACTGCCTGCCTGTAGTATTATTAGTATGAGAACACCAAAAATTGTATTCAGTTAGCTTTAGTTGCACACTGTGCAGAGAACACAGTACACTAACTGAAAATACTGCAGCTCCCTGCCTGTGGTATTTGTATGAGAACACCAGAAATTGTATTGAGGTAAGCTTTAGGTGCACACTGTGCAAAGGACACTAAAACAAAATACTGCAGCTCCCTGCCTGTATTTGTATGAGAACCCCAGCAATTGTATTGAGGTAAGCTTTAGGGTGCACACTGTGCAAAGGACACTAAAACAAAATACTGCAGCTCCCTGCCTGTATTTGTATGAGAACACCAGCAAGTGTATTGAGGTAAGCTTTAGGTGCACACTGTGCAAAGGACACTAAAGCAAAATACTGGTGCTCCCTGCCTGTATTTGTATCAGAACACCAGCAATTGTATTGAGCATAGGTGTGCGTAGTCTATTACATTAGGGTGTGCACGCCAAAGCGCAAACACGCTGAAGCATAGTAAACACAGTTTACTATGTTTCAGTTTGTAAATGAACACAGTGAGTGTGTTCATTTAGAAAATGAAGGGGGCCAGTAAATGACATAATGACTATCCTTTTTCTCCTGCTCTCTATCCTGAAACATCCCCCGCAGCATCCGAGGGCAGAGGAGAGAAGGGGAGGGAAGCTAGCAGCACTGTGGGGGGGAGGGGGGTCAACACAGGAGAAGCCCGGGCAGTAGGGGGGAGTCGTCACCGCCCAGAGTGATTTGGGTGTGCTCAGGTACACCTGGCACACCCCCTGCGCACGCCTATGGGCACTGATATTGGACAAGAAGGCCTGGCTCGCAGTCTCCGCTCTAATTCATCCCAAAGGTGTTCTATCGGGTTGAGGGCAGGCCAGTCAAGTTCCTCCACCCAAAACATCCATGTCTTTATGGACCAAGCTGATTGGCTGAAGAATACCATGTGCAGCTGTTCCAGATTCTGAGTGCTCCAGTTTTAGTAAATCTCCCCTATGTCTCTTAATATGCTATCCAAGATTTAAAATTTATTATTATTATTTTTTTATTATTAAAATATCAGTTCCCTTATGTAGCCGGCATTGGCAAGCACTGATTTGTTTATCATTTTAATTCATTAATTAGCTCATTCATTTATATGTATTTCTGCCATGCTGACGGCTGCACGGGGAATATCCAATAGTTGTGGGATTGCCAGGGATATTGGATGACAGAGGACATTTAATAAATGACCATAATTAGGCCTTATGGTTTAAATATAGATCTTAATAAATGCTTTTTGTAGCTCACATCTGCTCCGCAAAACAGAATTTCTGGTCGATAATCTCCATACTAGTGTACAATCCTGTTCAACTCACTATATCATTTTTAAGATAATGAATTGAATACAGTTTTAAGGAGACATAGAAATGATGGTAAATACGTTCATATACTGTACAATGTGAAGGTGAAGGTGTCACCAAACAACGTCCCTATCCTCTTCCATGTAGACTCATGTCACTTGTTTTTCTTAGGGAAGCCTCCAATTATCTCATTTTCAGAAGAAAAAAAAAAACATTTCTCTAAAGGAAAACAGCAGATTGTCTCACACAAAAATAAACTCATATGGGATCGTAATTATAGTTATTTACAACATTTAATTTCATTGATAACCTATTATCTCTTTGAAGACCTCCCCCCTACATACTCATCAGCACCTAATTGGATTTATGCTTTAGATTTTCATTCTTGGAATTATTTTATATGTTGCAGGATATATTGTCCTTCTACCTGGGTTTACTTTGAAATTGTGATCTCTCCTCTAAACTAAAGTGGGACCTTCATGCCAGTGAAAATGTTAATACTCCAAAAATGAACAAGAAATAAAAAAATGACTTTGTGAGTGTTAAGCCTCGTACACACGGTCGGACTTCCATCTGACTTTTCGGCGTTTTTTTGTCCGAACGGAGTTGGTCGGGAACACCCATAGCATACACACGCTCTGACTTTTCTGCAAACTTTCCCAATTTTTTTTCCAACATCACGTGGTTTTTCTGCTCTTTACCGCCACCCTTTGGTCAACTTCTGCTATTGTTGGTTGATTTTAACATTATTTGTTTTGTCCATCGGACAAAAGTCCTGATGGTTTTCTGTACACACGGTCAGGACTTTGCTCCATCTGACTTTTGTTGGGCAAAAGTTTGTCCGTTTGCAGACCCAACTTTTGTCCGGTGAAAACACAAAAAAAAACAGAAAAAAGTTTGTCCGATGGAGCGTACACACGGTCGGATTGTTGGTCCAACTTGCTCAAAATGAAGTTTGTTGGCCAAAAGTTCCGGACCGTGTGTACGGGGCTTTAAGCCTCGTACACACGGCCGGTTTTCG
>CM055116.1:50032804-50517149 GCA_029206835.1 Rana muscosa
ATTATTTGTGTGTGTGTATATAGAGAGACACATAGGTAGTACACCAGAAGGTATAACACCCACGTTATAAAAAATAACAGTAATAATTATTATAAAAATAATAATTAAATGTATTGAAATTACTTTCCGTGCAAAGACTGGTAGTAATAAAATGAAGAACTGACAATATTTGCTTCCTTCACATCTAACCTATATAAATGTTCATCTCTGCTGCATTGCAAGGTAATCTCACTGTAATGGTACAAGACTGACTCATTCTGGGTTGATTTTATCAACACCCTTGAGAGGAGTCTCTGCTATGAGTCTCTGCTATCCTCGGAAGGCTGATGGTCTTCAGGTTCCTAGAATAAGAGGAGTGAATATTGATTCATGGTATGGAGGGAATATGGTGAACTGTTTAATTACCTGTTACCTAGAATGGTCCCAACTGTCACCGCTCTCCAGTGACTTATTAGATCACATTTCACTTCAAAGGTTTGTAAAGGACAGCATGATGTACTAATAATAATAGTAGGAGCTTTCATCAGGAATTTTTGCATTTTATTCTTTTGTAATCCACCCGAAAGAATATGTATAATACTATTTTATCACAACAGGTGATTACAAAAATTCCTTCTTCTGTATTATGATTTTTTTTTTAAATCTAAAATAATAATAATTTTTTTTTTTTTTTTTGGGAATAGCTGTTGTATTTGTTCTTCAGGCTCTTTAATCAATTGTCTAGTACACATTAATTACAAAATAAGGAATTCAGAGCTGCTTAATCAAAGTTTTTTTTTTTTTTAATTGCTGTTCTTTAGCATTTTATGTGCATCTTTTTGTTTATACGATGCAACGTTTGTGATACGCAAATTGCTTTAATTGCTGTGTTTTTATATTTATACTGTTGATTTATGTAAAATCACTTTTCACAAGTACATTTGAAATGTTGTGGTTACCATTTTATTATATGTGCTAGTCTGTAATTTATTCTAATCTTAAATCTGTTACGTGTTAAGCCCTGTACACACGATAGGTTTTACAGATGAAAACAGACCGATGGACTTTTTTCATCGGACAAACCGATCGTGTGTGGGGCCCCATCGGTCTTTTTTCCATTGGTGTTAAAAAATAGAACATGTTTTAAATTTATCCGATGGAAAAAAAAAACGATAGCAAATTACTATCGTCTGTGGGGAACTCCATCGGATAAAAAACCCACGCATGCTCAGAATCAAGTCGACGCATGCTCAGAAGCATTGAACTTCATTTTTCTTGGCTCGTCAGAGTGTTTTACATCACAGCGTTTGGGACGATCGTTTTTTTGACTGATGGTGTGTAGGCAAGACTGATGGAAGTCAGCTTCATCGGATTTCCGATGGAAAAATCCATCGGTTTAAAATCCATAGGAAATCCGATCGTGTGTACAGGGCTTTAATGTTTTGAAAAATGACAGAAATATCTTCCCTCTTATATTGATAGTAATGACTGTGAATGCGAGTTAGGGACCTTAAGCCCTGTACACACGATCGGATTTCCGATGGAATAAAATCCGATGGATTTTTCCATCGGAAATCTGATGAAGCTGACTTCCATCAGTCTTGCCTACACACCATCAGTCAAAATTCTGACCGTCCAAAACGCTGTGACGTAAAACACTACGACAAGCCAAGAAAAATGAAGTTTAATGCTTCTGAGCATGTGTCGACTTGATTCTGAGCATGCGTGCGTTTTTTGTCCGATGGAGTTCCACACAGACGATCGTAATTTGCTATCGTTTTTTTTTTCCATCGGTAAAATTTAAAACGGGTTCTATTTTTTTTTTATACCGATGGGGAAAAAAGACAGATGGGGCCCACACACGATCGGTTTGTCCGATGAAAAAAGTCCATCGGCCTTTTTTCATCAGAAAAAAACGATCGTGTGTACGCGGCATTGGAGTGTAAGCTCCTTGAGGGTAGGGACTGATGTGAATGTACAATGTATATTTAAAGCGCTGCGTAAATTGACTGCGCTATATAAGTACCTTTTTAAACAAATAAATAATGACTTTCCCATTAATCGTGGAGTATATTTTGTGGGTCAAAGTAACAATAAAAAGTCATTATTGTAAAATATCTACTTTTCGCTCATAAAGGTTTCACCTAAAAAATTAGTTTTGCTTCTTTGACCCACAAAACTATTCCAAGATTTGTTCTTTTTTTCGATGGCTAACCCAATTTTTATTTTTTTTTTCATACATAGTCGGGTTGAATAAAGACCATCTAGTTCAACCAAAGGGGGAAAAAAAACAAAAAAACAAAAAAAAACATACACTCTTATATACACAATCCTACACCTACAGTGTATCCAGGATTTGTAATCCTTCCTCACCACTTATTTTATTTTTAGTTTTTTTTTAGTTTTTTAATCCATTGTAATTAAGAGAGAATTGGGATCTTCCCTAGGCGATTATTGGATAAAGACAAAAAAATAAATGACCTTTTTAACATTACTTGTTGGATGGAATTTCAAAAGACAAATCCATTATTTAAAAAATTTCCAAGATTGTTGTATTTACATACGAAATATTGATAACTCAATAAAATAATTGATCGACTTCAGAGATTAGTAGAAATATTGTTTATGGTGTGTTTATTGCTTTTGTTTAAAAAAGAAAAGTAAACAATTTTTGTGATCATTATGAATTTACGCTTTTCATTTTCTTGTGAAAAAAATAAATAAATTTACGCTTTTGATTAAAACCACAAAAGGGTCTTTAAAAACCCAAGACGTATACCACGTACTAGAAGACTCAAAGACTCTTCTTTACAAAGCAAAGAAGGAAGAAAGACCACATAAATGTATTGTTTTAATTTCACTTTGTAGTACACCTGTTTTTGAAATTATAATTTATTCTGTTATTATATAGAGTATTTTTTTAGCAGCAAACCATAAATCATAGACTTGTAAGTTACATTATATAAATATATTTATATATATATATAATAGCGGCTCAGGGCGTGTGTCTGATTACCAGGCTAGGAAGGGTTACGGCAGTGTTGGGTATCATAGCCCATTACGGGTTGGCATTACCCCTCCTGGCTCTTTCTTCCTTCTATATTGTTATGGTGTTAGTGGAAGAGATATGACAATGAAACCTTTAATGTCAAATGAATTAGCAGTTATAAGCCCGCTTGCCATTGATGTGGCATTAGGACATTCATGATGGGACATAATCTGCAGCGCTCCATTTAATTATCTTTTCTCCCTTTTCTCTGGCTCTTCTACTCTCTCTCTTCTTGCTGCTTTGTCCCCTCTTAATTGGGATGTTAATGAGTTAGAGATTTCTCTTGGTCGGTTCCCAGACACTCCTGCCCTGGGGGTAGGCATCCACAAAGGGATCACAAGTTGGGGGCAGCGAGGCAGGCTGATCACATCAGAGATGGTTATGCCGCTTCTCTGGGGGCGCAGCTTGATGGTACAAATATGCCCTCCTAATTGTTGGCTGAAAGCAGGAATTTGTCTTGTACAAGTATTTGGTGCCCACATGCTGCAAAGAAGCCCTTTTTTAATAAAGATACCCCATACACAGGAGATGACAGTTGCCCGGCCCTGCCATTTTTCAGACAAAAAGGTCTTATGAAGAACTGGAGGGACGCATTTTGAAAATTTTGGACCATGGACCACAGCCAAACTGGATTATTGTCTTTTGAGAATGATAAGCTTTGAAATCTAGGTGACAATCCTCATCTATGATCTTTACTAATTAAGCCAGCCAATCTTCTCAACTACAGTAGGCTACGAATAAGACAAAATAGTTTCCTTTGTTTTGAACTAAAGGGGTTGATTTAAGGGCCAGTTCACACCAGATGCAGTTCCGTGCAGTTCTGTTTTTTCTGCACCAAAACACTCAGTTCCGGTCAGTTTCTGCACCGGAAACTGACTGGAACTGACTGCACTGGTGTGAACTAGAGCCATTGGAATACATGGAAAACACTGTGCATGCATTTTTAGTGCAGACAAAAAGCACACGGAACTGAAAGGAAATGTGTCTGGTGTGAACTAGCACTTACTACACACCGGAGCAGTGGCGGTGCGTCCATAGTGGGCACAGGAGTGCCGCCCCCTCTCGCTCCTGCGCCCGTCATTTACAACAATACATAGGTTCATGCATTGCATGAATCTATGTATTGTCGCCGCTGTCGCCCACGATTCAGATGGCCGGCCCCCTGTTGAGCGCCGGTCATCTGAATAACAGCGGCTGGTTGGTTTTTGGAAGTGCCTATCAGAGCCAGCGGCTCTGATAGGCTTCCTGATTACAGCCTGAGGGCTGTAATCGGCTTCCAAATAGTTAACCAGAGGATGCACAGGGGGTGCGTTCCTTGGTTAACACTGACAGGTGTTTCAGCCAATCAGGTTCACCGGGTCTGGTTACCGGTAACCTGATTGGCTGAAGTGACATCGAGGGCGGGAGAAGACATCGAGGATGGAAGAAGGACGGCGCTGACCCGAGGAAGGTAAGTGCAGGGCTGGGGGGACAAACTGGCTGCATTTCTGGCTGTATTTGGGGGGGAAACTGACTGCATTTGGGGGGAAACTGGCTGCATTTGAGTGGGCAAACTGGTGGCGTTTGGGCACAGTGGCTGCGTTTAATGGGTACAGTGGTGGCAATTGATGTTTTTTTTGTTTTTTTTTTCAGTTTGTTTGCGCCCCCCCCCAAACATTTTGAGCACCAGCCGCCACTGCACCGGAGAGTGCAAAATCTGGTGTAGCTGTGTATGGTAGCCAATCAACTTCTAACTTCAGCTTGTTCAATTAAAGTGGATGTAAACCCTCCATAAGCCCAGTGAAGTGAACAGCCTCAGATGATACACAGAGATGAACCAAATCTCCCTACATAAGTTTTACATCCATATCTGCTGTCTTCACATGTATATACTGTTTAGAAAGTTGAGATCATGTTAGGAGATTTTCTCTTCCTGGTTAACACAGAGTGTGATGTCTGGGCATACAGCCAAGATAGCTAAAATTGCTGATTAGAGGAAAGGCACACACCCCCTCTCCTCAGAGGCAGAGACTCTCAGAGGTGTTTTGTAGGGCTGCGGAAATTAACGATTAATTCCTCGATTAATCGTTTATTTTTTTTTGATCGATCAAAATTATTTTGATCGGTACTCACCTCTCCGCCGGCTTCCGGGAGTTCCGTCGGAGATCCGCGGAGCGATCCGCTGCCTCGGCCATAGGAAAGGCCGCGGCTTCGGCCTAGCTCCGGAGCGGCGGCCATCTTGGTACACCCGGCGGCGGCGGCCTAGGTGAGCGGCGCGCTGATGTCATCATCACCCGCCTCAACTGCTCGTGGATCTGCCTGCTTGTGTAGTGGTAAGCAGGCAGATGGGGGAGATGTGGATATTACAGCGGGGGGAGATGTGGATATTACAGCGGGGGGACATGTGGATATTACAGTGGGGGAGATGTGGACATTGCAGTATAGGGGGGGAGATGTGGACATTACATTATGGGGGGAGATGTAGATATTACAGTGGGGAGATGTTCACATCTCCCCCACTGTACTATTCACATCCCCCCACTGTAATATTCACATCTCCCCCCACTGTAATGTCCACATCTCCCCTACTGTAATATTCACATTACAGTGGGGGGAGATGTGGATATTACAGTGGGGGGCGATGTGGATATTACAGTGGGGGAGATGTGGATATTACAGATCTGGATCTGTATGTGCGTTATAATTAATCGATTAATCGTTTTTTTTTTTTATCGAACACGAACATTTTAATCAGTAACAGCCCTAGTGTTTTGTAATAGGACCTGCTCCCTGCTAATCTATTTTAGCAACCTCCCTTGACTGAAGATTCAGGCTGCTTTTGTCTAAAGTGTCCGATAATTTGTCAGGAGTTATCAGGCTGATAACAGAGGAACGGGTCAGGAGAGAGCTATGGGACTTAGCTCATTGAAGAGAGATAACAAAACTTTGCAGATATATGTGCCCAGCTCAAATAAATCGGGTTTATATCCACTTTAAGCTTTGGCAAAAAAAAAAAAAAAAAATGGAACCTGAGTGGTTTCTCTGCAGAGCTCTACCATATTTTTGCACCCTCGTGTTTTAGTAAATCAACCCCAAAGTGTCTATGGCCCCCATCTAACCGTCAACACTTGTATGGTCTATGAACGATCTTTAGAAAGTCAACTCATTCTAATTTATTCAATTTTCTGTGTAATCCATTGCCCGATTCCAGGAGCTCCTCCTATGTAGTTTTGGTGGGTTTGCTTACCAAAGCTTCTGTTTCCCCACTCTCCGCTGTATATATCACCAATAAACAATGTTTCAATTATTTTTTTATTGGTTTTCAGAAGGGACTAATGACAAATACGCCCACACAGGGGCTAAAACATTTGGTAAAGAGTGACAGGCAGTGAAGACACATAATTAGGTATAAGCAAAATTTTAAACTTTCAGGGTCTAAAGTAATGCATGATATACAAGCCTCTTCATTAGCCTAAAGCCTCGTACACACGATCGGACTTCCATCGTTGGCCATGAACTTGTTCTGCATACAGACGGCTGAACTTTTTCATCCAACATTCACAAAACTACGTTGTTTTTCAGCTCTTTACCCCCACCCTTTGGGCAACTTCTGATAATGTTGTCTGATGGTTAGCATTGGTTCGGAGCATGTGTGTTTTGTACGTTTGGATTTTAGTCCGGTGGACTTGTGTACACACGATTGGATAATCCGACGGAACACATTTGTTGTCGGACAATTTGAGAGCATGACCATCCAACATTTGTTGTCGGAAATTCCGACAACAATTGTCCGATGCAGCATACAGACGGTCGGATTATCCGACAAAACACGTCCATCGGACAACTGTTGTCGGAATATCCGATCGTGTGTACGGGCCTTAAGTGTGCAGGTCAGTGGCCCGGATCATTGTTTGGGTCCATTTTGTCCTGAAAGAGGATACATCGGCTATCCCTCCTTCAGTCCATCATGAATGCTGCTGCCAGACTTATCCACCTTACCAACCGTTCAGTGTCTGCCACCCCGCCCCCCCCCCTGTAAATCCCTCCATTGGCTACCGCTCACCCAACAAATTAAATTCAAACTACTAACAGCAACTTACAAAGCCATCCACAACTTGGCCCCGAGCTACATCGCTAACCTAGTCTCATAATACCAACCTAATCGTTCTCTTCGTTCCTCCCAAGACCTGCTCTCTAGTTCCCTTGTCACCTCCTCCCATGTTGTTGGCTGAAAGCAGGAATTTGTCTTGTACAAGTTTTTGGTGCCCACATGCTGCAAAGAAGCCCTTTCAAAGATACCCCATACGCATAAAATGACAGCTGCCCGACACCCTGCCAATTTTCAGACAAAAGGTCTTGGAGGGCCGCATTAGAAAATTTTGGACCATGGACCATAGCCAAACTGGATTATTGTCTTTTAAAAATTATAAGCTTTGAAATGTAGGTGGCAATTATCATCTATGATCTTTATGAATTAATTTAGCCAATCCTCTCAACTACAGTATGATAAGGCCAAAATTGTTTCCTCTGTTGAATCTGTTTTGAACCAAAGGAGTTGGTTTACTAAAACTGGAGAGCGCAAAATCTGGTGCAGGTGTGCATAATAGCCAATCCATTTCTAACTTTAGCTGGTTCAATTAAGCTTTGACCAAAAAAACAAACAAAAAAAAACTGGAAGCTGATGTGTTTCTATGCAGGGCTGCACCAGATTTTGCACTCTCATGTTTTCGTAAATCAACCCCAAAATGTCTATGGCCACCATCTGACCATCCGCATCTGTATGGTCTATGAACGATCTTTAGTCAACTCAGTACCCTATTTCATATTCTTCGGACATGTGCTCCCCGCAATAGCTAGCTCCCTCTGGGAAGCTCTCTCTCGAGGGGGTTACCTCGCGGGCGAGCACCCGTGTCATACACTCGGCATCCATAGCCGCCGAGTGTATGACTCGGCCCTGCCCGCCGGCGGCCACGTCTTTAGATTTCATTGACAGCAGCGGGAGCCAATGGCTGCACTGCTATCAATCTATCCAATCAACGCCGAGACTCCGTGGAGAAGAGGACACCGGGGACGCGCACAGCAGGTGAACGGGCTCAGATAACTAAAACGGGGGGCTGGGGGGCCCATGATTGCCTAAGATGCATCAAAGTGAAAAAACACGAACCTTTACAACCCCTTTAATGTATATTTTCCTGCTTTATATCTTGGTTTTGTATAACCACTTATACTTTTTAATACACATTATTGAAATAGAAAGTCAACTCAGTCTAGTTTATTCTATTTTCTGTGTAATCTATTGCCAAATTCCAGGAGCTCCTCCTATGTAGGTTTGGTGGGTTTCCAAAGCTTCTGTTTCCTCGTTTTTATTGGTCTTCAGAGAAGACTAATGACAAATATGCCCACACAGAGGCTAAAACATCTGGTAAAGAGTGAAGACACATAAATAAGTGTAGCACTTACCCCCATTTAAGAGCCGGTTCACACAGGGGCAACACGACTCTTTGGAGGCGACCTGGAAGCGACCTGAGCCTGCACCACAGCGCGACATGGGGCGACTTACAAGTCGCCTCCAGGATAGGAGGCATTCCAGTGGCCAATCAACCTGAAATCAGCACTGTGGGAGGGAGGGGGGAGGGAGGGGTTTGCCCTAAAAACTATTTTCACTTCCTGAAAAGTCGCTGCAGTAAAGACAGTGATCCGACTTCTGAGGCAACTTCCATTGAAATCAAAGGGTACAAGTCGCCTAGAAGTCGGATTGAAGTCGTTACAGGAACTTATTTTGAAGTCGGTGTGACTGTAGTCGTGTACATTAAGACGGCTCCATTCACTTCAATTAGTTTTAAAAACAGCGCGACTTGGGGCGACTTCAAGTTGCCTCCCGAGTTGCCCCTGTGTGAACCGGCTCTAAGGGACCGGCTGTTTTTTTTTTTTGTTGGGTCTGCGAATTACCTCATGGCTTCCATTGTCAGGGGTGTAAGAAAGGTCTTCAGAAAAGTCAACGTCCACACCATGTAAAACCCAAAACAGCTAGGCTTTATTTCTATCTTTGCTGAGTAAACTTAGAGGAAGAGTAGGACACGAGAGAGAAATATACAGGGGAAGGTTCAGGCATGCAACACTTAAACAGCACTCGTCTCCACTCAAGCCTGAGTGAGTACCGCTCACCCCGCACAGTCCCTTTATGAGCGGTCCTAGCAGCTGGAATGCAGCACGAATCAATCTTTCCTTTGTATTGTAATAAGGATACGATCTGGAACCCTCTGCCACAGGATTAAAAGTCCCGAACCTCCTGGCCAAGCAATAATGAAGAGAACCTTGTATGCCAGATTGGCGTATTGCAGGGCTTGTAATTATGGATCCCTCCTTCGGCGAGTTTCCAGGTCTCTTCCCGAGACAGCAGTACCGTCGCTAGTCTCCTCCGGGACTGATCCTCCTCTGGACTCCTTTCCTAAACCGTGGCTCCCCGCAGGTGGGTAGCTTTGGGATCCTTTCTTGAAACATAAGCCCCAGCCAACTGAGCTGGGCCTACGAAGCAGCGATGCGGCCTCGGGCTGAAGGTGCCCGGGACCAGAACACGCGCACCCCGTGCCATACGGGCCACGAGGCGCACACCAGGACCAATGGGTACCCAGGAACGACCCCCACAAAATGGACCCCGAATAATGGCGTCTCTGCCCCTTATGCACCGCCTCCCAGCATGCACAGCAGGTTCACCACGCCCACTGCATGGCTGCCGAGAGAGGACACCCAAGGTGCTGCAATACCCCCTGTGGTTCAACCTATGCCGGTGGTGACAGTGCCAACAGGGAACACTACTGCCAGGCAGTATCACACCCAGAGCAGAAGCAATAATGAAACATCAATTGGTCTGAGCCCAACTACTGGCCCAGACTACCCCTAAATAGACACATAGCGCCCATGGGGGGGGGGGCGCTACATAAGTATAGCAACATTTTTACTTTCAGGGCCTAAAGTAATTTGTGATATACAAGCCTCTACATGAGCCTAAACTTGTGGGTCAGTGGCCCGGATCATTGTTTGGGTCCATGGGTCCTAAAAGAGGATACATCGGCTATCCCTCCTTCAGTCCATCATGAATGCTGCTACCAGACTCATCCACCTTACCAACTGCTCAGCGTCTTCTACTCCACTCTGCAAATCCCTCTATTGGCTAACGCTCACCCAACTAATTGAATTCAAAATAATAACAAGCCCTTACAAAGCCATCCAACCCCCGGCTACTCTTGTCTCCAATTGCCAAACTAATTGTTCTCTTCGTTCCTCTCAAGACCTCCTGCTCTCTCGTTCCCTTTGTCACCTCCTCCCATGCTCACCTCCAGTACTTCTCCCAAGCCTTTCCCATACTATGGAATTCCCTACCCCAATCTGACTGACTATTGCCTACTCTGTCCACTTTTAGGCGATCCCTGAAAACCCTTCTCTTCAGAGAAGCCTATCCTGCCCACACCTAACAATTGCACTTTTATTTTCTCCATCAGCTCACCCCCCACAGTTTATTACTAGGGTTACCACCTTTTCATCAAACCAAACCCAAACACTTTAGGCGCAAAGAAGTTTATTTTTTTTGCACTTTACACTATAGTATTGTAAAAGACCTGGGACACCTTTGGGTGCCCCAATAAGAGTAGTATTGAACCGCATGTAGCGTCCGTGATGAACAGTGGGTACGGCCAAATTGTGTTATTAATGGGAGAAGCTTAAGGAGCGTAGTTAAATCAAACAGGGTCAGTCTGTCCCCCAGTATAGTCCCCTCCCCAAGTCAGTCTGTACCCCAGTAAATCCCCCCAGGTCATTCTGTCCTCCAGTATAATCCCTCTTTGGTCAGCCTGTCCCCCAGTACATCCCACCAGGTCCATCTGTCCCCCAGTATAATCTCTCCCAGGTCAGTCTGTCCCCCGGTATAATCCCCCAAGGTCAGTCTGTCCCCCAGTATAATCCACACAGGCCAGTCTGTACCCCAGTTAAAGCGCCTACCCACCACCAACATAATTAAGGCACTGGTATCTGACAGGAGGGGAGAGGGGGATAGGAGGACTGGTGCTGCAGGGCTGCCACTGATGTGTCTGGGTTTAGATGGATTAAAACCCGGGCACAGGATCTAAAACCCAGACTGTCCGGGTGAATCTCGAACAGTTGGCAACCCTAGTTATTACCTTTTTGTATTACTTGACTCTCCCTTTTTAGATTGTAAGCTCTAGCGAGCAGGGCCCTCTGATTTCCTCCTGTATTGAATTGTATTGTAACTGTACTGTCTGCCCTCATGTTGTAAAGCACTGCACAAACGATTGGCGCTATATAAATCCTCTATAATAATAATAACAATTAAGGGAGACCATGAATGAAATAAACAAGCTGTAGAAACTCTAACAAAAAGGAAACTCAAGGAAGGAGAAGAGAGGGGTGGAGTTGGGATAAGAGGTCTGGGATCAGTAAGGGAAGGGGGTCACAGAAGAGGCGTATATCACCAGGTAAATTTAAATGTTTGCATGTGAGAAGCTTTCTGTATGTTATGGAGAGTAAGAAGAGACCTACAGTTAGAGCCCTTTCACACTGGGGCGGTACGGGCGTTGGCGGTAAAGCGCTGCTAGTTTTAGCGGCGCTTTACCGCTACCGCCCTCACCACCCCAGTGTAAAAGGGGTCTTATAGCGGCGCTATTCGGCCGCTAGCGGGGCGCTTTTAACCCATGCTAGCGGCCGAAGAATGGGTTATAGGCGCCTGTGTTGCGGCGCTGCCAAAGCGCTTTTCAGGCTCTTCGGCCATTCATTTCAATGGGCAGGGTGGTGCAGGAGCGGTGTATACACCACTCCTGCACTGCCCCAAAGATGCTGCTTGCAGGACTTTTTTCCCATCCCGCAAGCGCACCGCCCCAGTGTGAAAGCACTCAGGCTTTCACACTGGGGTGGCTTAAGAGGTGCTTTTCAGGCACTTTACAGGCGCTATTTTTAGCGCTAAAATGCCTGAAAAAGCGCCCCAGTGTGAAAGGGGTCTTAGTATGTTCAGAAATACCCCTCATGTGTTACAGATATGCAAAAGAGTTCCTGGATCTTCAGATTATTGACAACAAGAAGTAGATGAACTTGTGTACTTTAGCAGTACCTGGACTACTGAGCAGGTAGGTTTTGCTCCCTTGGTAAATTTCAAAGCTTTGCTTGAAATCTGTAACTAAAATTCAGTATGTAGCACACGGACCCTTTTTCCTACCTTTGGCTCACTTGCAGGAAAAGGGCACACCGTACTATATGCCCGTACCCTCTTGTTTGAAGAGGTTGGGCGGTGTCATGTATTTGGGTCCCACAGCTAGGTTCTCCTTCAGTTGGCTCTCATCTCCTAGGATATAGGGACAAGTCTTTATTCCCCCCCGTAATTCCAATGTCCACACCACTCTAAACTCCAACGCTGAGTTTATTTTTCTTCAAGATTCAACAGATAGGAAAGGGTGGATAAGAGACAGGACAGCAAGGTTTTGGGAGGTATGTCCAGGCACAAGTAAATGTTACAATCACCACTCAATCCCTGAGTGGGTTCAGCTCACCCGGATAGTCTCCTCTAAAAGTGGATCCTAGCAGCCGAAGTGATGCTCGGACGCTTAATTAGGTTCTTTCCTTAGATACGATCAGGAGACCCTCTGCCACAGAATCTATCATGTCCCGAACTTCTCAGTTCTTGCAACACAAGGACAGGTGCCAGCAACAGCACATTACTAGGCCCTTGGTGGCTAGATGAATCCCTCCAGAAAGTTACCGGGCCCCTTCTTTCACCGTGAACTCTCACTGGTCCTTCGGAAAGGTCCTCCCCCGGCCTCCTCTTCTTAGAAGCGGGCCCCCTCGCGAGGGACACCCTGGGATTCTTCTTCCCAGAAGTGGGCTCCAGCTAAAGGTGCTGGGCCCAGTGTTGAAGATGCAGCCCCAGGACTAAAGGTGCCTGGGACTGATGCGCACGTGGCTCCATGGCCTGGAGGGCCATGCCACGCACTTGGACTCCGACTCCTCTCGCCAACCTCTGACCGACCCCCTCCCAGGCAGCGTCTGCCCCTTATGTATACCCTCCCAGCATGCAAACCAGGCCAACCACGCCCACTGTACCGCTGCCGAGAGAGGACACCCCAAGGCACAGCACTATTACCAGTGGTTCAACCCTGGCCAGACATGGCAGCGCCACCTACAGGCCACAGGGAACTGCACACCAGTATACCACCTGGAGAAACAAAATAGCACTACCTATCAATGAGAACTAAATTTGAGTATATCGCACCCCTAAATGGGGTGAGCGCTACAAGTACAAGAAGTAGAGGGGGGGTGAAGGTAAAACAAATTTCAAAAGGAGTCAGAAGACTTTTTATGGCTCAATAAGTAAGAAACCATCTCTTCTTACTTTGATTGCCTTTATAACAAGGTGTCCTCCATAAGAAGCAAAATAGTTTTTGCTAATGGAATCAGATGACATGAGCAGCGCATGCATCACCATCATCATCATCATCATCATCATTCAATCTGCATACAACTCTGGGTGAGAGTTGTCCATTGTGCTTTATTTATTTCAGGTTTTTAAGGCAAACCTATCAAAAACTTTAGAAAGTATGGGATGCTACTAAATAAAGAAAATAGTAAAGTACCTTCATCCTAAAATGGAATAGAGAGACTGGCAATTTGAAAGGCAATTTGGACTTTCATGGTACAGTATGGACTCACACAATTTAGATACAAATAAATGTATTATACAAAACAAATCATTATTAAAAACGATAGGCAGACATATAGTATGTCACAAAAGTAAGTACAAACCCTCACATTTTTTGAAAATATTTTCTTCTATCTTTTCATGTGACAACACTGAAGAAATGACACTTTGCTACAATGTAAAGTAGTGAGTGTACAGCTTGTATAACAGTGTAAATTTGCTGTCCCCTCAAAATAACTCGACACACAGCCATTAATGTCTAAACCACTGGCAACAAAAGTGAGTACACCCCTAAGTGAAAATGTCCAAATTGGGCCCAATTAGCCATTTTCCCTCCCCGGTGTCATGTGACTAGTTAATGTTACAAGGTCTCAGGTGTGATCCTTCACCATGATATATAGTTTTTTTTTGCTGCAGTCTGGCTTTTTTTTTCTATTTTTGATGTAACAGGTGGTCCCCGGGTTACAAACAGGACTCAAGGACTGTAGGTTTGTTCTTAAGTTGAATCTGTTTGTAAGTCGGAACAGGTCAATTGTTTAAGTGTAGCTCCAGCCAAAAAAAAAGATTTTTAACCACTTAACAACCACCTGCCGACAAATAACGTCGACAAGGTGGTTGCTTAACTCTGGGAGGACGTTATATAACGTCCTCCCAGAATCGCGCTCCCGCGCGCCCCCTGGGGCGCGCACACGGGAAACTCCGTGACCGCCGGGTCCAGAGGACCCGGCGGATCACGAATCGCGGTAAATCGCCGCTGATAGCGGCCGTTTACCACGTGATCGCTCCGTCAAATGACGGAGCAATCACTTGTAAACAGACCGGCGTCATTTGATGACGCCGGTTCCTCCCTCCCCTCTCTGTACCGATCGGTACAGTGTGAGAGGAGAGGGGAGGGAGCGGATGGCAGCAGCAGCACTGTGGGCTGGATCTGTGACAATTGCAGTCACAGATCCAGCCATCCATCCATCCCTGCTCAGCCATCCCTGTGCTATACCCTGCCAATACTCTGCAATACACCCTGCCAATACTCTGCAATACACCCTGCCAATACTCTGCAAAATACCCTGGTGCAATACTCTGCAATACCCTGGTGCAATACTCTGCAATACCCTGGTGCAATACTCTGCAATACCCTGGTGCAATACCCTGCGAAATACTCTGCAATACCATGCGAAATACTCTGCAATACTCTGCAATACCCTGGTGCAATACTCTGCAATACCCTGGTGCAATACTCTGCAATACCCTGGTGCAATACTCTGCAATACCCTGCTGCAATACTCTGCAATACCCTGCACAATACTCTGCAATACCCTGCAAAATACTCTGCAATACCCTTCAAAATACTCTGCAATACCCTGCAAAATACTCTGCAATACCCTGCAAAATACTCTGCAATATCCTGCAAAATACTCTGCAAAATACTCTGCAATACCCTGCAAAATACTCTGCAATACCCTGCAAAATACTCTGCAATACCCTGCACAATACTCTGCAATACCCGCCACAATACTCTGCAATACCCGCCACAATACTCTGCAATACCCGCCACAATACTCTGCAATACCCTCCACAATACCTTGTGCAATACCCTGCCATACACCGCAATACCCTGCCATAGTCCGCAATACTCCGCAATGCCCTGCAATACTCCGCAATGCCCGGCAATACTCCGCAATGCCCGGCAATACTCCGCAATGCCCGGCAATACTCCGCAATGCCCGGCAATACTCTGCAATAACCACTTCCCGCCCTCCGGCCGTCATATGACGTCCTTGACTTTGTGCGGGGATATCTGAATGATGGGAGCAGCTACAGGCATCATTCAGATATCAGCTTTTTCAGCCGGCGATTCCCTACACCATAAGAACAATCATAGCGGCTGTTCCGCCGCTTGATCATTCTTACGGGAGGCGAGAGGGGATGTCCCCCCCCCCCCCCGCCGCCCTCCGGTGCTTCTACCGACTCACCGCTACGATCAAAGCCAGGATTGTTGTTTTTTTTTTTTGTATTTTTTTCAGGCTTCCCAGCCTAGAGGTGAGATGTGGGGTCTTATTGACACCCCCCCCCCCCCCCCCATATCTCACTGTAAAGAGGACCTGTCATGCCATATTCCTATTACAAGGGATGTTTACGTTCCTTGTAATAGGTATAAAAGTGATCAAAAAAATGTTTAGGGCGGAAAAACATGTCAAACTAAAATAAATAAAGTAAAATGAAGAATACTTTTTTTTTTTTTTAAAGCGCCCCTGTCCCCGTGAGCTCGCATACAGAAGCGAACGCATACGTAAGTCCCGCCCACATATGAAAACGGTTTTCAAACCACACATGTGAGGTATCTCCGCGAACGTTAGAGCGAGTGCAATCATTTTGGCCCTAGACCTCCTCTGTAACTCAAAACATGTAACCAGTAAAAATATTTAAAGCGTCGCCTATGGGGGTTTTTTAAGTAGCGAAGTTTGGCGCCATTCCACGAGTGTGTGCAATTTTTAAGGGCGACATGTTAGGTATCTATTTACTCGGCATAACTTCATCTTTCACATTATGCAAAAACATTGGGCTAACTTTACTGTTTTTTTTTTTTTTTAAGCACAAAACATTTTTTTTCCGTAAAAAACGCGTTAAAAAAATTGCTGCGCAAATATCGTGCGAGATAAAAAGTTGCAACAACCACCATTATATTCTCTAAGGTCTTTGCTAAAAAAACATATATAATGTTTTGGGGTTCTATGTAATTTTCTAGCAAATAAATGATGATTTTTACATGTAGGAGAGAAATGTCAGAATTGGCCTTGGTGCTCCAGAACGCCTGAAGGTGCTCCCTGCATGTTGGGCCTCTGTATGTGGCCACGCTGTGTAAAAGTCTCACACATGTGGTATCGCCATACCCGGGAGTAATAGCAGAATGTGTTTTGGGGTGTAATTTGTGGAATGCATATGCTGTGTGTGAGAAATAACCTGCTAATATGACAATTTTGAGAAAAAAAAAAAAGAGAAAAAAAAAATCTTGATTTTGCAAAGAATTGTGGGAAAAAATGACAACTTCAAAAAACTCACAATGCCTCTTTCTGAATACCTTGGAATGTCTTCTTTCCAAAAAGGGGTCATTTGGGGGGTATTTGTACTTTTCTGGCATGTTAGGGTCTCAAGAATTGAGATAGGCCGTCAGTACTTCAGGTGTGATCAATTTTCAGATATTGGCACCATAGCTTGTGGACTCTATAACTTTCACAAAGACCAAATAATATACACCAATTTGTACTTATTTTTACCAAAGATATGTAGCAGTATAAATTTTGGCCAAAATTTATGAAGAAAAAATAGTAATTTGCAAAATTTTATAACAGAAACGAAAAAAAAATCTTTTTTTTACAAAATTTTCAGTCTTTTTTCTCTTATAGCGCAAAAAATAAAAAACCCAACAGTGATTAAATACCACCAAAAGAAAGCTCTATTTGTGTGAAAAAAAGGACAAAAATTTCATATGGGTACAGTGTTGTATGACTGAGTAATTGTCATTCAAAATGTGAGAGCACCGAAAGCTGAAAATTGGTCTGGTTATTAACCTCCCTAGCGGTAATCCCGAGCGTGACTCGGGGTTGTTTTTTTATGCTAGGATCGGTAACCCCGAGTCACGCTCGGGGTAGACATTGCAGAGCTCGCAGCGGAGTTTCCTTACCTTCTCCTGGCGATCCAGCGATGATGTCCTCTGCTGTGATCGCCAGCGAGATCTCCGGCGAGTGTCGGCACTTTCGACCCCATCTGACTTCCTAGTTCCGTTCCCTGCGAGCCGCAGCGGCGCAAGGGAGCGGAACTGGGCGGCAAATTCAAAAAGGTAAACACATAGTATACATACAGTATACTGTAATCTTGCAGATTACAGTACTGTATGTAATAATTACACACCCCCTTTGTCCCTAGTGGTCTGCCCAGTGTCCTGCATGCACTTTTATATAATAAAAATCGTTCTTTCTGCCTGTAAACTGGGGATTGTCCATAGCAACTAAAAAGTGTCCCTTTATGTCAAAAGTGGTTTTAGACCAGCTACAAAGCAGCGATAATAAATTAGAATCACTCGCAGAATTGAGCGATAGCGATTTGTGGGGAAATTCGTCAACAAACACTAAATCTAATGACAGCGACAATTCTGCAACTGAGCAAATTTCAGTGTTTTTGATTTGATTACATTATTGAATAATTTTTATTATAATTAGATTACTATTTTTTATAATTATTTATAGTTATTTATTATATTATAATTTATAATTTTGTGTTTCATATTTATCATACCCGGGATGTTTACTAGACTCTGGTTTGGTCAGGTTTAAGTAAGTAATTACTAAGAATCGCAGGCCTATAATACATATCACCAAATTTTCATGCAAAATAATTGTACCGCTTTTGGTACATAATTCCAGAAAGAATCATACCGCCAGGGAGGTTAAGGGGGTTTAAGTGCCCAGTGGTCAAGTGGTTAAGCTTTTTGGATAGCAAAGGGATGGTTTGTTTTGCTGTCTGTGAACCCTGTTCAGAAGATTTCACCTCACTTTCTCTCCCAATAACCATTGGATTTTGAAAATTTTGGGTTGTTGTGGAAACAAGGATTGGTGATAAAGCTTCAGTGGAGAGGAGACACCTTTTTCCCATATTAACTCTTAGGCCTCGTACACACGACCGATTTTCTCGTCCAAAACAGTCAAGAAAAGTGCCGCAAGAGTTTTTTTGTCTAGAAAAACGTTCGTGTGTATGGTTTTACGACGAGAAACTTGCCGAGAATCTCGACGAGAAAATAGAGAACCTGCTCTCTATTTTCTCGTCAGGATTCCCGATTTCCTCGTCGTGTTTCTCGTCGGCCTGTTTTGTGACGAGAAAATGGTTCGTGTGTATGCTTTTACGACTCTTCAAAAAGCGCGCATGCTCACAAGCAACTATGAGACGGGAGCGCATCTTCTGGTAAAACAAGCCTTCATAATGGAGAGAGCACATTCGTCACGCTCATAAATATTTCATCGTTTAAATGTTCTGCATTGAATTCTTCGTTAGAATGTTACATTAATCAAAACGAGTGACCTTCTTTTACTGCTGATATTCACACAGAGTTATGCCTTATTTTTAACCTTTTTCATGCTGCTCTTTATAAGATTTATGTGTATTATATCGTGCAAGTTTTTAGGAATAATTTAAATGGTTAGATTTTTCAAAATGATGTTAATTATAATTTCTCAATGTTTTGATAGCGATCTCCCATTTAATTTTGGAATCTATATTATTTAAATTTCCCACCATGTTTTTGTGCTAATCAGATTTAGTTATTCTTTTGGGGGGGGGGGGGTGATATCTGTGCCTTTTATTGTCAGTCAAATGTATCTGCTTACTTCAAAGCTTGTTTTTTTTTATTTAAAAAGACACATAGTCAAGTATGAACTTAAACAAAAAACACATTTATTCATGTTTATAAATTAAATAAAGAGAAGGCAGCGCTGGAGAAGCTGCTGCCATTTGTGCATCCCAGGGACCCCAGAGCACACAGCAACCCTGTGTGGACACTAAAATTGGGAGCTTGAGAAGGCCCACATTTCAGAACACAATCTGATGCTGGCGTCCCAGAGGTCAGGAACAGCAGCAGGTGAGATATATGTCCCAAGTGTGTGGTACTACAACAGGCTGCCTTCTGTCCGACCACAATGAAGCAAGGCCATCACTTTCTCTTCTTCCTGGCAACCTTCCCTGAAGCCTTTCCTGAAGCCTTTCCTGAAGCCTTTCCTGCAGCCTTCCTTCTTCGTTTGGCTGGAGGCTGGCCCACTGGAGGGGTACTCCTGTCAGGAGGAGGAGGTGGAGGTGTAGCAGAAGGGGGTGGGGCAGAAGAAGAAGGTGGAGGTGTTTTGTATTATACATTTATATTTTCGTATCTAAATTGTGTAAGTCTATACTGTATCATGAAAGTCCAATTTTGCCTCTCAAATTGCCAATCTCTCTATCAAAAACTTTGGTCATATAACTTAGCATGCTATGTACAATTTGTACGAAAAGTTTTGCCGCGCTACTATGCTAATTAAGGTGTCAACTGCTACAAAGCACTGAGAAGGCAAAAACCATAGCCTGATAGTATCAATGTGTATAAGAAGTAGTGCTGAGCAGTTGGATATAAATTAGAATCAATAAAATTGATATAGAACACACTTTAGTGTACTGACGGTACTTAAAAACTATTGCACAATAATATCCTGAAAGAAAAGTGCAAGGTGCAAAATATATAAAGCAATCCAAAAAAATGTCTGTATGAAATTACTTCCGGTGTCAGCAAGTGCTGAGGTGATGATAAAGTGCAACTGTGCAAAAAATTGTGACATACAGTAAATAAAATCAACAACCTTAATATAAATAAAGTGATTGCTCTGTCAGCAAGTGCTGAAGCAACGATAAAATGCAAATCGTGCAATTGGTATGTGACAACGCAAATATAATATTATTATAAAATGATTAAAGCCATGATACTGTGCAAACATGCAAATTCCGGGCAAACAAATTGATTCCTTGAAGGTATGGTGAACGTGCAAAGTTTATGGTGTTTTTTACAGTCCAAAAGAAATTAGTAAGTGCTGGATTAGGTGCTGGGTGGTGGTTCCTTCTGTGATTTCCAGTGCTGTGTGTATCCCGCTATTGGTGTAATTAGGTGGCCCCTTACCTTACTGCTGTGAGGTTACAGCATGTATGTTAATCCTATATGGATCCTGGTGTTGCCTGGATGGAGCCTTGGAGCCTAGGGATGTAGGTTCTGGGTATGTTAAACAACCGTTTATCCGGGGGTAGGGTGACCACGTGTCCCGGATTGCCTGGGACAGTCCCGGATTTTGCAGGTCTGTCCCGGGCACCTTCATTCCAGGACAATACAGTGTCCCGGAATGAAACTGACACAGCCACTTCCCCGGCCAATCTGATGCCCCCAAAAAAGGCCGCCACATCACCGCTTTACTCACTGACAGTACTTGCCCTGGCCGGGAATGCCTGGAGGAGCACAATCCCCACTCCCTGCTTGTGATTGGAGAAATCATAAATTCCGCCTCTTGTGTCCAATCACTGTGCTGTGATTCGTTTCAGCACAAGCTGATTTTTGGGAAGAAGGTGTGTCCCTGAATGGTAGTTTGGAAATGTGGTCATCCTATCCGGGGGGGTGTGTGGAGTCTCCGGTTATAAGGTATGAATTGCCAGGGAAAGATAAAGGAATCCCAATAGTGTAGTATTGTTTTTAAAAACGGTTATTATTTTATTAAACAATATTTTGTACTCACATTTAGTAAAACTGAAATCGTGCATGTAAGGATACGAGCGCCGAGCTCGTCCGCGTCACTTCCAGAGCTTGTTTGAGTCCCTACGCGTATCGTCATCGACCACGTGGCTTCATCAGGGGATGGAAAACAAGCCCAGAAGGTGTCCTTATATCTGTAATTATTAATCTAATTATGGCGGTCATTTTCCCGGAGTCCGATCGCCGGAAATAGACTGGCGGCCATGTTTATGGAGGTATGTGTACAGCGCTGGGCGCGGCCATTTTGTTGGTTATACAAAACCTATTAATTAGATTGAACGATTGAAAGAATGTATGCTTTGATTCCAGTTTGTTATTGCGCTCGAAGGAGGCGATATATATTAAAGGGGGCATATATTATATTGCTGTAAATGATTTACAGTATGAAAAATATTATGTATAAAAAATTATGTATAAAAATTATGTATGAAAAAATGTTTTTAAAAACTTGCTGCTGGAAATGACTCGGACGACAACAATTGGTAAAATAGAGGCAAATAAAAAATGAACGTGCAGAGTGAACTTGTGATAAGGCGAAGAGTTTTGGAAAAAGACATTGTGTTTTTTTAGAGATATTGTAGTTATATTAGCAAAAATATATATATATTTTTTGGATTGCTTTATATATTTTGCACCTTGCACTTTCCTTTTAGGATATTATTGTGCAATACTTTTTTAGAACCGTCAGTACAGTAAAGTGTGTTCTATATCAATTTTATTGATTCTAATGCCGCGTACACACGATCATTTTTCCCGTCGTGGAAAAAAATAAAAATAAATTTTTAACAAGAAAAACGACCGTGTGTGGGCTTTTTGTCATTTTTCCTGACGGGAAAAACGGCATTAATCACGACGAGAAAAATTAGAACATGCTCTAATTTTTCTCGTCGTGATTCCCGTCATTATTTTCCACGGCAGTTTTCCCATAGGGAAACACTGCCACGGAGCCCACACACGGTCGTTTTTCTCGACCAAGAAAAAAAAAATGTTGGGAAAAACGGCCGTGTGTAGGGAACCAAGCCGTTCCCTCGTTTTTCCCATTGATTTTCTCGACAGTGTTTTCACCGTCGAGAAAATCGATCGTGTGTACGCGGCATTATGCTATGTACAATGTATCGAGAGAAGTTACCTAGTGATAATCGCATGTGAAAATGCTTATTGGTTCCAGATTCATAGGCAGATGAACCTCATTTTAACACTCTTGTTGCACAATACATTTACCTTATTTGTCTAGTATGAATAGACACCTGGTGCTCAAACAATCGAAGAGTGACAAACGTATATTAGTCTACACCAGTCCTACGCAGCCAGGTTCCCATGGAGTCCTAGGGTTCCTTCAGAGGTGTCCCGTTGTTCCTTGAGTTGTGGCTGATTGTCCTTCCATGTGATAGAGCCAATGCCATTTGGCAAAGCCAGCAGCGTGGCACGCTGTCACTGAGACTGTCCATGAAAATCAAACTGTTCTGTTACACCGGAGACAAGGGTTGTAAACGATTACCTTGTAAAACAACTCATTCAGTTTAAAATAGAAATGAAAGGCAAAACATTTGTGTATAGATATAAAAAAAACCTGCATAAGAGCTGGGGGAGGAGAAACAGAATTACACTGAGCTTCCCAGTGAATGGCTGTGCAGCAGGGGCGTGTCAGGACAAGCCTGATCATTGGAGGAGAGCAAGCGCGGGGGGTTCCCAGCATAGCTAGAAAACTGACCATGGTTTATTCTCCTGCCTAGTGTGGTCACTTTTTAATAGGAAAACAAGTGGACTAGCAGGAACACCAGGGATTTCACATAAAATAAGCAATACAAAGAGAACAGGATACTTTCTCATACAAGCACATGGTACAGCAGCCACATATCAGGAATATGAGGTGTTGGGGTAACACGCTTTAAAGCATTCCCCAAGCATGTTATTTAAAGCATTTGTGCATTTTCAGTGTTGCTTTTGAATATCCTCTCTCTGTACAAGTCTACTATGGTGGTGCCCAGCTTCTCATGGCTTTTTTTGACAGTAGTTTGCCTATTAGCCCTATAAAGTGGCCAGAATTTAACAAGATTCACCACCACTGTTATAGACTTCATCAGGATTCACCACTAAGTTCAGGTTTGCTGAACCCTTGGTAAACCCTTAGGGAGCCATAGTACTACACTAACCATTTGGTAAGTGATAGCACTGGGACAACAAGACTTGAATAAACACTTTTTTGTCCATTCTGGGTCAGTACATCAAGATTCACAAATTGTCATAGTGCTTGGATAGCAGTTTGGTTTAATGGATCCAAAGTGGGTGAGCTGTAGTACACCGTACGCAATTCCATTACAAAATGCACACATTGTGTCACCATGGCCTTGGGCTTTAGTTTACTCTTAGTCATATCCCTTGATTTATATTGCCATAGACATATACTTTTTTTACTTTATACACCTTAGAAATTCCATCTATCCATGGGGGACGGTTTGCATGTTCCCAGACTCCCGGTTGGGTCCCCTTCTCAGCTCCCGGGCCGGGCTCAAATGGCCGACCCCAGGCATGTGGTTTTGCACTATCCCATTTTTGGTCATATGTGAGTACAATATTGGCTTGGCCAGTTATTTCCAATGTATTTCGCCTTCCCCCATATGGGTATTCTAACCAGATTACATGGATATCTATATTCCTTTATAGAACATGGATGCACTTGGCTCCTGAGGAGTGGACAGAAGTCCACAAAACGCGTCAAGCCCACCTTTGATGCATCCAACATACATCGATCAATTTTAGATGGTTTTATCCTTTCTGAGATTCCAATTTTTGGCTATGGTTTACCCCAGTACATGGAGGACACGATATATAAATTCACCTGTGTATGCCATGCTGTTATATATGCTGTTTATTATGTACCTCAACAATTTTTATGTCTTTTGTATGCAACACTGTTTTTTATGCCATGTCTATCATTGGTCCAATAAACATACAAATGTTAGCACCTATGTGAATTTGATTGGTCCCACCATGCACGCCTCATTTCAAAGTCCCGAACTTCCCCCATCCTTTCACACATTGTGCAAGGAGAGCAACAGTAAACACCAGTCAGATCAGAGTCGCCAGCAAGACAATAATATACACAGCAATGCGTCACTGGCAGTCAGCAAATCACATAGTTAGTTAGTCAGGTTGAAAAAAGACACAAGTCCATCCAGTTCAACCATAAAAAAATAAAATTAATAATATCGTACAATCCCATATACCTAATTCTATAAAAACAGCCAAATGGCTACTCACAGGATACAGGAATAATACAGGCATGTAAGGAGTTAAAGGTGGTCCGGAGTCATCTAAGGCGGTCCTCAGGGGAGATGTTGGTTCCAGATGGAGAGAGGTGTAGCTGAAGATGGCTGAAGGCAGGAAGGCAGGTTGCGGTGTCAGCAAGGGAAGTCAAGAACAACCAGGTATCCAAGCTGCAGATGTAGTGATGCGCCCTGTGTCATCAGGGTAGACATGGGATAACCAGGAAGCTGCAGTTCAGCGAGGACTTCAGCGTGCGCTTCAGCGTGGAGCGCAGCGTGCCGTCGGACCGGAAGTGACGTGTGGATAGAACGGACCAATAGGATGACGCGTTTCACAGCATCCGCTGTTTCATCAGATCCATAGAAGGCATTATCATAGGTGGGTGTGATATAGTAGAGAGACGTGGCGTGATTGGTTGAAATCATACTAGTGGAAGTAAATCAGCATGGTGATTGGTTGGAAGCAAGATGTAAGGGAGATGATGACACGGAATTTTTAGGGGGGTGCAGGGGGGCGAGGAGAAAAGGAAAATGGATGACAAGGGATTATAATATGAAATAAAGATACAATGTTTATATGGTGGTGAACAACGCTAATGTGGAATTTAAAATCATAAAGGATATAAATACATAGATGGTATTAGTACATAGGAGAGAGAGAAAAAAAGGAGCAGCACTATAAAGAGGAACGTATGTGGAAATAATTATATTGGAATTATAGGGGAAAAAATTATTTAATTAAATATTAAATTAGTTGGAGGGTATGAGAACAAGCTATGTATGGCATGAGAACAAATGGGTGCAACATGTAGGAGATGGGAACATATTAATGTGGACAAGGGAAGGAAAGGGAAAGGGGTGGTAAAAAAAGGAGGGGGGGGGGTTGGGGGGTAAAAAACACTGGAGCATCCTCACCCAAGACCCCTACCTATCAAAAACTGTGTCAGTTACTCCCAAGTTTGCCTATCGAAGGGCCCCCAATATTAAAAGCAAGATCGCCCCCAGCAAAACCAAAACATCCAATCATCACCAAAACTACATGCTCAAACAGCTCACTTTAATTCCCATTGTAGGGATGTATCAATGCAAAAAAGCCCTATGCCTTACCTGCTCCCATGTCACCCATGGCCAAAAAACCTTCAAGGCCAACAGTAAGACCTTCAATCTCAGCTCTTTCTACAACTGCTCTACCACGTATGTAGTGTACTGTATTTCCTGTCCATGTGGCCTACTATACATAGGCAGAACTATCAGAGCTCTACGGACCAGATTTGGAGAACACCGCCGTGCAGTCCAAAAGAACAATCCCAAATACAGCGTGGCACGTCACTTTGCAACACACCACCACCAAGATACCAGCGCCCTTCAGGTTTGGGTTATCGAGGCAATACCAGAAACCCCAACTGCCATAGAAAGATTCCAACGCCTTTGTAGACAAGAAACTTATTGGATTTTTTCTTTAAATACCATGTCACCCAATGGCCTCAATGAAGAAATCGAAACCAACAACATAATCTAATATTCCTATATTACCACCATTCTATTAATCGCTTTTCTCCATCTGTGCGATTTCTTGTGCGTTCTTACTCATATATCATTTTATTCGATCTTCTCATATATATATTTTTTATGATGATTCTTTAATTTATTCTTTCTATTTTATTGTATTTGATTCGATTTTATTCAGATTTGATTATCATCCTATTTTTTATGATACATAATTTTTATAATAAGCTTTCATTTCCAAATCACTTTTAATATTTCTCTGTGCTGCTCGTCCATCCCACGTACTAGTGCTTTCATCTGTCGGAGATTTGTGTGCATGCATGTGTATGCACACGTGTATATGTGTATACGTGTATATGTGTGTATGTGTGTGCGTTTACTCACAACTCTCATATATGCTTGGTCATATGTGCACGTATGCACCTTGTGTTGCCCTCATAGATCTGTTACCATTCATGCTGCCTTGCATCTTTGGTATATCCTTTATACCAATAATTATGTACACCCCCCCCCCCCCTTTTTTTGGTAATAAGCTTTGACTTGTTATATTATACTTCTCCATGTGCAATTTACATATGTTTTTTATATATATTTATATATTATTATATCATCCATTCATTTTTATATATATATATATATATGGATGTTCCCTTCCAGATGTGTGTGTATGTGTATATATATATGTGTGAATATATACACATGCATGTGTATTTTCTATACTATGAATCATACTTCTGTACTACTTCTACATGATAGCCAGCCTTTATCATTCATTCACTGACCCATCTCTTCCGCTTCCCCATCTTGTCCTCTTTGCTTCTTTCCCCCCCCCCCCCCCATTTTTGTTTTTCATTATTATTGTCCATTTATTTTTATTTTTATTTTTATTTTTATTTTTATTTTTATTTTTATTTATATTTATATTTATTTTTATTTTTCATTATTACTTTTTCATTATCATTCTTCATTATTATTATATTTTTTTTTTTTTTTTTTTTACCCCCCAACCCCCCCCCCCCTCCTTTTTTTTACCACCCCTTTCCCTTTCCTTCCCTTGTCCACATTAATATGTTCCCATCTCCTACATGTTGCACCCATTTGTTCTCATGCCATACATAGCTTGTTCTCATACCCTCCAACTAATTTAATATTTAATTAAATAATTTTTTCCCCTATAATTCCAATATAATTATTTCCACATACGTTCCCCTTTATAGTGCTGCTCCTTTTTTTCTCTCTCTCCTATGTACTAATACCATCTATGTATTTATATCCTTTATGATTTTAAATTCCACATTAGCGTTGTTCACCACCATATAAACATTGTATCTTTATTTCATATTATAATCCCTTGTCATCCATTTTCCTTTTCTCCTCGCCCCCCTGCACCCCCCTAAAAATTCCGTGTCATCATCTCCCTTACATCTTGCTTCCAACCAATCACCATGCTGATTTACTTCCACTAGTATGATTTCAACCAATCACGCCACGTCTCTCTACTATATCACACCCACCTATGATAATGCCTTCTATGGATCTGATGAAACAGCGGATGCTGTGAAACGCGTCATCCTATTGGTCCGTTCTATCCACACGTCACTTCCGGTCCGACGGCACGCTGCGCTCCACGCTGAAGCGCACGCTGAAGTCCTCGCTGAACTGCAGCTTCCTGGTTATCCCATGTCTACCCTGATGACACAGGGCGCATCACTACATCTGCAGCTTGGATACCTGGTTGTTCTTGACTTCCCTTGCTGACACCGCAACCTGCCTTCCTGCCTTCAGCCATCTTCAGCTACACCTCTCTCCATCTGGAACCAACATCTCCCCTGAGGACCGCCTTAGATGACTCCGGACCACCTTTAACTCCTTACATGCCTGTATTATTCCTGTATCCTGTGAGTAGCCATTTGGCTGTTTTTATACAATTTGCTAATTAAAGCCTGTTTTACTGCACTTAGATTGGCGCACCTTCCTTTCCTCATTATATTTTACAGAGTTTGCTTCTGCTCATGGTAGCTGCCGCTAGTGCTTGCAACATCAACATCAACATTCATTGATCCCTTTGATTTTTACTCTGCCTAGAACTCATTCTGCGCCATTTTTTCTCCCCCTAATTCTATACCCACAGTTGATACAGAGGAAGGCGAAAAACCCCAGCAGAGCATGATCCAATTTGCTACAGAAGGGGAAAAAATTCCTTCCTGATCACCCGAGAGGCAATCGGATATTCCCCGGATCAACTTTACCTATAAATGTCAGTACCCAGTTATATTCTGTACATTTAGGAAAGAATCCAGGCCTTTCTTAAAGCAATCTACTGAGCTGGCCAGAACCACCTCTGCAGGGAGTCTATTCCACATTTTCACAGCTCTTAACCACTTAAGCCCCCGGACCATTTGGTAGCTAAAGGACCAGAGGTGAATTCAGAATTTTGCACTGCGCTGCTTTAACTGTAAATTGTGCGGACATGCAATGTTGTACCCAAACGAAATTTGCGTCCTTTTCTTCCCACAAATAGAGCTTTCTTTTAATGGTATTTGATTGCCTCTGCGATTTTTATTTTTTGCGATATAAACGGAAAAATACCGAAAATTTTGAAAAAAAATGATATTTTCTACTTTTTGTTATAAGAATAATCGAATAAACTCAATTTTAGTCATACATTTAGGCCAAAAATGTATTCAGCCACATGTCTTTAGTAAAAAAAAATGTCAATAAGCGTATATTTATTGGTTTGCGCAAAAGTTATAGCGTTTACAAACTAGGGTACATTTTCTGGAATTTACACAGCTTTTAATTTATGACTGCCTATCTCATTTCTTGAGGTGCTAAAATGGCAGGGCAGTACAAACCCCCCCCCCCAAATTACCCCATTTTAGAAAGTAGACACCCCAAGGAAATTGCTGAGAGGCCTGTTGAGCCCATTGAATATTTTTTTTTTTGTCCCAAATGATTGAATAATGACAAAAAAAAATTACAAAAAGTTGTCACTAAATGATATATTGCTCACACATGCCATGGTTATATGTGGAATTGCACCCCAAAATACATTCTGCTGCTTCTCCTGAGTACGGGGATACCACATGTGTGGGACTTTTTAGGAGCCTAGCCGCGTACGGGACCCCGGAAACCAAGCACCGCCTTCAGGATTTCTAAGGGCGCAAATTTTTGATTTCACTCCTCACTACCTATCACAGTTTTGAAGGCCATAAAATGCCAAAATAGCACAAAACCCCCCCAAATGACCCAATTTTGGAAAGTAGACACCCCAAGCTGTTTGCTGAGAGGCATGGTGAGTATTTTACAGCTCTCATTTGTTTTTGAAAATGAAGAAAGAACAATTTTGTTTTTTCTTTTTTTTTTTTCAATTTTCAAAACTTTGTGACAAAAAGCGAGATCTGCAAAATACTCACAATACCTCTCAGCAAATAGCTTGGGGTGTCTACTTTCCAAAATGGGGTCATTTGGGGGGGGTTTGTGCCATCTGGGCATTCCATGGCCTCCGAAACTGTGATAGGCAGTGAGAAGTGAAATCAAAAATTTACACCCTTAGAAAGCCTGAAGGCGGTGCTTGGTTTTTGGGGTCCCGTACGCGGCTAGGCTCCCAAAAAGTCTCACACATGTTGGTATCCCCGTACTCAGGAGAAGCAACAGAATGTATTTTGGGGTGTAATTCCACATATGCCCATGGCATGTTTGAGCAATATATCATTTAGTGACAACTTTGTGCAAAAAAAAAATTGTATTTTTCCGCAACTTGTGTCAACATATAAAATATTCCATGGACTCGACATGCCTCTCAGTATATAGCTTGGGGTGTCTACTTTCCAAAATGGGGTCATTTGGGGGGGTTTTGAACTGTTCTGGCATTTTATACACAACATTAGGAAGCTTACATCCACTCTTCTAACCACTTGAAGACAAAGCCCTTTTTGACACTTTTTGTTTACATGAAAACATATTTTTTTTTGCAAGAAAATTATGTTGAACCCCCAAACATTATATATATTTTTAAAGCAAAGGCCCTACAGAATAAAATGGTGGGTGTTGCATTTTTTTTTTCTACACAGTATTTGCGCAGCGATTTTTCAAACGCATTTTTTGGGGAAAAAATACACTTTTTTTAATTTTAATGCACTAAAACACACTATATTGCCCAAATGTTTGATGAAATAAAAAAGATGATCTTAGGCCGAGTACATAGATACCAAACACGACATGCTTTAAAATTTCGCACAAACGCGCATTGGCGACAAACTACATACATTTTTAAAAGCCTTTAAAAGCATTTCCAGGTTACCCCGTTAGATTTACAGAGGAGGTCTACTGCTAAAATTACTGCCCTCGATCTGACCTTCGCGGTGATACCTCACATGCATGGTGCAATTGCTGTTTACATATGACGCCAGACCGACGCTTGCGTTCGCAATTGGGCAAGAGCAGGGCAGGACAGGGGTGCTTTTTTTTTTTTTTTTTTATTATTAATTTTGCTTTTTTATTTTATTTTTAAACTGTTGCTTCCATATTTTTTTTTTTATCACTTTTATTGTTATCTCAGGGAATGTAAATATCCCCTATGATAGCAATAGGTAATGACAGGTACTCTTTTTTGAAAAAACTGGGGTCTATTGGACCCTAGATCTTTCCTCTGCCCTCAAAGCATCTGACCACACCAAGATCGGTGTGATAAAATGCTTTCCCAATTTCCCAATGGCGCTTTTTATATCCGGGGGGGGACATTCCCTCCCACTGCTTGTAAAAGCAGTCCAGAGGCTAATTAGCCACTAGGATTGCTTTTACATGAAAGCCGGCCGCTGGCTGAAAAGAATGATACCAAGATGATACCTAAACCCGCAGGCATCATTCTGGTATAAACATTCAAAGTCCAGCAACATACCAGTACGTTGCTGGTCCTTGTTGGACATGTATTGTAATCTTTTTTTTCATGCAGCCTGTTGACTGAACGAAAAAAAAAGATTGATCGGTGGGTATGCCCACCATTAGAATACCGCCATTCATCCACCCACTTCTAATGATGGGCATACATGCACCATTTATATATGCCGAAGCATGGGGGCATCTTCTCGCAAAAGTTATGCCGCGTACACATGGTCGGACTTTTCCACGGGCAAGCCTCCGTCGGAATTTCGACCGTATGTACGCGGCATTAGGAGCAAAATCGCTCCTCCGCTCCTGCTGCCCCAATGCTTCGGCATATTTGCTTTTTTTTTTAACTGTGGTGGTGAAATCACCTCCTACAGCACTGGAGTCGCAGGGATCAGGCCTGTCTCTGCGAACGCTGCAGTTATGTGTGTTGTGTTTTGCAAGTGACAGTGATCGATCGATACTGCACTTGGGTGGCCTGGGCTGGACGGAGGGGCAAAACGCAGGTGCCAGCAGGTATCTGGGCTGATCCCGCTAACACTGCGTTTTTGGGAACCCTAAACTGCTGGGAACGCTAGTATAGATCTGATCAGATCAGATATTGAGCTGATCAGATACTATACCACTAAGGGGGGTGTATGCTTCACGTGTGGGTGTTAGCGCTACTGGCACTAACCTGACGCTGCCTGGGGTGTGACGCAGACCCTCTCTGACGCTAAAACCTAATTGATATCACCCGCCGGGCGATCAGGGGGTTAAACCTTTATTGGGTTATATACGGCGGGTGCCCTGACACTATAAAAAGCAAACTAACTAACCAGCGTCACCCGTAACACTTATATGATGATTACTGGTGAAAGGGTTAACTAGGGGCAATTAGGGGGTTAAAACCTTTATTAGGTAATATATGGGGGTACCTGACGCTATATAAAAACCTGACGGCGAACCTAAAAAAAAATTACTGGCTACCTATCGGCATCACCGACACTAAGACAACGATCATAAAAACGATCGCTTAGCGACAGTGGTGATAGGGGGTGAAAGGGTTACCCGGGGGGCGATCAGGGGGTTAAACCTTTATTAGATAATATATGGGGGTACCTGACGCTATAAAAACCTGCGGCGAACCTAAAAAAAATTACTGGCGACCGATCAGCATCACCGACGCTAAGACATCGATCAGAAAAATGATCGCATAGCGACTGCGGTGCTAGGGGGTGAAAGGGTTACCTGGGGGGTGATCAAGGGGGTTAAACCTTTATTAGGTAATATATGGGGGTACCCGACGCTATAAAAACCTGCGGCGAACCTAAAAAAAAATACTGGCTACCGATCAGCATCGCCGACGCTAAGACATCGATCAGAAAAATGATCGCTTAGTGACAGTGGTGATAGGGGGTGAAAGGGTTACCTGGGGGGCGATCAAGGGGGTTAAACCTTTATTAGGTAATATATGGGGGTACCCGACGCTATAAAAACCTGCGGCGAACCTAAAAAAAATTACTGGCTACCGATCAGCATCACCGACGCTAAGACATCGATCAGAAAAATGATCGCATAGCGACGGCGGTGCTAGGGGGTGAAAGGGTTACCCTGGGGGGTGATCAAGGGGGTTAAACCTTTATTAGGTAATATATGGGGGTACCCGACGCTATAAAAACCTGCGGCGAACCTAAAAAAAATTACTGGCTACCGATCAGCATCGCCGACGCTAAGACATCGATCAGAAAAATTTTCACTTAGTGACAGTGGTGATAGGGGGTGAAAGGGTTATCTGGGGGGCGATCAAGGGGGTTAAACCTTTATTAGGTAATATATGGGGGTTCCCGACGCTATAAAAACCTGCGGCGAACCTAAAAAAAATTACTGGCTACCGATCAGCATCACCGACGCTAAGACATCGATCAGAAAAATGATTGCTTAGCGACGGCGGTGCTAGGGGGTGAAAGGGTTATCTGGGGGGTGATCAGGGGGTTAAACCTTTATTAGGGGGGGTTAGGGGGCTACACTGGACCTAAAACTAAATGTAGTGACACTTTTACAGTCACAAATGTCACTGATTGCAGTGATCACTAAATAAATGGTCACTGCAATCAGTGACACTGTGACTGGGGGCTGGGGGATGATCTGGGGGGTGATCTGGGGGTGTCTGGGGGGGCCTGGGGGGGGCGATTTATGTGCCTATGTGTCCTGGTGTCAGTGTAGTGTTGTGTGCACTAACCTGGCATCTTCTCCTGTACGGCGCTCGGTATATGTGAGCGCCGCAGGAGAGATGACATCACTTCCTCCTGCCTGGCAGGCAGGGGAAGCTCTCTCATTCGCCGGGAGCGATCGAGAGGGGGTGGCCGGAATCGAACGGCCGTCCCCTCATGCCGGATCGCTCCCGAAGGTAAAACGACCACCCACTGTAAAGAAGGGGGGGTCCGATCGGACCCCCCAACTATACAAAGGCAATCACGTATATGTACGTGATTCTGCCTGTCGGTGCCATTCTGCCGACGTATATTTACAGTGGGCGGTCGTTAAGTGGTTAAAGCCCTGTACACACGATCGGATTTCCTATGGTTTTTAAACCGATGGATTTTTTCATCGGAAAAACGATGAAGCTGACTTCCATCAGTCTTGCCTACACACCATCCGTCAAAAAATCAACCGTTCCAAACGCGGTGACGTAAAACACTCCGATGAGCCAAGAAAAATGAAGTTCAATGCTTCTGAGCATGCGTCGACTTGATTCTGAGCATGTGTGGGTTTTTTATCCGACGGAGTTCCCCACAGACGATAGTAATTTGGTTTTTTAACCATCGGATAAATTTAAAACATGTTCTATTTTTAAACACTGATGGAAAAAAAAAACAATGGGGCCCATACACGATCGGTTTGTCCGATGAAAAAAGTCCATCGGATTGTTTTCATCGGTAAAACCTATTGTGTGTACACGGCTTTACTGTGAAGAAACCTTTTCGTATTTGGAGGTGAAATCTCTTTTCCTCTAGACGCAAAGAGTGCCCCCTTGTCCTCAGTGTTGACCGTAAAGTGAATAACTCAACACCAAGTTCCCTATATGGACCCCTTTTATATTTGTACATGTTGATCATATCCCCCCTTAATCTCCTCTTCTCAAGAGTGAATAAATTCAGTTCCTCTAATTCCTCATAGCTCAGCTCTTCCATACTTCTTATCAGTTTGGTTGCCCTTCTCTGCACTTTCTCCAGTTCCCCAATATCCTTTTTGAGAACTGGGGCCCAAAACTGAACTGCATATTCCAGATGAGGTCTTACTAATGATTTGTACAGGGGCAAAATGATATCTCTCTCTCTGGAGACCATACCTCTCTTAATACAAGAAAGAACTTTGCTCGCTTTGGAAACCGCAGCTTGGCATTGCATGCCATTATTGAGCGTATGATCTACCAAAGTATGAGTTGGGGACTGTGTACCACCATGGCATTCAACCTGCCCTTGGCCAGGGATCTAGCCCTGTCTGTTAAAGAACGCATCAGTTCATTGCCATTGCCAGGAGCCACATCAGTGGCTCCTGGCACTCCAGCGAAAAAAATCTTCTTAAATCCTGGATGCTGGCAACGCATACCGGTAGCATGTGCAATTATAACACTTTGATGCTACAGTCCACAGGACAAGATTACTGCCTAGCCAACAAAGACCATGGCCTTGGCCAATAGGGCTACCAGTGTCAGCACATGGATATAAACACATCATGTTTCTGGCTTTTAGTAACCACTTTTCTGGTGGTTTCTGGTCCGTCCTATCGAAGCAATCCATCTGGGTCCACATATTTGCTGCCCCTGTGCAGATTGTCCATTCTAACGTACAAAGTACTAGCAGAGTAGACTGACAGTTTTTCTTGGTCTTCTACTCTAGATCTTGTTAGTGTAAAACAATGGACTGTATCCCAGAGGTGAAGATGTTTGGAAGTCAAGCCAATTGATTGGGGTAGGAGCACAAGACAGGTGGCCTAAAAGGGTTAAACAAATCTAAAGCCCAAAGAATTTAATAAAATATTGCATCGTAATCCTACATAAACCTTTTCCTCCTTACTCATTTACATGAAAGGGGTCTGTGTATCAATCTACGTGCAAATTATAAAAATGCATATGCACATTGACTTTTTTTACTCTAATGCCGCGTACACACAATCGGACATTCCGACAACAAAACCGTGGATAAATTTCCGACGGATGTTGGCTCAAACTTGTCTTGCATACACACGGTCACACAAATGTTGTTGGAATTTTCTAACGTCCAGAACGCGGTCACGTACAGCACGTACGACGGCACAATAAAACAGAAGTTCAATACCAAGTGCGCCACCCTTTGGGCTCCTTCTGCTAATCTCGTGTTAGTAGAAGTTTGGTGAGAGACGATTCGCGCTTTTCAGCCTCGTGCTTTTCAGTCCGTGACGTGTTTGCAGCTTGACGAATGTGCTATCTCCATTTACGAACGCTAGTTTTACCAGACCGAGCTCTTCCGTCTCGTACTTAATTCAGAGCATGCGTCGGAATTGTCTACACACGCTCGGAATTTACGAGAACGGATTTTGTTGTCGGAAAATTTGAGAACCAGCTCTCAAATTTTTGTTGTCGGAAATTCCGACAGAAAAATGTCTGATAGGGCCTACACACGGTCGGAATTTCCGACCAAAAGCTACCATCGAACATTTGTTGTCGGAAATTCCGAGCGTGTGTATGGTTTTCCAATAATTTTTTTGCTACTGTAGCGCCCACCCCAAAAGGTTGGGACGCTATTTAAATTTAGAGGGATGTCTGAGCCAGTAGTTGGGCTCAGATGGTTGAATTGCATTTAATTTTACCTCTGCTTCAGCTGTGGTTTGCCCGACAGTATTTTTCCCTTATTGCCTTTAGGTGGCGTTACCACCTCAGGCACCTGTTGGAACACAGGCAAGCCATGGTGCATTGAGTGGCCCTTCTCGGCAGCGGTACAGTGGGAATGGTCGACCCGCTGTGCCTGCTGGGAGGGGATACTTAAAGGGCAGACGCCATTTATTGGGGTCGTTCCCGCCCCGTAGCCCTCCGGGCGCGAGGCATGTGTGTGTGGTCCTGGTTTCGGGGCCACGTTGGCCCGAGGCTGCATCGCTGCTTAGTAGGCCCAGCTAGTCTGGCTGGGGCCTACATTTGGAGAAGGGATCCCAAACTGTCTATCCAAATGGGGAAGAAGCTATCTTGGTGAAGGAGACCAGGGGAGGACCTGCCCGGAGGAGACCGGCAGAGTGCTGCTGTCTCGGGTGAGGCCTGGTGATTTTGTCAAGGAGGGATCCGCTATATTACAAGCCCTGCAGTACGCCGGATTGGCTTAAAGGCCCTTTAACTGTACGGCTGGAAGTTTGGGACTTTGAAATCCTGTGGCAGAGGATTCCTGGACTATCCATTTGCTCAACTTCAAAAGGTCTGTGGCAGAGACCCACTTCATCTTGGGCAGTCTGTGGCAGAGATTGCCCTGTTGCTGGTTCGTGTGTCATTCCGGCTGCTAGGCCACGTGAGAGGGGACTATCCGGGTGACCAATACCCACTCTTAACATTGAGAGTGGTGAGTGACTTTGAACTTATACCTTTGTCAAATTTTGTGGCGAGTGCCTGAACCTTCCCCTACTCTTCTATACCTTCTACTTCTCAAAGTTTATTGCATAAGAAAAATAAAGCCTAACTGTTTGAGGTTTTACATCTGTGTGGATATTGCATTACTACAGACTTTCCTACCCGGACAACGCAGCTGAAGAGGTAACGTGCAAAACCCAAAACTAACCAGCGGCCCTCTAGGGGGTATTGCTACACTACTATAAAATTTTTACTCTCCTCTCTAATAATTGACTTCATGTCTTCTAATCAGATTTCCACTTTAAGGCATTCAAAAAACCCAACATAACCTCTAGGCAGATGTCCACGGCTTTTCCACTTCACTGTCCAGGAAACGCTTCTGCCACCCCCTAACAAGATTACATGACAAGACACAGGCCCTCTATGACAAAACCTTTAACCTCTCAGGTAGGCTTCAACAATCCAATATGCCAAATCCTGGCTCCCCCTGGGTGGATCAGATCCGAGAGATGAAGATGTTTGGAAGGCAAGCTTTCAAGTAAGTCATCTCATAAGTAAGACACTGACTGACAGAGATCATTTCTTCCTTTGATGTCCAACCAAGGATGGGTTTAGAAGTCAGCGTGAGCTAAGTGGTTCTGGTACATTATTGGCAGAAAACAAACACAGCTGCCAGTTCCGGAGGCCATATTTGTGAGGTCCAAAAATTTTACTCCATACAAATTAGACCAATTAATACAAATAAGACTGACTAGCTGACCAGTACTAAGAGCAAACTGGTTTCTAGTGAATAAATTATGGATTTGCAATTTCTGGAGGTCATATACAGTAAATCGCCCCCTGTGAGCCTGATGATAGATATGGGAGTGGGGCTAACTAAAAATGACAGGGGCCTTGGTGCAAACTCCAAAGATCAGCTCACCCACAAACATATAGGTAGGTTGTCGACCTCTCCAGAGGGCTCTGATAGGCTTCCCGATTACAGCCTGAGGGCTGTAATCGGCTTCCAAATAGTTAACCAGAGGACACACGGGGGGGGGGGTGCGTTCCTTGGTTAACACTGACAGGCGTTTCAGCCAATCAGGTTCACCGGGTCTGGTTACCGGTAACCTAATTGGCTGAAGCGACATCGAGGGCGGGAGAAGACATCGAGGACGGAAGAAGGACAGCGCTGACCCGAGGAAGGTAAGTGCAGGGCTGGGGGGACAAACTGGCTGAATTTGGGGGAAAACTGGCTGTATACTGCATTCCCACTAACTGTTCACCCCACCCCCTTTCCCTAAACACTTACATGGCTCCTATCACAGCTCCAGCACTGCTTCTCTCACTTCCTGGTCTCCAAAGAGACACTGAAAGCAGGGGTAGCCATAGGTTTCTGCTTCTGTCAGTCAAACTCCTGTGAGAGGGGAGTGGGGGCGTGGCTTGCCAGCACTGTGCGTGTCTATGTACGCACATATGTAAAAAGGTTTATTTTCAAAAGATCATTACACCAAACAAATTTCAAAAAGCACCGCCGTGGCACACAACCTGACCGGCTTGTGTGTGATGACGTCTAGGATAGTGACTCCACCCAACGCATTTCCCCATACAAGGATTGACCTCCTTTCCCAGAAGAATCCTTGTATGGGGAAACGCGTTGGATGGAGTCACTATCCTAGACGTCATCACGCACAAGCCGGTCAGGTTGTGTGCCGGTGCTTTTAAACGAACTGCACCATGAAGCCTCTTCTTCTCTGCCCTTATTAATATCACCGGCACTGTGAGCAAGTCTGGATACCGAGTTGGCGGATAATTCCATTACAATAGGAGCCTCGTATAGCATGGACAGGACATCTGCACCTTCATGGGAATCCTCCGATGCTGATCGCTTTCTGGCTGATGGTGTCCTGACATGCTCGTTTGATCTCTATAATTTGAGATCCAACAGATCCGGTAAGCGGCGGTGATTGACTTTTATTTTATTGATGAACAGAATATTTACCTTGCCTACAGACAAGTCTTTATTCCTCTGTGGTTGTGGATTTTATGAACTGTGGAGTTGCTCTGATCCATTGGACCCTTAATTGTTTGTTTGCTTGGGACTTTGAGTGTGCAAACCTCAAGGATATTTTCACTTTTTATTTCATTCATTTCTTTGGTTTTCGCCTTTTTTGGCATTTATATTACACTTTGCCTATGGATATATATGTGGTAGCGCACTGAATTTTTCCATGGACTGATTATTTAAGGTTTTTTAGTTTGCTGCACCACTTTATTTTTTCAAACCACTCGTAGGATCAATTTTTTATTTTTTTTCAATATATATTTTTTCACTGGTATATTTATTTAATAGGGTTTAGCGCAGATTTTTTACCATTCTACTATGTACGAACATAGCCTGCATCAGGAGTATTCTCGTATGGGTGTCCCCTTAGCACCCAGCTTGATAAGGAGGCCCCCAGAACAAGAGGGAGCATACAGTGTTGGTGGAGGGCTTCCAGAGGAGGAGGTAAGGGACCACTCTGTGCAATATTGTTGCACAGAGTAGGTAAGTATTATTTTTTTTTTTTTTATCTTAACCGCTTAACGACCGCTCACGGCATATATACGTCGGCAGAATGGCTCGTACAGGCACAATCACGTACCTGTACGTCCCCTTTAACTGCCTGGCGTGTGGTCGCGCGCCGCCGGCGGCGCGCTCGCGACCCTGCAGTCATCCCCGTGAGTCGGACCGTGGCTCCCGCGGACTCGATCGCCGCGGGGATCCCCGCGATCGTCTCACGGAGGGATGGAGCGGGGGGGATGTTAGTGTAAACACAACATCCCCCCGCTCTCCTACTGACGCTGTTCCCGATCTCCGCTCTGTGTAATCAGAGCGGAGATCGGTGACGTGTCGCTCGTAGCCACGCCCCCCCTCAGTTAGAATCACGCCCTTAGGCACACTTAACCCCTTCAGCGCCCCTAGTGGTTAACCCCTTCACTGTCAGTGTCATTTTTACAGTAACCAGTGCATTTTTATTGCACTGATCGCTGTAAAAATGACAATGGTCCCAAAAATGTGTCAAAAGTGTCCGATGTGTCCGCCATAATGTCGCAGTCACGAAAAAAAACGCTGATCGCCGCCATTACTAGTAAAAAAAAAAGAAATTTATAAAAATACCATAAAACTATCCCCTATTTTGTAAACGCTATAACTTTTGCGATTTTTTTTTTTTACCAAAAATATGTAGAAGAATACGTATCGGCCTAAACTGAGGGAAAAAAAAGTTTTTTTATACATTTTTTGGGGATATTTATTATAGCAAAAAGTAAAAAATATTGCATTTTTTTCAAAATTGTCGCTCTATTTTTGTTTATAGCGCAAAAAATAAAAACCGCAGAGGTGATCAAATACCACCAAAAAAAAGCTCTATTTGTGGGGAAAAAAAAGGACGTCAATTTTGTTTGGGAGCCATGTCGCACGACCGCGCAATTGTCAGTTAAAGGGACCCAGTGCCGAATCGCAAAAAGGGGCCTGGCCTTTATGTTGCGTATTGGTCCGGGGTTTAAGTGGTTAGAGAAAAACATCTTTAGTGGCCCATTTAAGGTTTATGTAAAGGGTTAGGATTAGGGTTTATTAAAATTTTAGGAGACAGGCCAACTCGTTGGGTTACTATTTTGTTTTTGAAAAAAATATTATGTTTTATTTTGGGCTGATTCATTTGTCTTTTAGGTGTAGAACTATTTGAAACTCAAACGCTACACCAAAAAACTTGGGCTAAACTTCACACACCAAAAATAACATATGATTGACTAGTGGTGCAGAAACAGAACACATTTTTGCCCAGGCAGGCCGACCCCGTTGTAATGGCTGGGAAGTGTTCTTTTATGACTAGAGGTCCTCCTTAACGTTCCTCTACTGCTGTGGCGAGAAGGTGAATGGGAAGAAGGGGATTATCAGCTGGAATGTCGAGTTCTCTGGGAAAGTTATCTAAACACTTGATGGAGTTTGGCCAGTGGTACACAGTTACTTTCCAGAGGAACAACAAGGAGACAGAAGGGGATTAATAAGCAAGCAGATTACTGAGATAAACTGTTGTTTGAGCAGGTTCAAACGATTACACAGACGCCCTTATAATCGTGTTTCTGAGGCCGATACACCGCAGGCCAGGATGGCTTTGTCTGATAGAGTACAATGAGATACAGCGACACCTGTGTTCCCATAACAGGATGTTCTGCATCAGGACCAGAGGAGACATCTTCTGATTTCCACTGCTAATATCTGTTGTTTGTAAAGCCTCTTAAAACAATTGCTCCGCTCATGTCCTCCAGTGTTCTGCAACAACAGTAAGCCAGCAAAATGGTTTTGTTAGATGAGTTTTAGCAATGTATAAAGACTTCCCATTCAATCATTCATCCATCCTTCCACTCAGCTATCCACCCATCTATCCCAATAAAAGTTTTTAAAGAAGAACTTTACTAACTCTTTTTTCAATATCCTACCATACTTTTCTACGTTGTCTTTAAAACAAATACTTACCCCTCAACAGGTGTCTGCTGTAATCTGGCGTTCCCTCGCCATATGCTAGGTCTACCCTCTTCTTTGCTATGTATTCTTTACAGGTCTGCCATCTTCTTTCCTTTGTCTTCTTTCCTTTGTCTTTACAGGTTCGCCATCTTCTTTCCAGGTCCATCATATTTATTTACTATGTCTTTCTATGTCTTCTTCCCAGGTCCACCATCTGCTTTCCTATGTCTTCTTTCCAGGTCCATCATATTTATTTACTATGTCTTTCTATGTCTTCTTCCCAGTTTCACCATCTTCTTTCCTATGTCTTCTTTCCAGGTCCATCATATTTATTTACTATGTCTTTCTATGTCTTCTTCCCAGGTCCACCATCTTCTTTCCTATGTCTTCTTTCCAGGTCCATCATATTTATTTACTATGTCTTTCTATGTCTTCTTCCCAGGTCCACCATCTTCTTTCCTATGTCTTCTTTCCAGGTCCATCATATTTATTTACTATGTCTTTCTATGTCTTCTTCCCAGGTCCACCATCTTCTTTCCTATATCTTCTTTCCAGGTCCATCATATTTATTTACTATGTCTTTCTATGTCTTCTTCCCAGGTCCACCATCTTCTTTCCTATGTCTTCTTTCCAGGTCCATCATATTTATTTACTATGTCTTTCTATGTCTTCTTCCCAGGTCCACCATCTTCTTTCCTATGTCTTCTTTCCAGGTCCATCATAATTATTTACTATGTCTTCCTATGTCTTCTTCCCAGGTCCACCATCTTCTTTCCTATGTCTTCTTTCCAGGTCCATCATATTTATTTACTATGTCTTTCTATGTCTTCTTCCCAGGTCCACCATCTTCTTTCCTATGTCTTCTTTCCAGGTCCATCATAATTATTTACTATGTCTTCCTATGTCTTCTTCCCAGGTCCACCATCTTCTTTCCTATGTCTTCTTTCCAGGTCCATCATATTTATTTACTATGTCTTTCTATGTCTTCTTCCCAGGTCCACCATCTTCTTTCCTATATCTTCTTTCCAGGTCCATCATATTTATTTACTATGTCTTTCTATGTCTTCTTCCCAGGTCCACCATCTTCTTTCCTATGTCTTCTTTCCAGGTCCATCATATTTATTTACTATGTCTTTCTATGTCTTCTTCCCAGGTCCACCATCTTCTTTCCTATGTTTTCTTTCCAGGTCCATCATATTTATTTACTATGTCTTTCTATGTCTTCTTCCCAGGTCCACCATCTTCTTTCCTATGTCTTCTTTCCAGGTCCATCATAATTATTTACTATGTCTTCCTATGTCTTCTTCCCAGGTCCACCATCTTCTTTCCTATGTCTTCTTTCCAGGTCCATCATATTTATTTACTATGTCTTTCTATGTCTTCTTCCCAGGTCCACCATCTTCTTTTTTTCTATGTCTTCTTTCCAGGTCCATCATAATTATTTACTATGTCTTCCTATGTCTTCTTCCCAGGTCCACCATCTTCTTTCCTATGTCTTCTTTCCAGGTCCATCATATTTATTTATGTAGCACACGGACCCTTTTCCCTTGCTTTGGCTCAATTGCAGTAAAAAGGCACACCGTACTATATGCCCGTACCCTCCTGGATGAGGAGGTTGAGCGGTGTCATGTATTTGGGTCCCACAGCTAGGTTCTTCCATCAGTTGGTTCTCGCCTCCCAGGATATAGGGACAAGTCTCTGTATTCCCCCCAGTAATTCCAATGTCCACACCACTTCAAACTCCAACGTTGAGTTTATTTTCTCAATGTTCAGTAGATAGGAAAGGGTGGAAGAGAGACAGGACAGCAAGGTTTGGGAGGTTAGTCCAGGCACAATGGATAGCACAATCACTACTCTATCCCTGAGTAGGTTTAGCTCACCCGGATAGTCTCCTACGAAGTGGATCCTAGCAGCCGAAGTGATGCTCGGACGTTTGATCAAGTTCTTTTCCTAGATGCGATCGGGAGACTGTCTGCCACAGAATCTATCAGACCCCGAACCTCTTAGCTTTTGGGTACTTAAGGACAGGTGCCAGCAGCAGCACATTACTAGGCCCTTGGTGGATAGAAGAATCCCTCCAGAGAGTTACCGGGCCCCTTCCTTCACCATGAACTCTCATCGGTCCGTCAGAAAGGTCCTCCCCGGCCTCCTCCTCTTAGAAGCAGGCTCCCTCGCGAGAGACACCCTGGGACTTCTCCTCCGCGAACCGGGCTCCAGCTGAAGGTGCTGGGCCCAGTGTTGAAGATGCAGCCCCAGGATTAAAGGTGCCTGGGACTGATGCACACGTGGCCCCGTGGCCCCCCGCCTCCCAGGCGGCGTCTGCCCCTTATGCATCCTCTCCCAGCATGCACAGCAGGTCGACCGCACCCACTGTACTGCCGCCGAGAGAGGACACCCCAAGGCACAGCACTAATACCAGTGGTTCACCCCCCGACCCATTATGGCAGTGCCACCTATAGGCCACAGGGAACTGCACACCAGTATACCATCCTGGAAATAAAACAGCACAACCTACCCATTGAGAACGGTCTGAGCCTAACTTCTATCTCAGACCAGCCCTTAAATTTGGGTATATAGCACCCCTAAATGGGGTGGGCGCTACATTTACTATGTCTTCTTTCATGTCCACTATCTTTATTCCTATGTCTTCTTTCCAGATCCACCATCTTCTTTCCTATGTCTTCTTTCCAGGTCCTTCCTCATCTCTTCTATGTCTTCCTATGTCTTCTTTCCAAGTCCTCCATCTTCTTTCCTATGTCTTCCTATCCTATGTTTTCTTTCCTTCTGCTATCTTCTTTCCTTCTGCCAACTTCTTTCCTATGTCTGTTTGCCTCTTCCTACTGCCCCCCCCCCTGACCCCCTGACCCATGGCACACTGTTGCACATGTTCGGTGCACTGGATAGTTCCCAGCGTATACGCAGTCTGGGGTTTATTGCCCAAAGCTTTCTGGGATGTTGTGATGTGGGTATCACAGGAGGCTGTGGGCACCTGGAGGTATGTTATTCTTGCCTAGGTAAGAAAGACGGCTGCTCAAATGTTTGAAAGAAAAAAGAAAATACGTATATATTTTTTGCAAAAAAATAAATAATTACTTGTAAAAGTGAAGTGATATGGGGGATAAGCAACATTACTTTAAAACATTTCTAAGGGTTAATTTTTTATAAAATAACAAACATGTTGTACTTACCTGCTCTGTGCAATATTTTTATATCTATAGGCAGCCCTCAAAATTTTCACTCGCCTGCTCGTATTTGGCGAGTGAAAAAATGAGGGTTGCGAGTGTGGACAGGGCTGTGGTGTCCCGGGAATGTATAGCCCCCCCCCCCCATCGCGCACAGACTCGCAGCGCGGCCATTTTAATAGGAGTTAAACAGCCCAGCCGCCTGGGTCCGCCCCCTCCACCTCCCTCCTGCCGCACATCCCCGCTCAGATTAGGCTCACTTTGTGGGCTTTCAATGGGATGAAAACAGCCGCCTGGGTCCGCCCCCTACACCTCCCTCCTGCCGCACAGCTAAGGAGTGAGGCGGTGCATATCTCTGCAGGGCAGTCTTAAGTGGGCGGGCTCGAACACACTCGGTCCGCTCTCAGTGAGTACCATGCTTGACCCCCGTGGCAAAAGCAGGAGAATGGTAAATAATAAGTGTGCTGTGATTGGAAGCAGCACATGCTGGAGGCATTGGTATAATCGGAGATTAAACAAGATGTGCTGGAAGGAAGGGGGGGATTGAGAGCCTAGATGTGCTGGATTGGGGGGGGGGAGTTAATAGAAGGCATATGTATAATGTTTTTTTTTGGGGGGGGTGGAATTGAAGGCATAAGTCTGAATCATACCTAAGCCTCCAATTCCGTGCCCCCCCCACTCTATCATACATGTGCCTCCAATTCCACCCCCCCCCAATCTGTTATACCTATGCCTCCTATTCCACCCCATTCCCCAATCTATCATACTGTATGATAGATTAGGGGGAGGGGGTGCAATTGGTAGAAAAAGAGATTAGGGGAGAGGGGTGGAATTAGAGGCTTAGGTATGATGGGGAGGGGGTGGATCTGGAGGCATAGGTATGATGGATTGGGGGGGAAATTATAAGCAAAGATGTGCTGGATTGGCGGGGGATTAGAGGCATAGGTGTGCTGGAGAGGGGTCATTAAAAGCACAGGTGTGCTGGGGGGTTGTTAAAAGCACAGGTGTGCTGGGGTGGTCGTTAAAAGCACAGGTGTGCTGGGGGGGGGTGCTTAAGGAGGCAGAGATGTGCTGGGAAGAGGAATTAGAGGTAGAGGTGGGCTAGGGGGATGGGGATGCATTGGAGGACTGGGGGAGGTGTTGGAGGTAGAGGTGTACTGGGGAGGAGAAACAAAACCAGAGAAGTTCCTTTCTTAACTTACTAACCAGCCTGCTAACCAACCACATTTTCCTGTCTGATGAGGCTGAGCTGATGGGCACTGGTGAGGCTGCATTGATGGGCACTGAACAGGCTGCATTGGACACTTGGGAGACTGCATTGATGGACACTGGGGAAACTCCATTGATGGACACTGGTGAGGCTGCATTCATGGACACTGATCAGGCTGCATTGATGGGCACTGGTGAGGAGGCATTGATAGGGTCGCACTGATGGGCTGCTTTCCTGGGCACTGATACTGATACGCACTGATAAAGTTGTTGTTAATATTTATTTTTGTAACTTAATTTTGCATAAAACATTTAACAGTGTAATTTCATGAGAAATTTATGAGGGCGTGTTTAGGGGCGGAATCGGGGGAGGGGCAGGGTAGGGGTTGGGTGGGGCAACTGGTGGCAAGTAACTCCCAAGGCCTGGCTAGTAGCTCAGGACTTGAAATTTTGAGCCCTGTCTATAGGTAACAAAAAAAAGTTTATCTATTTGTAACATACCCATGTTACCGATAGATTACTATGGGTATGTTTCATAGTAATCTTTTTATCAAAATTTGTCTATCTCTCCATCCTCTGCTGCCCCCTTAGAATGTATTGTTCCGAAGCCTCTTCCTGGAAATGAACACATTACCATCTCTATAATCACACTTTCCAGTGAAGTTCTATGTTTGACTTTAGTACAAGAAATGGAGATTTGTACAAGATGTTGCCGTAGATTTCTACATCCACCAATAACCTGATTCACTACTGCCTTGGGATCCATAATTCACTTTCTTCCATTTCACCCCTATCATATTCCAGAGCCCCTGAGGGGGACATTTGTGCTCTATAAAGCTACAGGTGTAAATTCCACCAACAGCAAATGTTTACAACGTCCGCTGGGTCCTCTTAAAGCTCTTCATTTTGTTACACGATCGATGGCCGTGGTTGTAGAACAATACAGCAAAGGCAAAGGTCGGCCCGGGAACGGAGTCACGGAGGAAGCCACTTGGCTTTATAAAGGCATTGTGATACGTGCTGGGAGAGGAGAGGCTTGTCGCACCTTGTAATGTCTTCCAACCAGGAGAGGCCTGCGTGACACAAGTGTGACATTGAGACCCCGACACCCTCTACACAACAAGAACCACCACTTTCTACCTACAATGAAATCCCTTTAAAACCCAGATCTTTAGGTCTAAGGGGGTCATATCATCACTTTAGCCAAAAGATCTGAGCTTGCATTAGTCCAATCATATGCAGCGGAAATCCATTTTTTGTGCTGTATATTATTGTCCATTAAAGTAGAAGTAACCCCAATCACTAAAACCTCATATTAACATTTAATGTTTATGTAATTTAATAGTCATTGGGGTTGATTTAATAAAATTTGAGAGTGCAAAATCTGGTGCAGCTGTGATTGGTAGTCAATCAGCTTCCAGCATCAACTTGTTCAGTTAACCACATCAATACTGGCCACTTTCGCCCCCTTCCTTCCCAGACCAATTTTCAGCTTTCAGCGCTCTCGCACAGGGTTGCCAACCTCCTGCAGCATTTTTTACTGATGTAGCGCCCACCCCATTTAGGGGTGCTATATACCCAAATTTAAGGGCTGGTCTGAGATAGTAGTTAGGATCAGACCATTCTCCATTTGTAGGTTGTGCTGTTTTATTTCCAGGATGGTATACTCGTGTGCAGTTCCCTGTGGCCTATAGGTGGCACTGGGTCAGGGTTGAACTGCTGGTATTAGTGCTGTGCCTTGGGTGTCCTCTCTGGGCGGCGGTGCAGTGGGTGTGGTCGACCTGCTGTGCATGCTGGGAGAGGATAAATGGGGGGCGGACGCCGACTGGGAGGGGTCTTCGGAGGAGGAGAGGAGTCGGAGTCCAAGTGCGTGGCATGGCCCTCCAGGCCATGGGGCCACGTGTGCACCAGTCCCAGGCACCTTTAGTCCTGGGGCTGCATCTTCATCACTGGGCCCAGCACCTTTAGCTGGAGCCCGCTTCTGGGAAGAGGAGTCCCAGGGTGTCCCTCGCGAGGGAGCCTGCTTCTAAGAGGAGGAGGCTGGGGGAGGACCTTTCTGACGGACCAGTGAGAGTTCATGGTGAAGGAAGGGGCCCGGTAACTCTCTGGAGGGATTCTTCTATCCACCAAGGGCCTAGTAATGTGCTGCTGCTGGCACCTGTCCTTAAGTATCCAGAAGCTAAGAGGTTCGGGGTCTGATAGATTTTGTGGCAGAGAGTAAATTGGTCGTGTGTACGCGGCTATCAGGTTTCTCGTCAAGAAAACCGACAAGAATCTCGTCGAGAAAAATAGAGAACCTGCTCTCTGTTTTCTCGTCAGGATTCTCCATTTTCTCGTCGAGATTCTCGTCAGCATGTTTCTCGACAAGAAAAGTGTGTGTGTGTGTGTGTACACTTACCTGTCGCCGTGGAAACCCGCGCATGCTCGAAATGACTTTGACGCATGCCCTACCTAGGCATAGGTAGGGTGTAGCAAGATGGTGGCGACGGCATCGAATGTGACGAGCGCACGCTCGTCGTAGTCGATTACGTCACCGCGTTCGCTCCATTCAAAGTTTCTTGTCCAAGAATCTCGTCAAGAAAAACGACAAGTTTTTTCCTGACAAGATTCTCGGCTGTGTGTACGAGGCTTGACTGTGTGAGGTTTTACATCAGTGTGGACATTGCATTACGGCAGACTTTCCTACCCGGACAACGCAGCTGAAGAGGTACCGTGCAAAACCCAAAACTAATCAGCGGCCCTGAAGAGGGTATTGCTACATACTGTTCTTTCTGCCTAGAAACTTGAGAATGTCCATGGCAACCAAAAAGCGTCCCTCTACGTCAAAAGCGGTTTTAAACCAGCTAGAAAACAGTGATAGCAAATTAGAATCACTTGCAGAATTGAGCGATAGTGAATTTGTCATCAGACACTGAAAGTGACAACATTGACGAATCTGCGACTGCGCAAATTCCTGTGTTTTTGATTTGATTACATTATTAAATAAAATGTATTGTTATTATATTATAATTTTTTATAGTTATATTATAATTTATGATTTTGTGTTTCAAACTTTTTCACACCCGGGATGTCTACTAGACTCTTGTTTGGACAGATTTAAGTGAGTTATTCCTAAGAATTACAGGCCTACAATATAGAACGCCAAATTTCCATGCAAAACATTGTACGGCAGACAGTGGGCTGAAGCCGGCTGATGTCACAGAGCCGGTCCAGGCTCAGGAGGGATCACGATCATATGGTCCGGATCCGCCCACTTGCCTGAACCGGCACGGCGCTCAGCCTCTCAGTGAGCCTGAGATCCCCTCCACGGCTCAGCGCTCCAGGGAGCGAGGGGCAGGCCGAGCAGAGATCGGTGACTGACAGTCATAATAGATCAGGGAGCTGAGTGTAATCTGAGACCAGAGTGGAGAGAATGACACACACCCTCTACACAGTCTCATAGGGAATCATGTACATCTGAGGCTGTCAATCACCTTCTGTGTGCTGGAGGGGGTCAGGGCGTCTCAGGATTGTCTGGTGTCAGCATAGACTAGGGTTTCCCAACTAGGGTTCCTCCAGAGGTTGCTAGGGTTCCCTGAGAAATGATCAATTTCTGCCTCTCAGATAAGGTCCCACTGACACTATTAATCTTTTTAGCTATCTGTAAGGGGGTAATTCATCTCAATGACCACAAATGTAAAGAGCATTTTTCCCACTGACCATCACACAAATGTATCATGAGTTGTAGATATAGTCATTTTTAGCAGGCGTTCCCAGAGACCGGAAAGTTATTTCAAGGGTTCCTTTGGGTTGAAAAGGTTGAGAAAGGCTGGCATAGACTATCTGTCGGGAAAGTCGTATGCATGGTCGTGCACGAAGACGTGCGCAAAGCTGTGCACATGCTTATAATAATTCTCGAGTGGCAAATAGACGTGCCCCAACTCGCGCGCATGCCCACACATGTGCGCATTAGTGTGAGTGTGTATGAATACTTGGCGCTCACTTGCCTATTTAAAGTGGGTCCAGAGACTGGAGGATTGCTGAGTGGTCATCAGCTTCTACCGTCTGTGAACTGATCTTATGTTTGTTCCTGTGTATACCCGGCCTGTTTGGCCACGTTCCTTATACTTTGTTGCTGACCCGGCTTGTGACCTGACTCTGTCTTTTTGCCTACCGTTTCGGTGCCTTCCTTGCTTGCCTGAAACCCACCCTGTCCTAGCCCTGACTCTGCCTGGATCCGATTCTGTACCTCTGCTACTTGGCCGCTACCGACTTCTGCCTGCCTGACCACGCAAGATTCTGCATCAGCTGGCTCACCAGCTTAGCTTCTGCCTGCTGTTTTGCACCTGCTTCCGTGTATCCGCATCTGCCAGTCCACCAGTCTGTCTGCTGCTTTGCCCCGCTGCAATAGGGTGACCACATTTCCAAACTACCATTCAGGGGCACCCTCCCTTCCCAAGAATCAGCTTGTGCTGTAACAAATCACAGCACAGTGATTGGACACAAGAGGCAGGATTTATGATTTCTCCAATCACAAGCAGGGGGCGGAATTGTGCTCCTCCAGGCATTCCTGGCCAGGACAAGTACTGTCAGTGAGTAAAGCGATGATGTGACAGCCTTTTTTGGGGGCATCAGATTGGCCCGGGGGGTGACTGTGTCAGTTTCATTCCGGGACACTGTATTGTCCTGGAATGAATGTGCCCGGGACAGACCTGCAAAATGTGGGACTGTTCCCGGACAATCCGGGACATGTGGTCACCCTACGCTGCAAGTACCTTTCATCCAGGATCTCCAACCAGGCACTCATGCCATTCAGTGCCCTGTTATATCCTGTCACCATCTTTAGGGAAAAACAGGACAGGAGGTATCAGGGAAAGCCCTCCTATCAGCTCGGCCTTAACCACGTATGTGAAGTGCCTAATGCAGATAGCAGAGGGAAGAAAAAATAAACAAAAATCACACTAGGTGCTTTGGATTAGGACAAGTGCACACTATAGAAGGATATGCTCTGTTCATTTTTAATTTCAGAGGTTACAACCGCTTTAAGATGAAAGTTTTAATGTGCGTACAGTGAGGACACCTTTTAAGCTATGAATTTAACACGTATCTCTTGATGGCACAGTGGCAGCGTTTGGTGGGCACAGTGGCAGCGTTTGGTGGGCACAGTGGCTGCGTTTGGTGGGCACAGTGGCTGCGCTTGATGGGCACAGTGGCTGTGTTTGATGGGCACAGTGGCTGTGTTTGATGGGCACAGTGGCTGCGTCTGATGGACACAGTGAGGCTGCAATTTTTTTCAGAATTTTTCAGTTTGTTTGCGTCCCCCCCCCCCGAGGCTCAGAGACCAGTAGCTATAGCAGTAGAGATGCTCCTACCAACCTGCAGGATAAGTATAACAAGTAGGTCACCCTGTCGGAATATGCAGACTGAACTGAGGTGTAGGTTCTAAGCACTAACCAATATTCACCAGAGCTCCTGATATTGGAGATGAGTTTTGCTGCGTGTTAGCACCAGTTTGCGGTTCTCAGGGTCCTACCACCAAGAAGTGAGCATGCTGGGGTCCAGTAGCAGATATGGCAAGCAGAGATCAAGGAGAAGCATACTTGGTAAACAAGCCAAAGGTCGGTAACAAGTGGTTGCAGGTTGGGATCAAGTAAAAGTGTAGTCAAGAAACAAGCCGAAGGTCAGCAACTAGTGGTAGTGACGATACAGATGGCAGCAGGAGTGACAAAAGTGAGATATTGTCTGGAGAGAGCACAATAATCTGGAAAAAGGGAAATGCAAAGGCATGGCCTGAATAGGAAGTTCATGGGAGGAGCAAAGAGTGCAAGATAAACAAGACACAAGGCAAGATTGTCTAAGGCAGCGATCCCCAACGTGTTCATGGAGTTTCACAACCCCCTTTATATCATTGTCCACAGTCCCCCTTTACATCAGTTTCCCCTTTTAAAGCAGTCGCACAAGGGGACTACGCTGTAAAGGGGCACTGTGACATAATCAATACAGTGCAGTCCCCGTTATATCACAGTGTCCCTAGCAATCGCACCCCCCCCCAATCACAGTGCCACTTGAAGTCATGGTTCCCCCCATCACAATCCTCCTTGCAGTTATGGCCCCCCCTCATCACAGTTCTCCTTGCAGTCATGCCCCCCCTTTCCTCTTTAATAAAACAGTGAATTCTAGTATGCGTTACATTGGCATAGTGATTATACTGTCTAGCGGACTGTGTCTGAACCTCCTGTGTGTTCATTTATGCTCAAACCTCCATTTATTCTAACCCTTACTAATACATTGAGTTAATTTACTACTAAACCGTCCTGGGTCTATTTCCTGGTGCTAATTCCTAGCCAAATTAAAAGTAAGGATGGGCTCAGGCGTGTTCGCAACTCCACGCGCCCACCAGAAAGCTTACACTGCGCAGCGCTAATCACAGGCAGTGAGACATTTCCCAGTCTGTGCAGCTGCGGATCGGGAAATGTCTCACTGTCTGTGACTAGTGCTGCGCAGTGTAAGCTTCCTGATGGGCACAGGCACGTGGAGCTGGGAACACGTCTGAGCCCATGCTTAGTTAAAAGGATCTGTACTCCTGTTCTTAAAAGTACTTGCAGTAACTATCAGTTAAGCATGTGTTTCAGAGGGGCTGAGGGTGTTCTTGGGAGTCGAGGAGCAGAACAGAGAACTCATTCGGGGATAGCACTACACGGAGAATAAAGAAGGATGTAATCCCTCGGGCTACCAAGTGAACAAATAAACTCAATTAAAATTAATATATAAATGAAAACTGCTGCTGGACCTTAAGTGTACACAGTGCACAAAAAAATGGATATACTGTATATACTCGAGTATAAGCCGAGTTTTTCAGCACATTTTTTAATAGCCCCACTCTTCCGCTACAAGTATGCAAAGTTTGTTGTCCGGGGGACCTACGGCCGGGGAGCACCGTTTTTTTTTTTTTAAAAGCCGGACACCCCTTCCGTAGACTCCCATGTTAAACGGTAATTTCTCCGGTGATTTTGGGGACCCGGTACCGGCCGGGCTTAGGTCCTCTGTACCCGAAACTTGGCACACATGTAGCCCCATTTTTTACTTTATAAGTGTGCTAAGTGTTTTGTCTGGGGGACCTACGGCCGGGGAGCAACGATTTTTCAAAGCCGGGCACCCCTTCCATAGACTCGCATTTTAAACGTCAGTCTAGTCATGGGCACAGTGAGGCATGGGCACAGTGAGGCATGCACATGGACACAGTGAGGCATGCACATGGACACAGTGGGGCATGCACATGGACACCCTAGGCTTATACTCGAGTCTATAAGTTTTCCCATTTTTTTGTGGTAAAATTAGGTGCCTCGGCTTATATAGGGGTCGGCTTATACTCGAGTATATACGGTAAGTGAATGGTGATCAGCGCAACTTTCTAAATCTAAATAGAAAAATGACTGAATAAATGTGACAAATAAACAGCGTCCACAATATCAAAAATGTGTAAACAACTAATTTCTGTATGTAGCGCCCTGCTCCCAATGACTGGGCACTATGTTAAATTTAGTTGGTGTCTGAGCTGGTAGTTAGCTCAGACTCTGTAAATAATTATGCTAAATTAGCCTCTGTTCCGGCTGTGGCTGTGTTGGAGGACTTCCCACTGTTTGCCTGTAGGTGGCGTTGCCACCCCAGGCCAATGTGGAAGACTGACAGGCCAGAGTGGATTGGGTGCCTTTCCTCGGGAACAGTTCAGTGGGTGTAGTCTATACGCTGAGCATGCTGGGGAAGGGTACTTAGGGGCAGACACCATCTTTAGGGGTCCTTCTTCCCCTCGTGGCCCTCCTGGCACGAGGAGTGTGTGTGTGATCTTGGCCTCGGGACCATGTTGGTCCGAGGCTGCAACTCTACCAAGTGGGCCCAGTTATGCTGACTGGGGCCTACACTTTGAATGTGATCCTGTGCTGTCCATCCTGCGGGAGGAAACCACTTAATGGAGGAAACCAGGGGAGGACCTGTCCTGGAAAAGACCGAGCGGAAGGCTTGTGTCTTGAGGGGGGCCTGGTAATTCTATTGGAGGATGCACCGTAGCTAAAGTTCACCTTGCAGTCTGCCGGGTCGGCTTAAAGGCTCTTTGACTGCTTGGCTGGAAGTTCGGGCTCTAAGTCCTGTGGCAGGGGATCCAGGATTATCCAATTTTGCTCACAACCAGTCTGTGGCAGAGACTGGTCCTGATCATTGTCCGTGCATCATTCCGGCTGCTAGGCCAGGTGAGAGGGGCCTATCCGGGTGAGCATAGGTGTGCGCAGCCTATTGCATTAGGGTGTGCACCCCAAAGCTCAAACACACATGCGTATGTGTCTACATGTATATTGTCCCGGTACATTAATCTCCCGGCTGGCACAGTGAAAGAGAAGCAAGTAAGCACTTTTCTTATGGCAGAGTGGGTAAGAGGGAGATCTTTCCCATCTCCCCACTGGCACATAGAGCAATAATGCTAATGTGAACTAGATGATTAGGGTGTGCCCAGGCACACCTGGCACACCCTGTGCGCACGCCTATGCGGGTGAGCAATACCCACTCGAGGAGGAGTGGTAAATGACTTTGTAGTCGAGAAGTTTTTGCCCAGTGATCTGTACTGCGTACCTGAACCTACCCTTTTCCCTTCACCCTTCTACTATTCTTCATATGTTTTATGCAAAATAAAATAAAACCTAACAGCATAAGGTTTTACATCCTGTGTGGACATTGGAGTTCTTACAGACTTTCTTCCCCTAGACAACGAACATTGAGGTAACGTGCAAGGCCCAAATTAAACCAGCAGCTCCTACGGGGGTGTGCTACACGTACAATGTGGAAAAAAGTCCTTCCAAACAATGTGCCACGATTCTTCTAAACGGTGTATCAAACCATTCTTCTGTGTTCAATCTTCGTAATTATCGCAAAAACTTAATGCTCACAGAGCTCTTACCTCAATGAGGAATAAAGTCAGCCTTATCGATCTCCTAGGATAATGGCAAATGTTCTGTCTCAACTACAAAGCGATAAAGTTCATCTCCAGGTTTAAGTAGGCCTTACTCAAGCTGGTTTGAAATTCATCCCTTGCATCGATACAGGCAGTTTAACTCAATGAATAAACTCACAGTTAGGACGACAGACGATGAATCCTTTCGAATGTTCCGTTTAATGATGGATATTCATAGGTAGAAAAACGTTGCAGTTGTAAGCCACATGTAAGTTGTTTAGCATGGAAGATATACAGGAGTAATGACCAGAATCAGGAAGTGGAGGAGACATATAAAGAACTACGGTGAGAGAGAGAGTTCAGCTAGAAAGAAGGGGACAGATCTTAAAGACACAGAGCAAGAATAATCACATAGTGTAACACAACACTCCCCGTCTGAAATCTTTAGATTTCATAACCTTAAACTAAAATATATATTTTCAAAAAGTCCAATACTGACGAATGTCCTGGAACCTGTAATGAAAAACATGCAACAAGCAAATAATAAACGTAAGTTCAACAGGATGAAGAACATAAAGTCACAGTATGATGTCTTCAAATAATTCCAAAGTTCTGAGTAGAACCTGTAGATGGCAGCAATGTACTCCCCGCCGTGCAAACAGCATGACTAGTCCTTGCACAAGTCACTCACCTGGCAAAAGGAGTACTAACTCTGTAATTGGTCGACTAAAGGTTTGTGTCGATCCTCCCTTGGTTACCTTGACTTCTACCTTCCGGACTTTGTTATCGTCGCTGGGCATAACTTTAGTAATAAGACCCATAGGCCACTCATTCCGACAAACTTCCTTGTCTTTTAGAAGGATGAGGTCTCCAACCTTAAGATTCGGCTTAGATGCTTGCCATTTGTTACGACCTTGAAGGTGGTGAAGATACTTTTTCTTCCAGCGATCCCAGAACACATTGGCTAGATGCTGCACCTGCTTCCATTGATGCTTGTAATGGTGTGACCGCAGCTTCTGTTTTGTACTTACAGAAGTGTGGAGTGAGGTGTTCACAGTTCTTATTTCCTTATCATCTTCAGGGTTTACTAGCCCATAGGTGGTGTCAATAGGGAGTAAGTAAGAGTCCTCACACAGAAACCTTGGAGGTGACAGCCATAAGCTGTCCTGAAGAGCGGCAGGTGACACGGCTCTGGTCCCACAGTCAGCTGGGTTGAGTTCAGTGGGAACGTGATGCCATTGACTTGGTAGAGAGAATCTCTTGATACGTTCAACCCTGTTGCTGACGTACACATAAAATTGTTTTGTTTGGTTGTTTATGTAACCAAGTACTACCTTACTGTCTGTATAGAAGGTGAAAGAATCAATTGTAGTGGCCATTTCACTTCGTATGACCTCTGCAATTTCTACTGCTAGCACAGCTGCACAAAGTTCAAGTCTTGGTATGGTATGTGCAGGCTTGGGAGTGAGTTTTGCCTTGCCTAGGACAGAACTACAGTGTGATTCTCCATTCAGTTCAGAGGTCTTCAAATAGGCTACTGCAGCAATAGCTTCAACTGATGCATCAGAGAAAATATGAATCTCTCTCCGGTTAGCAGTTGAAGTGGATCCTGGAACATAGCAACGGGGAATCTGAAGTTTTTCTAGTGACTTCAAAGAATATCTCCACCTTTCCCACTTGTGTTGATTCTCACTAGGCAAGGGAGTATCCCAGTCTATGTTCTCAGTAGACAACTGTCTTAGTAAAATCTTACCTTGAATGGTAACTGGAGCAAGGAAACCCAGTGGGTCATAGATGCTATTCACCACGGACAGGACTCCTCTCTTAGTGAAGGGTTTGTCACAAGTTGACACTTGGAAGGTGAATTTGTCTTGCTTGATGTTCCACAACAAACCCAGACTTCGCTGTACAGGAGGCACATCTGTACCTAAGTCAAGGTTTTTTAGACTAGTGGCATAGTCCTCAGAGTGAAAGGCATTCATAAGTTCCTGGCTGTTGGATATAATCTTGTGCAGTCTAAGGTTTGCTACAGACAGCATCTCCTTTGTTCTGGTGAGAAGATCAATTGCTTCTTTAGCAGTTGGAAAGGACTTAAGTGCGTCGTCAACGTAGAAGTTTCTTTCAACAAATTGACGGGCATCAGATCCATATTCAACTTCTCCAGTCTGAGCTGTTCTCCTTAGCCCATAAGTTGCCACTGCTGGGGAAGGACTGTTACCGAAGACATGTACCTTCATGCGATAATCTATAACTTCCTTGTTGAGGTCATTGTCCTTGTGCCATAGAAACCTGAGGTAGTTTCTGTTGTCTTCTCTGACGATGAAGCAGTGAAACATCTGTTGAATGTCGGCCATTACTGCTACAGGCTCTTGTCTGAAACGAATCAAGACTCCTATTAGACTGTTGTTCAAGTTGGGTCCCGTAAGAAGCATGTTGTTAAGAGAAACACCTTCGTGCTGAGCACTGGAATCAAAGACAACTCTGATTTGGTCTGGTTTGCGTGGGTGATACACGCCAAAGGATGGAAGGTACCAGCATTCTTCTCCCTCCTTTAGTGGGGGAGCAGGCTCTGCATGATCTCTGTCAAATACATTTTGCATAAAGTCCACAAAGTGCTTTTGCATCTCTGGTTTCCTGCTTAAGTTTTGCTTTAAGGAGGAGAATCTACTGATGGCCTGCTGTAAGTTGTTGGGCAATCTCTCTCTTGGGAGACGAAAGGGTAGGGGTGCTACCCAGTTATTGGAGTCATCTTGAAAGAACTCATTGTCCATTACCTTGATGAATTCTTTGTCTTTCATTGAAGGAGCCAGTATGTCATCTTCACTGGTTGCATTAAACACTGTAGAGCCGAAGTCGCCATCATGGCAGGAGAAAGGGCTTGTGTCACCTGAGATACCATGTTGCCATTCGTGGCTGGCTATCTTCTCTTTCACCCAGTAGTGATGTGGGCATGGCTCAAAGTAAGTGTTTCGGCCATTTGGCAGAACATTTGTCTTGAATGACGAAATGTTGGTAGGTCTTTTCATTTTGCCTATGCAGACATTGCCTATGATGACCCACCCTAGATCCGTGCGCTGGGCAAATGGGGCATCTGGGGGTCCACTGACTTGTCTGTGTACCTTGTGAACTCTTAGAATGTCTCTTCCTAACAGAAGAAGGATCTGAGCATCTTTGTCAAGCGGCGGTATCTCATTTGCTATTACCTTGAGGTGAGGGTGATGGAAAGCAGCAGCTGGAGTAGGGATTTCTTCCCTGTTAGCAGGTATCTGATTGCACTCAACAAGTGTAGGTAAGGGTAATTGCAAGTTACCTTTGAGAGAAGATACCATGAGTCCATGAGCCCTTCTTCCAGAAACCTCTATAGTTCCACTACAGGTACCCAAGGTATAAGGATGAGCTTCGCCTTTTATTTCAAATAGATTGAACAATTCCGATTTTGCAAGTGATCGATTGCTCTGATCGTCTAAGATAGCATATGCCTTTAGAGACTTTTCTGGTTGATCCTTGTGGTATATGTTCACCAAGCATATCTTAGCACAGGATTTACCACAACGGTCTTCTCCACAAACTTCAGTACAGGATGAAGAAATGATGGTAGAATTAGGCACTTGGTCTGTATTCTCCCCGCCATGCGTTAACCTGGGAGGAGTGTTGGCAGGTTGTGCAGAGCTGGGCTCAAGAGGATGGAGGGCTTGCACATGTTCTTCAGAGCCACACTCTATGCACTTGATGGACACATTACAGTCCCTTGCAAAATGTTCTGTAGAAGCACAGCACCTGAAACATACCCTAAATGTCTTTAAAAGCTCCTTGCGCTCTTCCAGAGGCTTTTTCCTAAAGCCGATACATTTATTGAGGGGGTGTGGCTTCTTGTGTATGGGACACTCTCCGTTAGGGTTTTCAATCTTCCTACTCTGTTTGTTCGTGGCCAGAACTGTGGTAGGAGTGGGAAGGATGTCAGTCTTTTTCACGGACACTGGGCCTCTATGGTTTCTATAGTTGCCCTGAAGACTGGTACTCTTAGGAAAGGGTGAGAAGAGGCTGTACTCACCGTAGGAAAAACTTGGATCGTTCTTGGTCTCTGCAATTTTCCTGATGAATTCACAGAAGAAAGAGAATGGAGGGAAGGAAACCTTGTTCTCTCTTTTGTATGATGACCCTAGTGCAGTCCATTTCTCTTGCAAACCATACGGGAGCTTGGAGACAATTGGGTTTACCCCTCTTGGAGTGTCAAGGTAACTGAGTCCAGGTAGTTTTGGGTCTGTCTTGGCTAGCTGAAGCTCAAGGAGAAGGTCACTCAGTCTCTGGAACTCCTTGTTGTCCTTACCGGATAGCTTTGGGAAAGTTTCCAGACGCATGAACAAAGCATTTTCTATAGCTTCTGGACTGCCATAACTTTGCTCTAGTCGCTCCCATGCAGCTGTGAGGCCTGCAGTAGGATTGTCCATGAAAACCGATCTTAATGGCTTAACACGTGCAGCAGATAGAGGACCAAGCCATTTGATCAGCAGATTCAATTCTTGATCAGCTGTAATGCCAATATTGCTGATTGTAGTTCTGAAGGCACATTTCCAACTTCTGTAGTTCTCAGGTTGGTCATCAAAACTTGTAAGACCAGTCTTTGTGAGCTCTCTGCGAAGCATGTACCTCACAAACTCTTCTGTCTGAGTTGTCTCCGCCTTTATGTGAGATGCTGTTGGCTGTATGGTGCTGATTGCGTTATCTTTGACATTGTTGTTAAAGGACACAGGGAAATATGGTGCAGCAGATGCATCCAGGTGAGTTGCTTGCTTGAAGTCAGTTGTTCCAATGGTACGTTGATTTAAGGCTGTACCGATGACTGGAGATTGATGACTAGCTTGAAGCTTGCGCTGATGCTCTGTGACGTATGAAGGCAGGCAAGGTAGGCAGGTAGGAAATGCAGTGGAGTGATTTTGAGTGCAGGAAGTTGCTGGAACCTCTTTAACTTGAAGCTGTGAAGGAGTCTCTATGTAGTCGGGAGCATTGGAGACAATGGAGAGTGCACTGCAGTGGCTTAGGACATAGTCTTTAGTGCGTTTGAGGGGGTCTTCCATATCTGCTATGTTTAGGTTAATGCTGTCTTTCTCACTTGCACCTTCGTCTGCACTGATAGCTTGCTGTAGGACCCTTAGCTTTGCCATGGCTGCGTCATGTTTACACTGTTCATTTAAGGTTTCCATTGTTGCTCTTTGTCGTGCTGACTGCGCTTCCAACTTTGCCCTTTGACGTGCTGACTGCGCTTCCGACTCTGCTTTTTGACGTGCTGACTGCGCTTCCAACTCTGCTCTTTGACGTGCTGACTGCGCTTCCAACTCTGCTCTTTTTTCTGCATATGCCACCTGCACTTTGCTGGCTTCCACTTCAGCGCGGGCATTAATAAGTCGCTCACTGAGTGTTGAGTATCTTGAACTATGGGATCTTGACGAGTTTTTAGAACGTCTGGTGGAAACAGATCTGTGAGATGCAGTGTCCTGTAACAGCTTTATTTTTGCTTCTACCTTTAATCTGGTTTGCTGGATAAAACTGTCTCTTTCAATATTGAGAGCATTGACGCGCTTTAATTGCATCATCGCATTTTCTGACTTCATGTTTTGTAAGACATTAGTGAATTTGATGCTGGTAAGCTGATAAAGCTCATATGAGGCAGAAAGTTGTTTAATGGCGCCCTCTAGTGTCAGTAGTTCACGTTCAACAGACACTGTATTGGCTTCAGCAAGGATTTTCTCCCAGACTAATTCCAAGCTATTTGACAATTCAGTCCTTGAAGCTTCATAATTCTCCATTACTTTCCAAGTGGGTTTAACTGAGCGTTTGGGTAACTCAGTTTCTTCAGGAACTTGTGAGGAGGTAGATGTGAGTTCACATGCAGAAGCTTGGTCACTCATGATAGCAGACTGACTGTGAAAACAGGCAGGATCTGTGTGCTGAAATATGACACTGTGCAGATTGTCTCAGGCTATAAGGCTGCCATGTGCTGCTCTGTCCCTTCTGTCTTGCTATGAGGGCAGTAAATCTTGTCTGTTTCAGTACTGACATGCAGAAATCTTGTAATTAGGCTGTGAAACTCAGTTTTTCTACTGTTCTGTCTCAACTACAAAGCGATAAAGTTCATCTCCAGGTTTAAGTAGGCCTTACTCAAGCTGGTTTGATATTCATCCCTTGCATCGATACAGGCAGTTTAACTCAATGAATAAACTCACAGTTAGGACGACAGATGATGAATCCTTTCGAATGTTCCGTTTAATGATGGATATTCATAGGTAGATAAACGTTGCAGTTGTAAGCCACATGTAAGATGTTTAGCATGGAAGATATACAGGAGTAATGACCAGAATCAGGAAGTGGAGGAGACATATAAAGAACTACGGTGAGAGAGAGAGTTCAGCTAGAAAGAAGGGGACAGATCTTAAAGACACAGAGCAAGAATAATCACATAGTGTAACACAACAGCAAATATCCGACTCCAAATACCCCAAGAAAACTCTGGTTCCCGATAGCATTGGACCAAATTTAATATTTCCAATGGTGACGGCAACCTTCCAAACTCCCAATCCTATGATGATCTCGGGGTTTCAAATTTTATGTAAGGACAAAGAAAAAAACTCCCATAGTGTAAAAACATATAAACAACGAGATTTATTGAAAGGCCAAATGGGCTCTTACATTTAAAAGCAGTAATAAAAACAAGTATAGTTCAAGATGAGCATTGTAGACAGCTTTGTAGATGCCTCTTACATCACTTCCGGTCTGTTTCTTGTATCCGGCCACGCCCTACGCGTTACGTTACGTCACGACACGTGACTTCATTAGGGTCATCAGGCTGACTTTATTCCTCATTGAGGAATACGTTTTTTAAGCATTACGTTTTTGCGATAATTACAAGGATTGAACGCAGAAGAATTGTTTGATACACTGTTTAGAAGAATCGTGGCACATTGTTTGGAAGGACTTTTTTCCACATTGTACAGAAATTAGTTGTGTACACATTTTTGATATTGTGGACGCTGTTTATTTGTCACATTTATTTGAAGTCAATTTTTCTATTTAGATTTAGAAAGTTGCGCTGATCACCATTCACTACACGGAGAATGCATAAAATAGAATGTCAAAAGAATTGCCTCATAAGGGTATTTTTCAAGGGTTTCATACAACTTCCCCAACATATAAATGCAGTGTGGCTGTGGGGGGAGTTCAAAGTGAGGTGCCAGGTTCATGTGGAAAATCAAAAAAAGGACGCAAGCTGGGCAAATATTCCAAATGTCCCGATGATCTTATCCTGATGTGTCCACCATTTTGCCGGCTGCACATTGGCCACACTCTTGGAAGAAGGAATGGCGGATGCCACTGAGCCCCCTCCTCCCTTTAAACCCCTCCAAACGACTAAATCTTTAACAGATTTTTGGAAAAATTATTTAGCTTATACCCAACCTTTTGAAGCGAGTGATTGTATATTAAAAGAATCTGCGCCTGATGACAGACGGATGTCCTGTGTGTATGAGGTCTAACTAATATATTCCATTGGTGATCTAATTTCCTGTCTTATCTCTATTACCTAATTAACGACTCTTAATGAGGCTGATCCAATTAAGTGATCAATAAAGCCTCTGACCATCCTGCCCTCTCTCTGGCAATCAAGCCTGGGAAAACCTTTCAGTAATTTAAAGGAAACTTGTGCTGAGTAGTATGGAGGCTCTCCATGGCTATGGCTTCAAGGATGTGAAATTAGAATTCAGACAATGGTGTCAGTGTGAAGATCCATAGAAGGTTTGGAAACCAAGATCAGCAATGGAGGCCTACATACACTGTAATGTCAAAAGTATTGGGACTCCTGCCTTTACACACACATGAACTTTAATGGAATCCCAGTCTTAGTCCGTAGGGTTCAGTATTGAGTTGCCCACCCTTTGCAGCTATAACAGCTTCAACTCTTCTGGGAAGGCTGTCCACAAGGTTTAGGGGTGTGTCTATGGGAATGTTTGACCATTCTTCCAGAAGCGCATTTGTGAGGTCAGGCACTGATGTTGGACGAGACGGTCCGGGCTTGCAGTCTCCGCTCTAGTTCATCCTAAAGGTGTTCTATCGGGTTAAGGTCAGGACTCTGTGCAGGCCAGTCAAGTTCCTAAAACCCAAACTCACTCATCGATGTCTTTCTGGATCTTGCTTTGTGCACTGGTCCAAATCATTTGGTGAAGGGGGAGTTATGATGTGGGGTTATTTTTCAGGGGTTATCCCCTTAGTTCCAGTGAAGGAAACTCATAAGACTTCAGTATACCAAGACATTTTGGACAATTTCATGCTCCCAACTTTGTGGGAACAGTTTGGAGTTGGCCCCTAACTGTTCCAACATGACTGCGCACCAGTGCACAAAGCAAGGTCCATAAAGACATGGATGAGCGATTTTGGGTGGAGCTGCACCCTTTGCAGCTATAACAGCTTCAACTCTTCTGGGAAGGTTGTCCACAAGGTTTAGGAGTGTGTCCATGGGAATGTTTGACCATTCTTACAGAAACGCATTTTTGAGGTCAGGCACTGATGTGGACAAGAAGGCGTGGCTCGCAGTCTCTCCTCGAATTCATCAGGAGGTCAGGACTCTGTGCAGGCCAGTCAAGTTCACCACCCCAAACTCACTCATCCATGTCTTTTATGGACCTTGCTTTGTGCGCTGGTGTGCAGTCATGTTGGAAAAGGAAGGGGCCATCCCCAAACTGTTCCCACAAAGTTGGAAGCATGAAATTGTCCAAATGTCTTGGTAAGCTGATGCCTTAAGAGTTCCCTTCACTGGAACTAAGGGGCCAAGACCATACCCTGAAAAACAACCCACGCCATAATCCCCCCTCCACCAAATGATTTGGACCAGTGCACAAAGCAAGGTCCATAAATACATGGATGAATGAGTTTGGGGTGGGGGAACTTGACTGGCCTCAACCTGATAGAACACCTTTTGGATGAATTAGAGCGGAGACTGTGAGCCAGGCCTTCTGGTTCAACATCAGTGCCTGACCTCACAAATGCGCTTCTGAAAGAATGGACAAACATTCCCATAGACACACTCCTAAACTTTGTGGATAGCCTTCCCAGAAGAGTTGAAGCTGTTATAGGTGCAAAGGGTGGACCAACTCAATATTGAACCCTACGGACTAAGACTGGGATGCCATGAAAGTTCATGTGCATGTAAAGGCAGGTGTCCCAATACTTTTGACAATATAGTGTCTTTCTCTTAGCAAGGGTTTTCTATTAACCCAACAGTCCCTAACTTCCCCAGCACCAGGGACCAGCTCCACAGAAGATAACCCCTCCATGGACGGGGGAAGGGGTTTGCAGCTTTTCACCTCTGGGGTGGGGCAGAGAGGGGATGTGGGCCTGTCACCTTTGTCATCTCCAGGGGAGGGGGGGTGTGCAGTAGCAGTGTATGGGGCTCACCAGTGCTCTATTTCCCAGACCCCTCTCCCCCCCCTCTCCCTTTCCTTCTTCTTTCCCTTCCTCTCCATAGCTCATTGCCTGAGTAACATGACCACAGAGAGGGAAGGGAATAATGGTAATGGTAAAAGGAGATAGGGTGCACTCGGGTGCTGGGAGGGTGGCAGTACAGGTTGTGCTGACTTGCTCTGATGCCGTCCACCCCCGTTGCATTGCCTGGCCCCTAACAGGCCACGGACTGACTACAGTCCATGGCCCGGAAGTTAGGGACTTCTGGTTTAACCTTCTGAAGGTGACCGAGATCAAGCTACCACAACTCATGCATAGCCCAATCCTAAAATGGAATTGTTGATGTGTATTTGAAGCAAACCTGTAACCATCTTCCGAGAGTCTCGGATTGCGAGTAACGTGGTTTAGGAGCATTTCGCAATACAAGTTTTAAAAAAAAAAAATCCTGACTCGTTTTGCAAGCGTTGTCTTGCAAGACGAGCAGAATTCAAGCCGCTGAGGTGTGCAATACCGCATTTGGCCAGAGGTACGGGGGTTCCAGTGATGCTCGGAAACGCTCAGAGACACTGGGAGACACTTGGAGACACTTGGAAACACTCTGAGACACTCGGCGTCTCCAAGTGTCCCAGGTGTCTCCTAGTGTTTTCGAGTGTCTCTGAGCGTCTCCGGCACCTCTGGCCACATGCGGTACTGCATAGACAAGCAGTAGCTGTGGAACGGATTATCTGAGTTTCCATTATTTCCTATGGGGAAACCCTCTTTGATATACGAGTGCTTTGAAATACAAACATTCTTCTGGAACGAATTATCCAACAAATTAACGAAATATCCATGGTATTACTTCAATACCGAAAGAGTGGTGGTTGTTTGGAGCAGACATCCAGCAGATGCAGTGAGTCTGTCAAAAGTAAGTGAATTTAACAACTTGCCGACGGCTGGACGTCTAAAGACGTCCTGGGCTTTGTTGTGGTATATCTGAAGCTAGAGGCATCATTCAGATATCGGCATTTTCAGCCGGCGATTTCCTACACCATAAGAATGATCATAGCGGCTGGTTAGCCGCTTGATCGTTTCTACGGGCGGCGAGAGGGGACGTCCCCCCTCTGCGATCGGTGAGTTGGAGAATGGATCCGCCAGCACCCGAGTTGTCCACCATAGAGATTTCTGGTGGACCAGATGGTCTCCGGAGTCTCTGATCATCGGAGGCTGGGCGGCGATGTTATGAAATCATGCCCGGCCTCTGCATTCAACAAAATGGCGCCGCCTCGGCTGGGTTTTTTTTTTTTTATTATTTCAGGCTTCCCAGCCTAGAGGAGAGATGTGGGGCTTAATGACCCTCATATCTCACTGTAAAGAGGTCCTGTCATGTCATATTCCTATTACAAGGGATGTTTACATTTCTTGTAATAGGAATAAAAGTGATCAAATTGTATTTTTTTCTTAAAAAGTGTCAAACTAAATTTTTTTAGGTAAAATTACAAAATAAAAGCGCCCCTGTCCCGCTCCATAGCATTTTTCGCGACGAGAAAACTGCCCGAAAAAAAAAAATTAGAACCTGCTCTATTTTTAACCTTCTCGTCGTTTTTCACGTTGTTCTTTTTCACGTCGTGAATAATGCTCGTGTGTAGGCTTTTACGAGGGGGAAGAAAACGCGCATGCTCAGAATCAAGTATGAGACGGGAGCGCTCGTTCTGGTAAAACTAGCGTTCAGAATGGAGATAGCACATTTGTCACGCTGTAACGGACTGAAGAGCACGAGGCTGAAAAGCGCGAAACGTCTCTCACCAAACTTCTACTAACACGAGGATCAGCAAATGCAGCCCAAGGGGTGGCGCCATCCAAATGGAACTTCCACTTTATAGTGCCGTTGTACGTGTTGTACGTCACTGCGCTTTGGACGAGCGTTTTTTTTTTCATGAACGTGTGTATGCAAGGCAGGCTTGAGAGGAATCACGACGAGAAAAACTTAGTTTTTTTGCATGACATGAATAACGGTCGTGTGTACGCGGCATTAGAGCGAGAGCAATAATTCTAGCCGTAGACCTCCTCTGTAACTCAAAACATGTAACCAGTAAAAAAAATTAAAGCGTCGTCTATGGGGATTTTTAAGTACCGAAGTTTGGCGCCATTCCACGAGCGTGTGCAGTTTTTAAGCGTGACATGTTAGGTATCTAATTACTCGGCCTAACTTCATCTTTCACATTATGCAAAAAAATTGGGTTAACTTTACTGTTTTTTTTTTTGTTTTTTTTTTTTAAAAGCATTAAAACTGTTTTTTTTCCCCAAAAAACGCGTTCGAAAAATTGCTGCGCAAATGCCGCATGACATAAAAAGTTGCAATGACCACCATTGCATTCTCTAGGGTCTCTGCTAAAAAAAAAAAAAAAAAACATATTTAATGTTTGGGGGTTCTATGTAATTTTCTAGCAAAAAAATTATGATTTTTACACGTAGGAGAGAAATTTTAGAATTGGCCTGGTTAGCAAGTGGTTAAGCATGCTTGCGATAAAACCCAGATCTCTTTCAGGCAAAAATGTTTAAAAAAAGGAAGACTTGAAAAAAAACATTTTTTTTCTGTTGTCATTTATTTTTCTATATCTGGTCCCTTTTCAGCCCCTGCAAAGATCTTTTGCAACTGTCAACCCTAACCAATGAATGACACCTGGACACTGCTAGACACTCCCCCTGACCCGAGGGGGGGGGGCGGCAATGGGAAGATAGAGAGAGTCCAAAACCAAAGTTTTTCCTTCTTTTTGTTTGGGATAGATTTTTCATTGCTAAGTAGAGGTAAACATATCATTAGGCCCAACAAAGTTCCATCAGGTTCTGGGAAGGATCCAGTTAACTCACTTTATTCATTAACCCACCAATATACTGTATAAATGATAAGTGAGACAATTACCACTGTCAACAGTAGGTGAGGGGAAATCCAAAATATTACAGTTGTAGTCTTCAACCCCTCGAAAGGGCCGCTGATTGGCCCCACGATCCCCTCTCACTAGTGCAGCAGCAGCCAGGCACACAGCAGCATTTACTAGACATGTGTACTGCCGAAAAATGTGTTAGTTTTCGTTTCATTTGTTTTCTTTATGTTTTGTTTTTTCGTTTTTTGAGTCATTCGTTATGATCGCAATTTGTAAATTCAAAAATTCAAAAATTTGTAATTTCGGAAATTCATAAATTCGAAAATCCGAAAATAAGAAAATCTGAAAAATAAAAAAAACGAAAATCCAAAAATTCTAACGCATAACTAACTAACTAATTAATAATAACTACTGTATATACTCGAGTATAAGCCGACCCGAGTATAAGCCGAGGCACCTAATTTTACCACAAAAAAACTGGGAAAACATATTGACTCGAGTATAAGGTAGTAGGTGAGAATGTAGCAGCTACTGTAAGCGAAAAAGAGGGTCAACAATGCCCATTTTCACGCCTCACTGTGCCCATTGCAACCTCACTGTGCCAATTGTCACTGTGCCCATCGTCACTGTGCCAATCCTCACTTTGCCCATCCTCACTGTGCCCATTGTCACTGTACCCGTTGTCAGTGTACCTGAAATTGAGAAGCTGCGGGCGTCTATTCATTGTTTAAAACTCACGGTCTCCTCCTGGTCCCTTCCGTGATAGGCGTTTCTCAGCAGACACAGTTCTGCCTATCACGAACGTTCTCTCATCCTCGGACTCAGTTTCCCAGCAGACACTGTTTTCAGTTTTCCGCCAATCATGGACGTCCTCTTGTCCGTGGATGAAAAGGCGTCCGTGATTGGCGGAACACTGAACACAGTGTCTGCTGGGATGGGTGAGGATGAGAGAACGTTCGTGATGGGCGTTTCTCAGCAGACACAGTTCCGCCTATCATGGAAGGGACCAGGAGGAGACCGCGAGTTTTAAACGATGGACGCCCGCAGCCTCTCAATATTTTCAGGTACACTGACTGGAGTATAAGCCGAGGGGGGCATGTTCAGCCCAAAAAAAAGGGGCTGAAAATCTCGGCTTATACTCGAGTATATACGGTAATTAATAAATTATAGGTATTGGAATTTTCTTTCAAATTTGGCTGTTGGTGAACGTAACGAATACAAATTTATCCGAAGTTACGAATGTCGCATCTAAACAAATGAAACGGAATTAATTACTAATAAATAGTAAAAATATTTTATTATTATTTTTATTATTATGGTTATTTATTATTATTAATTCATTCCATTCCATTCGTTTAGATACGGCATTCGTTATTTCAGATAATTCGTAACTTTTGATAAATTCGTATTCAGTATGTTCATTAACAGCCAAATTTGAAAGGATATTCCAATACCTATAATTTAATAGTTCGTTATTATTTCAGATTTTCGGGATTTCGAATTTCCGAATATTCAAATTTCCGAACATGCAGAAAAATTTGTTAAACGGGTTTTCTTTCATTCTAAATTTTTCTGAATGATCGAATTTGACGAAAATTCATTAAAAAACGAATTTGGAACTAAACTAATTGCACATGTCTAGCATTCACTCCCCTGGCTCATTGACTACCAGGGGTTGCTTTTTTCTGGATTTATTGCTGAATAATTTGGATAGGATAGGATCGAAAATGGAACAAAGAGAGGTTCATTGTTAAGGTTTACATTATAGTTAAAGGCATTATTTTGTTTTGGATATAGTTGGGAGGGATTAGATTAGATTAGAACACCTGTCAGGTTTTTGTTGGTGTCTGTGCCCCCCGTTAAGGAGAATCACCCTCTTATTTGTCCTGTTTATCACCAAGAGTGAAAGTAAAAGAAAATTCCAAATTTGTTGTTACCAGAATTGTAATAGAGGGGAAATCTTTCAATGGGGACACTAGTTCTTGTAACAACCAGCATTTGGAGGGATTTCCTCTCACTTTCTGTTTTGGCTATGGGACAGGAAGTGAAGGAAAATCTTCCCAGTGGGACACAGATGGTAAAAAATCCCGACAGGGGTTATAATCCTCCCTTAGTTTATCCAAAATTTAAAAAAAAGTTCTAATTTAGGGAAATCGGTTGAGAATCAACACGTGTGTGGTTGGCTTTTCTCTGGACTCCTGCTACCTGCTCAGCTCGGTACACACATGAAGCCTCTCAGACGGTTTAACTCGAAGGCCTTAAATTTAACGGCCTCTCCTAATGAGCTGGGAAAAGTCACACCTTGCTCGCAGGCCCTGCAGGAGGGGGGACCTTCATCTCATTGAAAGAAAGAGCTCAGCTCGGCTTTCCTTCGACATGCGAGGAAATGGGACTTGAGGGAAAACAAACTCAGACATGTGTAAACATCCCCACGTACAAAGCGTGATTTGGGGGGACTAGGAGGCTGCGCTCTCCACATTACCAAGGTCCCGGCAGGCAACTCTGTTTGCCGACATGAAGAGATCTGATTAGCACGGGATTCTGTGTGCTAATGTCCGAGAGGAAGAAGGATCTTTTTTATTCACTTACTTAGCAAGGTCATTAGAGGAAGCCGGGAAGTGTGTCCAGGTCATTATGATTTAATGGCCGAAAGTGGCAGAAACAAATCCCAATTCCATTTCTCAGCCCAGTGATAATTATTACAATACACAATTACCATTTAAATCAAGGTCATTTTATTTTTAATTAGGGGGCTTTGGGTGGCGAGGGATGACGAGGTTGGCTGGAAGGGGATTGCTTTGACATTAGCAGGCCAGGGTATGTGTATGTATGAATTCTGGAGAAGATCCACAGGGGATACAGTGGAACCTCGGATAGCGAGGAACGCGGTTAACAAACGTTTCGCGCATTGTATTTTTAAAAATCGTAACTCGGTTTGCGAGTGTTGTCTCGCAAAACGAGCACGATTCAGGCCAAATCGGTGTGGAGTACCACGTTTGGCCTGAGGTGGGGGGGCGCCGGAGACGAGCAGAGCCGAACTTCGCCAATCGCAGCCAAACGGCACCGTTCGGAAATGCACGGAAAGGCCCAAGGACAGCACGGCTGACCTCGGCAAATCTCTGGAACAAAGTCTTTCTGAGGTTTGCCAAGGTCAGCCGAGGTGTCCTCGGGCCTTTTCAGCCATTTCCGAGGCTCTCTGGCGCCCCCCGCCTCTGTCCGCATGCGGTATTGCATGCCATTAAAGGCAATGCAGAACAAATTATTTTCGTTTCCATTGACTTCAATAGGGAACCTCGCTTTGATATGCGAGTACTTTGGATTACGAGCATTCTCCTGGAACGGATTATGCTTGTAATCCAAAGTTCCACTGTATTTGTAAAAGGGTGACTATAATACAATTAGCTTTCCTGGTGCCAACATGGCAACATACTACCACATGTATACTGCCATGTTGGCACCAGGAAAAAGGAACATGCTATCAAATTCTTACCGTAATGTTCCTTTCCTGGCTCCAATCCATGGCAGCATACTACCACATGTATGTTGCCAAAGATTGATGCCGGAAAAGGAAAATATGGCAAGTTTTTGACACAATTTTCATTTTTCTTGGTGCCAACATGGCAGCATATATGTGATAGTATGCTGCCATGGATTGGTGCCAGGAAAGAAAAATTACAGTAAGTATTTGATACAATTTTCCTTTTTCCTGGTGCCAGCATGGCGGCATACATGTGCCATAGATTGTTGCCAGAAAAGGAAAATACAGCAAGTATTTGATCCAATTTTCCATTTTCCAGGTGCCAACATGGCAGCATACATGTGGCACGTATGCTGCCATAGATTGATGCCAGAAAAGGAAAATTACAGTAAGTATTTGATACAATTTTCCTTTTTCCTGGTGCCAACATGGCAGCATACATGTGGCAGTATGCTGCCATGGATTGGTGCCCGGAAAGGAAAATTACAGTAAATATCATTTAGTAACATAACCAATCAGCGACCTGCATTTAGTAAGTAGCTATCAAAAACATTATTGCACCCATTAGTATACACACCCTTAGGAAACAGTGTAAGTTCAAATATAAGTCAGTATGTCACTGATGTCATGATGATATCCCCATAGGGTCATGCAACATGCCAGTTTAAGAAATGCAGGGCATTGATTAAGTGAGTGATGAGGCTATACAAATATAAGCAGACAAAGTGGCCCAAGGACCCTCTACAATTAGACCCAGTTGTGTGTGAAATGCTTCAGTGGAGGAGGTCTCAGAAGGGGCTTTGTTTTTGTGCTTGTTTGGAACTATAAAGCTTTACAAGCCTTGGATTGTATTCTATTAAATCTACTGACCCCTATATAGGACGTTAATTTCAACACGTAACACTTTTACTTCCCGGAATGTATACAACGTGGGAGGCCCTTGACATCGGAGGAGATATGTATGCAACTTGGGGGGTCAGTCAGATTAGGCTATTTTGGGGGGCTAGAGAGGGGTGCTTGGTGAGTTTTACGTTATTAGGAAAGTTGTCCAATAATGTAACTAAGTATCACCTAACTGAGTTCCTGGGCATTAGGGACAACGAATGCTTCACCTTGTACCTGTCATCATCACATGTGTTCCCTGGAACCATAGGGTTCCCCCAGAGGTTTCTAGAGGTGCCTTGGCATTATGGACAACTAATGCTTCACCCTGTACCTATCACCATCACATAGGTTCCCTGGAACCATAGGGTTCTTCCAGAGGTTTCTAGAGGTGCCTTGGCATTAAGGACAACTAATACTTCACCTTGTACCTGTCACGATCACATGGGTTCCCTGGAACCATAGGGTTCCTCCAGAAGTTTCTAGAGGTTCCTTACATTATGGACAACTAATGCTTCACCTTGTACCTATGACCATCACATAGGTTCCCTGGAACCAGAGGGTTCCTCCAGAGGTTTCTAGAGGTGCCTTGGCATTAGGGACAACTAATACTTCACCTTGTACCTGTCACTATCACATGGGTTTCCTGGAACCATAGGGTTCCTCCGGAGGTTGCTATAGTTTTTTTGGCAATAGGGACAACAAATGCTTTGCCTTGTACCTGTCACCATCACATTACTCTACAAGACACTGGTCTGGCCGCACCTGGAGTATGCTGTCCAGTTCTGGGCACCAGTCCTCAGGAAGGATGTACTGGAAATAGAGCGAATACAAAGAAGGGCAACAAAGCTAAAAAAGGGTCTGGAGGATATTAGTTATGAGGAAAAGTTATGAGGACTGAACTTATTCTCTCTGGAGAAGAGACGCTTGAGAGGGGATATGATTTCAATTTACAAATACCGTACTGGTGGTGACTAGACATGTGCAATTCGTTTAGTTCCGAATTCGTTTTTTAACGAATTTCGACAAATTCGTTAATTCGGAAATATCCGAATTAACGAAAACTCATTTAACGAATTTTAACGAATATTCGTAAATTCGAATATCCGAAAATTCGTAGATTCATACATTCGTAAATTCGTAAAAAAAAAGGAATGAAACGAAAACGAAAACTAACACATTTTTTGGCAGTGCACATGTCTACTGGTGACCCCACAATAGGGATAAAACATTTTCGCGGAAGGGAGTTTAACAAGACACGTGGCCACTCATTAAAATGAAAAGAAAAGAGGTTTAACCTTAAACTACGTAGAGAGTTCTTTACTGTAAAGCCTAGTACACACGGCCGAAAATCTCATCAGGAAAAAACCCGTCATTTTTCCTGACGAGATTCTTGACAAGAATCTTGTGCCGGCCGAGTGTACACACGTACCATTCAAAAGAAACGCCGTTCTTTTGAATGGCATGAACGCGGTGACGTCATTGACTACGACAAGCATGAGCTCGTCACATTCGATGCTGTCGCCGCCATCTTGCTTCACCCTACCTATGCCTTGGAAGCTACCGCGCATGTGTTTCAAAGTCATTTCGAGCATGCGCGGGTTTCCATGGAGACAGGTAAGTATACACACGCTCGGCAAGAATCCCAACGAGAAAATAGAGAGCAGGATCTCTATTTTTCTCGTCGAGATTCTGGGCAGATTTCCAGACGAGAAACCTGAAAGCCTCGTACACACGCACGGTTTTCTCAGCAAGAAAGCTCTCCCAGAAGTTTTCTTGTCGTTTCTTACCGAGAAAACCGGCCGTGTGTACGAGGCTTAAGAGCGGCATGGATGTGGAATTCCCTTCCACAGCATTGATAAGAATTTGTCAACAAATGTCGCTCGACATTTTATCCAATACCATAATGGCAGCAACACTTCCTGCAGGTGTACAAATTAAAAAAAAAGTCCTGACACCCACTAGAGGAAGAGATGTTTTTAAACTTCTGTTCAAAAGGGAGGTTTTTTTGGGATATTTTATTTTAACACCAGAAAACCTTTTGGTATGAACCATGAATGGGACATCACACAATTTCATAATTAAACCAGTCTTTGTTCCATTCAGGTCCATATATACACGCAGTATACGTGAATAATTTCACACATGTATGTATATATTCATTCCATATCTTTTTCCATTACTTTGTCACTGTTTTGATTTGTACATTCTGATGTCTACATTTACACCGGAATTTACTATTTTACAGTGTTTCCTTTTGTCCTGATGTCCTTCATGGATTTGGCTGTTGATGGTCATTTTTCATCACCAATCACCTCTATGTGTTTTTATTTTACCAATAGTCCGATCACATTGAGGTTTAGTTCAGCTCAACAAGGTTTGGTTCTGAACTTTTAATACCCTATGAGACTTTGCTCTACACACCTATTTCTATATACATCCACAAATGTTCTCTGTGTGCATAGGCATTTTGCATTTATACATTTAATGAATAGATGTGTTTTGGGTTAAACCCTTTGGGCAACAATAAAGCCCTGTACACACGGCCGAGAATCCCATCAGGAAAAAAACGTTGGTTTTCCTGACGAGATTCCTGGCAAGCTTTTCTTGCAAAGCTGTGCATACAGATGGCCATTCAAAAGAACCGCTGTTCTTTTGAATGGCAAGAACGCGGTGACATCATCGACTATGACGAGCATGTGCTTGATGCTTCACCCTACACTACCCTTGTAAGCAGTGGCGGCTGGTGCTCAAAATTTTTTGGGGGGCACAAACAAGCTGAAAAAAAAAAAAAACATCGATTGCCGCCACTGTGCCCATTAAACGCAGCCACTGTGCCCAAACGCCACCAGTTTTCCCCACCAAATACAGCAAGTTTGTCCCCAAATGCAGCCAGTTTCCCCCATATACAGCCAGTGTGTCCCCATATACAGCCAGTTTCCCCCCAAATGCAGCCAGTTTGTCCCCAAATGCAGCCAGTTTGTCCCCATATACAGCCAGTTTGTCCCCATATACAGCCAGTTTGTCCCCATATACAGCAAGTTTCCCCCAAATGCAGCCAGTTTGTCCCAATATACAGCCAGTTTCCCCCCAAATGCAGCCAGTTTCCCCCCAAATGCAGCCAGTTTCCCCCCAAATACAGCCAGTTTGTCCCCAAATGCAGCCAGTTTCCCCCCAAATGCAGCCAGTTTCCCCCATATACAGCCAGTGTGTTCCCAAATGCAGCCAGTTTCCCCCCAAATACAGCCAGTTTGTCCCCAAATAAAGCCAGTTTGTCCCCCCAGCCCTGCACTTACCTTCCTCGAGTCAGCACCGTCCTTGATGTCTTCTCCCGCCCTCGATGTCGCTTCAGCCAATCAGGTTACCGGTAACCAGACCCGGTGAACCTGATTGGCTGAAACGCCTGTCAGTGTTAACCAATGAACGCACCCCCCCCGTGCGTACTCTGGTTAACTATTTTGAAGCCGATTACAGCCCTCAGGCTTCCAAACACCAATCAGCCGCTGTTATTCAGATGACCGGCGCTCAACAGGGGGCCGGCCATCTGAATAGTGGGCGGCAGCGGAGGCGACAATACATAGGTTCATGCAATGCATGAACCTATGTATTGTTGTGAGTGACGGGCGCAGGAGCGAGAGGGGGCAGCGCTCCTGCGCCCACTATGGACGCACCGCCACTGCTTGTAAGCTACCGCGCATGCATCAAAGTCTCATCGAGCATGCGCAGGCTTACCGGAGGACAGGTAAGCTTGTAGCATCGTACACACACGCGGTTTTCTCGTCGGAAAACAGGCCAACGGGAATCCCGACGAGAAAAACGAGAATCCTGACGAGGAAATAGAGAGCAGGTTCTCTATTTTTCTCGTCGAGATTCCCGGCAGATTTCTCGATGAGAAAACATACACACGGACGGTTTTCTCGGCAAAAAGCTCTGCCAGCAGTTTTCTTGCTGGTTCTTGCCGAGAAAACCGGTCGTGTGTACGAGGCGAAGGCCTCGTACACACGACCGAGTTTCTCGGCAAGAACCAGCAAGAAACTTGCTGGCAGAGATGTCTTGCCGAGAAATTCGTTCGTGTGCATGGTTTCTCGTCAAGAAAACCGACAAGTAATCTCGACGAGAAAATAGAGAACCTGCTCTCTATTTTCTCGTTGAGATTCTCGTCGGCATGTTTCTCGACGAGAAAAGTGAGTGTGTGTACACTTACCGTATATACTCGAGTATAAGCCGAGTTTTTCAGCACATTTTTTGTGCTGAAAATGCCCCCTCGGCTTATACTCGAGTCACCTTTTCGCGCCTGATTTCCCGAACTTTGAGAACCCGGTACTGGCCGGCCATAGGTTCCCTGGATCCCAAACTTGGCACACATGTAGCCCCACTCTTCCTCTACAAGTGTGGAAAGTTTTTTGTCCGGAGGATCTACGGCCGGGGAGCACCGATTTTTCAAAGCCAGGCACCCCTTCCATAGACTCCCATGTTAAACTGTAATTTCTCTGGTGATTTTGAGGACCCGGTACTGGCCGGCCATAGGTCCCCTGGACCCGACACTTGGCACACATGTAGCCCCATTGCTCCTCTACAAGTGTGCAAAGATTTGTGTCTGGAGGACCTAAGGTCGGGGAGCACCGAATTTTCAAAGCCGGGCACCCCTTTCATAGACTCCCATGTTAAACGTCAGTCTAGTCATGGACACAGTGAGGCATGGGCACAGTGAGGCATGCAGATGGACACAGTGAGGCAAAGTGAGGCAAGCAGATGGACACAGTGAGGCACAGTGAGGCATGCAGATGGACACAGTGAGGCATGCAGATGGACACCCCAGGCTTATACTCGAGTCAATGCGTTTTCCCCATTTTTTGGTGGTAAAATTAGGTGCCTCGGCTTATATTCGGGTCAGCTTATACTCGAGTATATACGGTACCTGTCCTCCGGGAAGCCCGCGCATGTTCGAAATGAATTCGACGCATGCGCGGTAGCTTCCTAGGCATAGGTAGGGTATACCAAGATGGTGGCGACGGCATCGAATGTGACGAGCGCATGCTCGTCGTAGTCGATGACGTCACCGCGTACGCTCCATTCAAAGAACCGCGGGTTCTTTGAATCGAGCGTGTGTACACTCGGCCGGGACAAGTTTCTTGTCCAAGAATCTCGTCGAAAAAAACGACATGTTTTTTCCGACGAGAATCTCGGCCGTGTGTACGAGGCTTTAAGCCTGGATTTCGACACTATTGTGTCCTTTTTCTAGGCTTTATTGTCCTTTTTCTTTACTTTTTTCCCTTTTTCATGATTTGCCTATGATTTTATTTTGGTTTAATGAGCCGCAGGCTTACACGTATATATTTTTATCATGACTGTTACTGTTTTTGTGTGCAATGGTTTAGACATATGTATGCGTTTTTAACGTTGCAATGTTTTTAAATACGTTGGTTGAAATGTTGTTTGTATGTGGCACTATTAGAGCCAGGTGTGTTTTTGGGTGTAGCCCAATTTGGGCGGACTCCTTTAAAAAGCCTGTCTGTTTAGTGTCACATTTGTTGTGAACAAGCAAGCTATCACTTGTGAACAGGGCCGCCATCAGGGGGGTACAAGCAGTACATCTGTAAGGGGCCCGGATGGCAACCCCCCCGTTTTTTAAAAAAATTTCTTTTAATTTTTTTTTTTTTTTTTTGTAAGGGGCTCAGAGGTCCCCAGGGCCCCGGATGGCAACCCCCCCCCCCCCTTTTTATTTATAATCTTTTTTTTTCATTGTTTTTTGTAAGGGGCCCAGAGGTCCCCAGAGGCCCGGAGGTCCCCAGGGCACCAGATCCCAGATGGCAACCCCCCCCTTTTTTTTTGTTCTTTTTTTTTGTTCGTCAGCACCCAAAGCCCCCCCCCCCTGGCCTCAACAATCTGCGTCGGCAGCACCCCCCGCTCCTCAATTCGTGGCACCCCCCGCTTCTCAATTCACGGCAGCCCCCCCCGCTTCTCAATTCGCGTCGGCAGCACCCCCCCCCCCCCCGGTTCTCCTCTGCCTGAAGCTGTGTAAGGGCCCCAAAATTCCTGATGGCGGCCCTGCTTGTGAAGCGCGTCTACCATTGCCTGTATCTGTCCGACCCTGTTGACAATAAAGATGACATCAAGATAAGTTGGAGTTCCAGTGTGCGACCAATCTCTTGTTTTTTTTTTCCCTTCCACAAGCAGTGGTTTCAGCGGGGAACATCGATAGTTTCAAAAAACTATTAGATAAGCACCTGAATGACCACAACATACAGGGATATACAAGGTAATACTGACATAAAATCACACACACAGGTTGGACTTAATGGACTTGTGTCTTTTTTCAACTTCACCTACCATGTAACATGGGTTCCCTGCAGGGCCGGACTTACCATTGGGCTTGACTGGGCTCAAGCCCATGGGCCCCGCCCAATAGGGGGCCCTGCGCTTGCGCACATTAGCCCCTCTAAACCGGCATTTAAAGCTTGCCGGAATGCAGTCTGTGAGAACTTCCCCTTTGTCCGGCACAGAGGAGAAATCTCGGGGTGTTTAGCTCCTTCCACTCTTCCTGATACTCTCCCGTGTGACTAAAGAAGACGTCACAAAAGGGGAGTGAAAGAAAACAGCAGCCGCAGACACAGCAACGAATGGTTACAGCGCAACGGCGCATGCGCAAGATTACCGTCAGGGACACAGTAAGGGCGGAAGCGCCGTCATAATTTGAATCACATAACAGCAGTACGAATGGCGCTTCAGATACCCGGAAATACAGAGAACGAAACCATCCTAAAAAAGGTATTTGCAGGCCTTGCTTTTGGAGGATATATATATATATATATATATATCTATGTATTGCATTGTGATGAGCTATTATAACTTAATAATTGAAAAACTGCAAAAATCGTCCGGGGTTTACTTCCTCTTTAATTTTTAATTAAATTGTTCTATTTAAAGTAATGTATAGAAGGTGGGGCCTGAAAGTGACTCAAGCCCAGGGGCCCCCACCTCTCTAATGACGCGTACACACAACTGTTATTTATGTCATGGAAAAAAACAAGGTTTTTCTCAACGTCATTTTTCGTGTTTCCTCTCAAGCCTGCCTTGCATACACACGTTCATGAAAAAAAACGCTTGACCAAAGGGCGGTGACGTACAACATGTATGACGGCACTATAAAGGGGAAGTTCCATTCGAATGGCGCCACCCTTTGGGACGCTTTTGCTGATCCTCGTGTTAATAAAGTTTGGTGAGAGATGATTCGCGCTTTTCAGTCTTCGTGCTTTTCAGTCCGTTACAGCGTGACGAATGTGCTATCTCCATTACGAACCAGAACCAGTTTTACCAGAACGAGCGCTCCCGTCTCATACTTGATTCTGAGCATGCGCGTTTTTTTTTCCCCTCGTAAAAGCCTACACACGACCGTTTTTCACGACGTTAAAAAGAACGACGTGAAAAACGACGAGAAAAAATAGAGCAGGTTCTAATTTTTTTTGGGCAGTTTTCTCATTGAGAAAAATGCTCTGGAGCCTACACACAACCGTGTGTACGCGGCAAAAGACCTGCCCTAGTTCCCTGGAAACATAGGGTTCCTCCTCGAGTTGATACCTCATCCCTTTAAACCCGAACACATATTAATTACACAGGTTCTGTGGCTAATTGAATGAAGTTAAGGCACTTACCACCTTAATCAGTTTAAAGGGTTGAGGTGGCAACCCTAGTTCCTCCAGAGGTTGCTAGGAGTTCCTTGGCATTAGGGACAACTAATGCTTTGTACCTGTCACTAGGGATGAGCTCGGTGTTCGAGTCGAACATATGTTCGACTCGAACATCGGCTGTTTGATCGTTCGACGAAGATCGAACTATTTGGGCCGTTCGTGCCAAATTCGAGTGACGCGAACGGCCCACAATACACTGCGCCATCGCAGTGCAATCCCGGCGCTGTGATTGGCCAAGCATGCACTGTGACCCCGCATGCTTGGCCAATCACAGCGCCGGCAGCTAGGAGAGCCATAATTGGCCACAGGCAGGTTGCCTGTGGCCAATTATAGCTCAGGGGGTTTAGCACACACCCCACACTATAAAAGGCCGCCAGCGCGGCGGCCTTGTGTAGTGTGTTCCGGCGCAGAGAAAGAGAAGGATAGGCAGGGACAGTGTCATTGTGCTATTCTTTGTGCTATTCTTGTGTGCAGGGAGAGAGAAGGATAGGCAGGGAGAGTGTCAGTGTCATATTCTTTGCTAAACCTTGTGTGCAGGGAGAGAGAAGGATAGGCAGGGGACAGTGTCAGTGTCATATTCTTTGCTAAACCTTGTGTGCAGGGAGAGAGAAGGATAGGCAGGGAGAGTGTCAGTGTCATATTCTTTGCTAAACCTTGTGTGCAGGGAGAGAGAAGGATAGGCAGGGAGAGTGTCAGTGTCATATTCTTTGATAAACCTTGTGTGCAGGGAGAGAGAAGGATAGGCAGGGGACAGTGTCAGTGTCATTGTTGCTAAGCCTCCTGCACAGTATACATATATATATGAAGCTAGCCCGTATTGCTGTGTTTTCCTGGTGTGTTACACTAACAGGCATTTTCAGCACTTACAGCGGGCGGAGTGTGCTTCCTGCTAAATATACACCTGAAGCTAGCCCGTATTGCTGTGTTTTCCTGGTGTGTTACACTAACAGGCATTTGCAGCACTTACAGCGGGCGGAGTGTGCCTCCTGCACATTATACATCTGAAGCTAGCCCGTATTGCTGTGTTTTCCTGGTGTGTTACACTAACAGGCATTTGCAGCACTTACAGCGGGTGGAGTGTGCTTCCTGCAAAATAAACACCTGAAGCTAGCCCTTATTGCTGTTTTTTTCTGTTGTGTAACACAGGCAGTCATCTACAGCACTTACAGCGGGCTTTGTGTGCTTCCTGCAAAATATACACCTGAAGATAACCCTTATTGCTGGTTTTCCCATCTCCCTGCAGGCCATTGCTATGTCTGGAAGGCCAACAAAGAGAGGCAGACAGTCACGAGCCAATAAAAAAGGGCAAGCAGGCTCTGTGTCTGGGGGCAACAGTGCTGGTCGTGGACGCGGTGCATTGTCATCAGCACATGGCCATGGGACATGCTTGTCCTTCTTTTCGGCAGCTGGACGTGTTGAGCAGCATCATGCCGAAGACTTGGTAGAGTGGATGACCAAGCCCTCCTCATCCTCCTCATCCTCTCTCACCCAGGCTCAGGGTACTGGCAAAGCAGCTGCCAAAGCGTCCTCTTCCCTGGTATCAATGTCATCATCAGTCACTCCTTCCACCATGTCCTCCTGAGGAGTCCCCCGAACTGTTTGAGCACAGTGTTGGGTACATGCTCCAGGAGGATGCCCAGCGTTTTGAAGGGTCTGATGATGATACCCAGCTAGAGGAAGGCAGTAGCGTGAGAGCAGAGAGAGGGGATGCTCAAGAAGGACACCAATCTGGCAGTCATGTTCCAGCAGCTGCAGCATACTGCCAGATTGGCTCCAGTGATGAGGAGGGAAGGGATGATGAGGTCACTGACTCCACGTGGGTGCCTAATAGGAGAGAGGAGGAGGAGGATGAGGAGGAGGCACATCTCCAACGAGGCAGGATGCCCTTGAGTGGCCAGCGTATGGGCAGCACACCGACGGAATCACACCGCAGAGCTCCGCCTGTGCAGGGCGCTGCTTCTGCCCGTCATTCAAAAAGTTCTTTGGTGTGGGCCTTTTTTGAGGCGAGTGCATCAGATCGCACAGCTGCTGTTTGCAACATATGTCTCAAGCGTATATCGCGTGGCCAAAACATCAGCCGCTTGGGCACCACATGCTTGATCAGACATATGTTGACCTGCCATGCAGCTCGTTGGCAAGCCTACCTTAAAGACCCACACCAAAGAACAAAGCTGACCTCTTCTTGCACTGCATCAGCTGGGATCTCCAACCCCACTATACCTTCACTCCTCTCTGAAACCTGCTCTGAGAGGAATGAAGGTGTAGAATTAGGTGTGTCACAGGCAAGTACTTGCGGGCACTCTGCTAGCAGTACACCAACGTCCGATTCTAGCAGGCAAATTTCCCTGCCCCAGCTGCTGGACCGTCGAAAGAAGTTCACTCCCAGCCATCCACATGCCCAGTGGTTGAATGCTAGCTTGGCTAAATTGCTAGCGCTTCAACTGCTGCCTTTTCAGTTGGTAGACTCGGCCCCCTTCCGTGAGTTTGTGCAATGTGCGGTTCCTCAGTGGCAGGTTCCCAAACGCCACTTTTTCGCACGGAAGGCGATTCCGGCTCTCTACAGGCATGTGGAAGGCAATGTCTTGGCCTCGCTGGACAGGGCGGTCAGCGGTAAGGTGCATATTACCGCTGACTCATGGTCCAGCAGGCATGGACAGGGACGTTACCTTTCTTTCACGGCCCATTGGGTCACTCTTTTGGCAGCTGGGAAGGATGCAGGACAAGGTGCAGTAGTGTTGGAGGTTGTTCCACCGCCACGCCTCCAAAATGCTACTACTGGTTGTGACACACCTCTCTCCTCCACCCCCTCCTCTTCTTCTTCCTCCATGGCCTCTTCCTGTGGTTTGTCCTCGGAACCAGCGGTGCTCCGTAGGCGTTCAAGGGGCTACGCAAGTACGCAGGCAAAAAGATGCCATGCCGTGCTTGCGCTGGTGTGTTTGGGGGACAGGAGCCACACTGGGGCAGAGGTCCTGTCTGCTCTGCAGGGCCAGGCCGAGAGGTGGTTGACGCCACGCCAGCTTAAGCCAGGAATGGTGGTTTGCGACAATGGCACCAACCTCCTCTCCGCCCTCCGACAGGGACAACTGACCCATGTGCCCTGTATGGCTCACGTCCTTAACCTGGTGGTGCAGCGGTTCTTGGGCAGGTACCCGGGCTTACAGGATGTCCTGAGGCAGGCCAGGAAAGTCTGTGTGCATTTCTGCAGATCTTATAATGCCAGTGCTCGCCTGGCTGAGCTTCAAAAGGAGTTGAACCTGCCCAAGAACCGCCTTATATGTGACATGCCCACAAGGTGGAACTCAACGTTGGCCATGCTGCAGCAGCTGCACACGCAGCAGAGGGCCATCAATGAGTACCTGTGCGACTACGGCACCAGGACAGGGTCAGGGGAGCTCGGGTTTTTTTCACCACGCCAGTGGGGCATGATCAGGGATGCATGCACTGTCCTGGCACCATTTGAGGAGGCCACGAGGATGGTGAGCAGTGACAGTGCATGCATCAGTGACACTGTACCTCTTGTCCACCTGTTGGAGCACACGCTGCGTGGAATAATGGACAGGGCACTTGAAGCAGAACAGAGGCAGGAAGAGGAGGACTTCCTTGCCTCTCAAGGCCCCCTTTACCCAGACAGTGTTCCTTCTGTCCCACCCATCGCACAGGAAAAGGAGGAGGAGGAGGAGGAGGATTGTGTCAGCATGGAGGTGGAGGCTGGCACTCAGCATCATCAGCAGCAGTCTTTTAGGGATGATTTACAGTCCCAAGAAACCAGTGGACTTGTACGTGGCTGGGAGGAGGTGGCTGCGGATCATGTCATCCTTAGTGACCCAGAGGACTCCGGACTGAATGCCTCAGCTAACCTACGCTGCATGGCCTCCCTGATCCTGCAAAGTCTGCGGAAGGATCCTCGTATTCTTCGGATCAAGGAGAGGGACCATTACTGGCTGGCCACTCTCCTTGATCCACGGTACAAAGGTAAGGTTGCGGACCTTATCGTACCGTCGCAGAGGGAGCAGAGGATGAGACAACTCCGGGAGGCCTTGCAGAAAGGTCTGTGCAACGCGTTCCCAGAGACTGGGAGGTTACAAACTCCTGGTCCTGGACAACTAGTTGCTGAGGCTTCGGGCAGTCAAAGAAGGAGCGGTGGGGAAGGTGGCCGTCTGACCGATGCGTTCAGACAATTCTTTAGTCCGCAGCCCCAAAGTATGATCGGTTCCAGCAACCATCGCCAGCATCTGATATACATGGTCCAGGAATACCTAGGGGCAAGGTCAGACTTGGACACCTTCCCCACCGAAAATCCTCTGGCTTACTGGGTCTTGAGGATGGATCACTGGCCAGAGCTTGCACAGTATGCAATTGAGCTACTGGCCTGTCCTGCATCCAGCGTTCTTTCAGAACGCACATTCAGTGCTGCTGGAGGATTTGTCACGGATCACAGGGTGCGCCTGTCCACCGACTCGGTTGATCGACTGACTTTCATCAAGATGAACCAGTCTTAGATCACCACCAGCTACCACACACCAGATGCTGATATAACAGACTAATTGATTTTAAAATGTCACATCCCTTCAAGACTGATGCTGATGCTGAGTGCCTGTGCTGTTATGTTGACTGGCTGTCCTCCTCCTCCTCCTCAATGATACGATTAACGATGATAGCTTGGAAGATCATTTTGGTTTATGGGTGACGCCACCAGTGGCTAAGGCCCAATTTTTCAGCCCCTGTTTAACAGGGGCGTGTAATTAAAATTTTTGATGCAATACTTTGCAACAACAGGCCTCATTGCTGTGCTCCAAGTACAGTATCTGTGAGGGGTTGCAGTGTTGTGCCACCAGTGCCTAAGGCCCAATTTTTCAGCCCCTGTTCAACAGGGGCATGCAATTATAATTATTGATCTAATAATTCACAGCAGGGCCCATTGCTGCGCCCACCAAGAGTAACTGTCAGGCCTTACAGTGTTGTGGCACCAGCACCACCATCACCACCACCACCACCACCAGCAAAGGCCCAATTTTTCAGCCCCTGTTCAACAGGGGCATGCAATTATAATTATTGATCTAATAATTCACAGCAGGGAGCATTGCTGCGCCCACCAAGAGTAACTGTCAGGCCTTACAGTGTTGTGGCACCAGCACCACCATCACCACCACCACCACCACCAATGGCCCAATTTTTCAGCCTCTGTTCAACAGGGGCATGCAATTATAATTATTGATCTAATAATTCACAGCAGGGACCATTGCTGCGCCCACCAAGAGTAACTGTCAGGCCTTACAGTGTTGTGGCACCAGCACCACCATCAAAGGCCCAATTTTTACTACCACTGATCAACAATTATATGTTATTACAATTCCTGGTATAATAGTTGACAGCAGGGCGTTCCAGCACCCACCAAGAATAACTGTGAGTGCTTTCAGTGTTGTGCCAACACCAACACCTAAGGGGCCAATTTCTGTAGAGTATATACGGCAGGTCCCTACTTTCAAACATCCAACTTACAAACTACTACTACTTGCAAACGGAAGAAGACAACAGGAAGTGAGAGGAAATCTACCCCTTGGAAGGAAAATTCTCTCCTGTAAGAATTAATATGGGAGAAAGGTGTCTCCTCTCTACTGATGCTTTATCACCAATCCTTGTTTCAATAAAAACACCACATTTCAAAAACAGTTGTCATTGGGACGCAAAGTGAGGTGAAATGTTCTGAACAGGGGCACAGACAGCAAAAAAAATGTGACAGGGGTGATAACAGTTCCCTATGTTTTACAAAAAGCTAAAAAAAAGGAATTTGGCATGGAGCTCCACTTAAACAATGCAGCTGTTCAAAATTATAAACAGATTCTACATAAGAACAAACCTACAGTCCCTGTCTTGTATGCACCGCCTGTATACGGCTGTTCAGAGTATATAGGGCCTTTTTTATTTTGTGTGCGGGGTTCCCCTTAATATCCATACAAGACCCAAAGGGGCTGGTAATGGGCTGGGGTGGGGGGGGGGGTTGATGGGGTAGCTATGCCATTTTTCATAAAGATTTTCATCCATATTACCGGGACCAGACATTGCATTAAAGCCGCAAGCAGTTTTAAATGGCTTTTTTTCCTTTAGAAATGTTATTTTGTGCAGGGACAGTTCTAAACACGGGAAACACGTGGCACTTCACAGGCATACTTTAGACACCCCCCAGGTACAATATTTAAAGGAATATTTGACTCTTTTTTTTTTCACTTTATGCATCATTAAAATGACTGCTCCCGGAAAACGTCCGTTTTTAAAACTTCTTTTTGCATTGATACATGTCCCCTGGTGCAGAACCCGGGTTCCCAAACTCTGTTTCGGACAATAACATGGATAATAGTCGTTATAATTAGCACTTTAGAATCCGAACGTTTGCATCCATTGTATTTAATAGGGTTCTAATGTTCGTGCGAACTTTCGGTCCGTTCGCGGGTTCTGGTGCGAACCGAACCCGGGGGTGTTCGGCTCATCACTACCTGTCACCAACACATACTGTATAATCATAGATTCCCATAGGGTTCTTAGGTGTTCCTTGGGCTGTTGCTGATTGACCTCCCATCTGTTGGTGCCCGCATAGTTCTGGGTCCAGTGCACCATTACACCAATGATCTTTTTAGCTGTTTGTAAGCTTGTCATTCTGACCACGACTGTAAGGAGGACATTGCTCCCACTGAGACACAAAGAATTAATTTTACCAGGTGTTCCCTGAGACAGGAAAATTATTTCATGGGTTCCTCTGTGGTTAAAAGATTGAGAAAGGCAGTTCTAGGGGTTAGGAACTTTGACTTTAAAAGCCACGTGCTTGATGGGTCCACGACTCAAAATGTACAGCATCTATCATTCACACTTTAGGATTAGAAGTTCTGGATTCACTCGCCGCATGTTGGTTCATGGACATTGACTGATGAAGGATTGAATCCACTAGGGTGAAATGGCAGCCAATCACTTGGCATTTTTAGAATGAGGTCAGTGATGGGAAGCTACTTACCATATGTACTCGAGTATAAGCCGGCCCGAGTATAAGCCGAGGCACCTAATTTTACCACAAAAAACTGGGAAAACGTATTGACTCGAGTATAAACCTAGGGAGAGAATGCAGCAGCTACTGTAAGTGGAAAAGAGGGTCAACAATGCCCATTTGCAGCCTCACTGTGCCCATTTGCAGCCTGACCTCACTGTGCCCATTTGCAGCCTGACCTCACTGTGCCCATTTGCAGCCTGACCTCACTGTGCCCATTGCAGCCTGACCTCACTGTGCCCATTTGCAGCCTGACCTCACTGTGCCCATTTGCAGCCTGACCTCACTGTGCCCATTTGCAGCCTGACCTCACTGTGCCCATTTGCAGCCTGACCTCACTGTGCCCATTTGCAGCCTGACCTCACTGTGTCCATTGCAGCTCTTCAACTCAACCATCCTCTCACCATGGTAATTTGCAGCCTGACCTCACCGTGCCCATTGCAGAATCCGATCTGTGTACCCGAGTCCGTGACATATTCGGACAGCGGCCGTGAAGTGTTAAAAACTCGCGCTTCTCCTTGCGCTGTTCCGTGACAGGCAGAACACTCGGTTTCCCAGAAAACACTGTGTTCAGTGTTCCACCTATCACGATCGCCCTCTCGTCCTCTCGTCCTCTCGTCCTCTCATCTATCACGGAACAGCTCAAGGAGGAGCGCGTGTTTTTAACACTGCCCGGCCGCCGTCCGAATATGTCACGGACTCGGGTACACAGATCGGATTCTGCAATGGGCACGGTAAGGTCAGGCGGCAATGGACTTAAGTACGCTGACTCGAGTATAAGCCGAGGGGGTCATTTTCAGCCCAAAAAAAGGGCTGAAAAACTCAGCTTATACTCGAGTATATACAGTATTTCTATGAGTAAAGCTAGCCACACGCTAGTAGATTTTCGAAGGTTCATATGACTATTTGTACAAAAGTTCTCAGTACATTCATTGACTTGACAAATGTAATTCGAAACTACGCCAAAATTCCATTTGCTTTTAATATAAAATTTTGAAAAAAAAAGGTAATTCTCTGAACAAAATTTTTTTCTTGAAAAAAAGAAAACATTTCCATCCTGCTCATTCAAATTTTCTCATAACTAGACTAAAAAAACTAAGGTCGATTTGACCCCACTAATGATTAGAAAATTGAATGAGTGTTCCTAAAATGAAAAAACTTTGAGCAAACTTCTACTAGTAGCCTAAGGCCATTGCTCGAGATGAAGGTAATATGCCCAGGCAATCAAGAAGTAGTTTGCTTCTTGAAATTTTGCCAAAAGTAACGGAACAATGGAATTGATATATACGTGATTCAACTAATGTGTGGGGTAGTTGTTTGACCAGTCAGATATCTTGTTTCATTGCCCCAAAGAGTTCCAATCAAACCTGATTGGTCATCAATGGTAGGCAACTCATTTTGCTTCCCAAATACAGTATTTCCCCGAAAATAAGACCTACACCGAAAATAAGACCTAGCGTTATTTTACAGGAGGGCTGCAATATAAGACCTACCCCGAAAATAAACCCTAGTTTAAAATGCTTGTAAAATCCTATAATCCACTCTATTACAGTAGTATGTAATGTACAATGTGTGTGTTTCTGTAATATAATTGCGGGGAAGAGAGCTCCGGCGGGTCACAGAAGCGCAGAGCGGCGCTATAACGAAGGTATTTGGCACAATTATATTACAGAAAGACACACATTGTACATTATATACTACTGTAATAGATTGGATTATAGGATTTTACAAGCATTTTAACTCAGTTCACACTGGGGATTCCTGACAGGCAGGAAGAGAGAGGGGGAGAGAAGACAGCGCATTACATGGTAAGACCTACCCCGAAAATAAGCCCTACTGTGTCTTTTGTTGCCAAAATGTATATATGACCCGGGCTTATTTTCGGGGAAACACAGTATATTTTTTTTCATAAACAGAAGCAGGATCTGAGCTAGAAATGCTGGAATGTGATTGGCTGCTACTAGCACTATAGCCCCCTATCCTTTCCTTCAGCATTTTTTTTTTAATTATGCAATTGTGTTGTGTCATCAATTATGGGGAAAACGTTTTTTGTCCTAATTGATCATTATTAACCACTGGCCGACCACCGCACGCCGATGTACGTCAGTAGAATGGCACGGCTGGGCATATTGGAGTACAGGTACGTCCCCTTTAATATGCACAGCTGTGTGTCGCACGTGCGCCGCCGGCGGCACGCTCACGACCCGGTCGGGTACTCTGTGACCGCGCCCGCGGGACCCACGGACCCGATCCCCGCCAGTGTCCCGCGATCGGGTCACAGAGCTGAAGATGGGGGTTCCTAGTGAGCCTGTCACTGATCGTCTGTTCCCTGTCATAGGGAAAGACGATCAGTGACATCACATGCCAAGCCACGCCCCCCTACAGTTAGAATCACACATTAGGTCACACTTAACCCCTCATGTGGGCGGGGGGTTGGGAGGCTTGGGTGGCGTTCCATCTCGCATTGGCGTCACGCACTACGCACCTCGATGACACCTATGGACGCCGTCGCGGCTGCGCCATTTCTCCATCTCGATGGCACAGCAGGGATGCATGGACGTTGGCTACGGCAGTGGTTTCCGCCCAGACCGATGGCCCCTCCCCGCACGTGCCGTGACGTCGTGACGCTAGTGGCGGTCTGCGCATACCGGAAGTGGACACATAAAAGGGCTTCTCCAGACATTTCCTGTCCCCGTATATTCTCGGACAGGCTGCCTCTCACAGCAATTTGGCTCTGCACCAACATCCCTTAGGTAATCAATATGCCACTTCTCTATTCTCTTCTCCTGTTTTCTCTTCCTCTTTTCATCCACCCCATGTTCATGGGCTCTTTCCTGTTGGCTTTTCATACTATACGCTGCATCTCTTCCCCTGCTTTCTGATTTGTTTTGCGTTTTTTCATTTTCATTTTCAATTTGTATCTGGTTTCATTACCACTATGGTAACATATGTCTCCTGCATTTTCCACTCGTTCCCTCTCACCCAATATTACATCTTTTATGGATATTATTATTCATTATTTACTATTTTTTTGCACAGACATGTGTCCAACACCGTCACATCTCATCCACTCACACATCATGGAAATCCTTTACTCATGTATGTTCTGGAACCCCAAGTGTCCACCCTGGTTCTGTGCGGCCGTATACCACTTCAGCTCCCGGGGGAGACATATCGCTCTGGCTTTAACTTCACGCCTACCCCGTGCTACTTCACTGCATTCTATGTGAGTACCCAGGATTGGCAAAAAAAAAGTTGTTTTGCCTGCTCCTTATACTTTTTGATTTTCATACCAGATCAATTATATTCTAATTATAGATATCTCCCTGCATCCGCCCCTGAGGAAGTGTGTGTGACACACGAAACGCGTCGGGCATCGAGGATGTAACTACATGTCCATATTTAGGAATTCTCTCAGATTCATCTCTGACTTCCTATTGTACTCATATACAAATCTTTTTGATTATCCGCAAGGTGCGGCTTTAGTGATGTGTCTGTATACACTCCATTCTACGTTTCTTGCCATGAAGTCTATATATGTTACCATGATGATGATTTTCTCTGACATTCATGTCTGGAATATGTGTATTTATATACCAATATAACCAACAATTGTTATTAATCTTACTAGCTTTTATATCTGCTATGTATATAATCATTCTTGTGAATAAATGCTTTTAAACCTCCACTGGTCAATGTCCTCATTCAAAGTCCCAAACTCCCCCAATTGTTCTACACTTAACCCCTTTAGCGCCCCCTACAGGTTAACCCCTAAACTGCCAGTGTCATTTTCACAGTAATCAGTGCATTTTTATAGCACTGATCGCTGTAAAAATGACAACGGTCCCAAAATAGTGTCAAAAGTGTCCGATGTGTCCGCCATAATGTCGCAGTCACGATAAAAATCGCTGATCGCCGCCATTACTAGTAAAAAAAAAAAATATTAAAAAAAATGCCATAAAACTATCCTCTATTATGTAGAAGCTATAATGCCACGTACACACGATCGATTTTTTCGACGGTGAAAACACCGCCGAGAAAATTGACGTGAAAAACGAGGAACAGCTTGTTCCCCCCACACACGGCCGTTTTAAATTACATTTTTTTTGGTCGAAAAAAACGACCGTGTGTGGGCTCCCCGGCAGTGTTTCCCTATGGGAAAACTGCCGCGGAAAAAAACGACGGGAATCACGACGAGAAAAATTTGAGCATGTTCTAATTTTTCTTGTTGTGATTAATGCCGTTTTTCCCGTCAAGAAAAACGACAAAAAGCCCACACACGGTCGTTTTTCTCGTCCAAATGAAAAAATTTAATTTTTCTCGACGGGAAAAATGATCGTGTATACGCGGCATAACTTTTGGGCAAACCAATCAATAAACACTTATAGCAAATTTTTTTTTTACTAAAAATATGTAGAAGAATACGTATCGGCCTAAACTGAGGAAAAAATATGTTTTTTTATATATTTTTTGGAGGATATTTATTATAGCAAAAAGTAAAAAATATTGCATTTTTTTTTAAATTGTCGCTCTATTTTTGTTTATAGCGCAAAAAATAAAAATCGCAGAGGTGATCAAATACCACCAAAAGAAAGCTCTATTTGTGGCAAAAAAAGAATGTCAATTTTGTTTGGGAGCCACGTAGCACGACCGCGCAATTGTCAGTTAAAGCAACGCAGTGCCGAATTGCAAAAAATGGCCCGGTCATTGGGCAGCCAAATCCTCCGGTGTTCCTCTCAGTCAAAATGATCGCATATCATTTCAGCATGCTTTTAATACTATTTAGCACACCTTAAGTGCCATTGCTGCTTGATGATTCGGGGACATAATAGCATCATGGTAGAAGGTCCAGAAGTGCGTAGCTCAGGCCTCACCACCAGGAAGGAGCCGGCTTCCAGTAAGGTATAAGGTGCTATGTTTCTGAGCAAAGCTACAAATGTAGCGGAACACCGACAAGCCATTTTATAAGTATCCTGAGGACCCGGCTTCAGTGAAAAGCCAATATTTGTATAACATCTGTACGAGGCAGCGATGTTTTCCAAGGAGCCCGGCTGACGTCCATGGGAGAGAAGAAAGTAAAGTGTCAGGTCACACTCATGTCCTGTAATTATCAGATCTGCCCCCAGATTAGGCCGAGGTGTTCAGGTAGTTAGTAAGGTGACACTTCCCTCCCCCAGACCCGTGAGATCTCCCACTCCCAGTGCTTGTGCTGTACAAACATTGCCGCAGCTGAAGGGACAGCCAATCACCACCTATGTGTTATATACCATGTAATCATGGCAAGGCCCCGCCCACCCAACAACACCAAGAGGCAACCTTTTCTTTCTATGATTCCTTTTTCTTTCGAATTTGGTTTTCTGGGCCTTTCCATTTTTCTTTCTTTTCCGCTCCTTTTCCCATTCCACTCCTTTTAGCCTTTCTCTTTCCCTTTTGATTTCCTTTGGTCCTTGACCTTGCTATCCCCGTCTCTCCTCTTTCCTTTTCTATCCTCTATTCTTCTTTTCTCTCCTTTTCTTTCCATTCCTTTTCTCTGCTCTCCTCTCTTCTTTTTATATCATACCTTTTACCTTTTTTTCCTCTGCTTTTCTCTCCTCTTTTCACTTCTCCTCTCCTTTCTTTTGGTATCACTTCTATACCTTTCTATCTCTTTTCTCCACTCTCCACCTCTTTTTTATCCATTTCCTTTCTCTCCTATCCTCTTTTCTTCTCTATTTTCTCCTTTTCTCTTTCCTCTCTTCACTCCCTTTCTTTCCTCTGATCTCTTCTTTTCTATCCTCTATTTTCTCTCCTCTCCTTTTCCCTCATTGCTTTTCTCTCCTCTCTTCTCCTCCCTTCTCCCCTCCTTTTTTTTCCTTCTCTCGTTTTCTTTTTTTACACTCATCCCTCTCCTCTTCTCACCCCTCACCTTTTCTATATCCTCTTCATCTTTCCTATTCTCTCTACTTTTCTCACTATTCCTTTTCTCTTCTCTCCTTCTTTCTTCACTCTTCTTTTCTTTTCTCCTTGCATTTTCTTTCCTTTCCTCTTCTTCTCTCTTTTCTTCTTGCCTCTTCTCTATTCTCCTCTGCTTTTCTCTCCTATTTTGTTCTCTCCTCTCTTCCCTTTCCTTATTTTTTTTCTAGCTGCTTCTCCACTGTTCTCTCCTCTTATCTCCTCAGCTTCTCCTCTCCTCTCTTTTTTTCTCCTTCTCTCCTTTACTTCTTTCCCACTCGTCTCTCTCCTCTTCTCACCCCTCACATTTTCTATATTCTCTTCATCTTTCTTATTCTCTCCACCTTTCTCACTATTCCTCTTCTCTCCTCCTTTCTCCTCTCTTCTTTTCTTTTCTCCTTGCATTTTCTTTCCTTTCCTCTTCTTCTCTCTTTTCTTCTTGCCTCTTCTCTATTCTCCTCTGCTTTTCTCTCCTATTTTGTTCTCTCCTCTCTTCCCTTTCCTTATTTTTTTTCTAGCTGCTTCTCCACTGTTCTCTCCTCTTATCTCCTCAGCTTCTCCTCTCCTCTCTTTTTTTCTCCTTCTCTCCTTTACTTCTTTCCCACTCGTCTCTCTCCTCTTCTCACCCCTCACATTGTCTATATTCTCTTCATCTTTCTTATTCTCTCCACCTTTCTCACTATTCCTCTTCTCTCCTCCTTTCTCCTCTCTTCTTTTCTTTTCTCCTTGCATTTTCTTTCCTTTCCTCTTCTTCTCTCTTTTCTTCTTGCCTCTTCTCTATTCTCCTCTGATTTTCTCTCCTCTTTTGTTCTCTCCTCTCTTCCCTTTCCTTATTTTTATTCTAGCTGCTTCTCCACCTTTCTCTCCTCTTATCTCCTCTCCTTCTCCTCTCCTCTCTTTTTTCTTTTTCTCTCCTTTTCTTTTTTCCCACTCGTCTCTCTCCTCTTCTCACCCCGCACCTTTTCTATTATCTCTTCATCTTTCCTATTCTCTCTACTTTTCTCACCATTCCTTTTCTCTTCTCTCCTCTCCTCCTTTCTCCTCTCTTCTTTTCTTTCCTCCTTGCATTTTCTTTCCTTTCCTCTTCTTCTCTCTTTTCTTCTTGCCTCTTCTCTATTCTCCTCTGCTTTTCTCTCCTCTTTTGTTCTCTCCTCTCTTCCCTTTCCTTGTTTTTTTTTTTCTAGCTGCTTCTCCCCCTTTCTCTCCTCGTATCTTCTCTCCTTCTCCTCTCCTCTCCTCTCCTTCTCCTCTCCTCTCCTCTCCTCTCTTTTTTCTCCATCTCTCCTTTTCTTTTTTCCACTTGTCCCTCTCCCTTTCTCACCCCTCACCTTTTCTATATTCTCTTCATCTTTCCTATTCGTTCTACTTTTCTCACTATTCATTTTCTCTTCTCTCCTCCTTTCTCCTCTCTTCTTTTCTTTTCTCCTTGCATTTTCTTTCCTTTCCTCTTCTTCTCTCTTTTCTTCTTGCCACTTCTCTATTCTCCTCTGATTTTCTCTCCTCTTTTGTTCTCTTCTCTCTTTCCTTTCTTTATCTTTTTTTCTAGCTGCTTCCCCCCCTTTCTCTCCTCTTATCTCCTCACCTTCTCCTCTCCTCTTCTCTCTTTTTTTCTCCTTCTCTCCTTTTCTTTTATCCACTTTTCCCTCTCCTCTTCTTACACCTCACCTTTTCTAAATTCTCTTCATCTTTCCTTTTCTATCTACTTTTCTCTTCTCTCCTCATTTCTCCTTTCTTCTTTTCTTTTCGCCTTACATTTTCTTTCCTTTCCTCGCCTTCTCTCTTTTCTTCTTGCCTCTTCTCTATTCTCCTCTGCTTTTCTCTCCTCTTTTGTTCTCTCCTCTCTTCCCTTTCCTTTTTTTTTTCCAGCTGCTTCTCCACCTTTCTCTCCTCTTATCTCCTCCCCTTCTCCTCTCATTTTCTCCTATCCTCTTTTCCCCTCTCTTCTCTCCTTTTTTCTCTTCTTCTATCCTCTTCTTGTCTCTCCTCTCAATTTCTCTCCTTTCCCATTCTTTTGTATCTCCTCTTTTCTCTCCTCCTCTCTTCTCACCTTTTCTTTTCTCTTCCCTCCTCTGCTATCCTCTGCCTTCCGCCTTTCCTCTCCCTTCCTCGTCTTTCTCCTTTAATTTTCTTTCTTTTCTTTTTCTTTTTCATTTTGATTTACATTTGCTTTTCCTTTTTTTATTTACCAGAGACATATTCATCATATATAATAAGTAAATCAGGGCAACATCTTCTAGGACAGATTGTTACATGATCAGGACAAGGTCCTTAGGCACCCAAGGCAAAAAGGCCAAAGTGCCCCCCGAGAGCTCTGAACTACATCAGCGGCATAGGTGGCAGGTTTTGCACCTCCTCCTGATGAAGATCCCAAGATGGCTTCCTCATCTGCCTACCCCATTGCCCAGCCCTGTAAATTATACTTATTTCCTTTATTTACATTATGGTGATAGTAACAATTTATTAACAAATATAGAGTAAAGCAACCAGGGCTGGTGCAAGGATTTTTGACACCCTAGGCGAAACCTCATTTACCGCCCCCGCATTGGTTCCACCCATGACCCCACCCCCTTTGACCTGCCCATGTATACCCCACCTTTCTAATGAAGCACCCATCAATTGCAGCCCACCAGTGCCCATCAATTGCAGCCCACCAGTGCCCATCAAATGCAGCCTCACCAACGCCCATCAAATGCAGCCTCACCAGCGCCCATAAATGCAGCCTACCAGCGCCAATCAATGCTGCCTCACCAGCACCCATCAAATTCAGCCTCACAAGCGCCCATCGAATGCAGCCCCATCAGTGCCCATCAATGCAGTCTACCAGCGCCCATCAATGCAGCCTCACCAGCGCCCATCAAATGCAGCTTCACCAGCGCCCATAAATGCAGCCTACCAGCGCCAATCAATGCTGCCTCACCAGCACCCATCAAATGCAGCCTCGCCAGCGCCCATCAATGCAGCCCACCAGCGCCCATCAAATGCAGCCTCACCAACGCCCATACAATGAAGCCTCACCAACGCCCATCAAATGCAGCCTCACCAGCGCTCATACAATGCAGCCTCACCAGCACCTATAAAATGCAGCCTACCAGCACCCATCAATGCAGCCTACCAGTGCCCATCAATGAATGTTTGCTTTCTTCCATTCATTCGGGAGTCGGAACACAGACACAGTCCTCCGCCAGGCAAATTTACAAACGGAGCGGTGGCTGCCTGCTGATGCTTAGACTTAGTTGCTTGCTGCAGAGAGAAGAGAGTAGGAACACCAGTGGCTGGGCGCCTTATGCCTTGTACACACGGTCGGACTATTGTCCTACCAAAAGCACATCGTAACTCCAACGGAATTCCATCGGAGAAAAATAGAACATGTTCTATATCTAAACTCCGACGGAATTCCTCAGACTTAACTCCGATGGAGCATACACATGATAGGAAATTCCAATGAAAAGCTCCCATTTGACTTTTTTCATCGGAAATTCTGATCGTGTGTACAAGGCATTAGGCAGCAGGGTGCCCTAGGCGGCTGCCTAGTTTGCCTAGTGGTAGCACCGACCCTGAAAGCAACCACAGAAGACCAGGCCACAGACTCCCAGATCTTCTTGAAAGCCTATCAAAGTGTTTCCAGATCAGCTGATTGTTGTAATGCCTCTCTTGAATCCATGATCTGTTCTGAGAAATTCTCCAAGTTTACTACACCCAGGAAAGCTTCAGTGGTAACCTTCCATCTTCATAACAAAATGTCAACTGGTGTGTTCGGCTTCAAAAGAGCTCTACTCCAAAATGCTCCAGGACTACACCTTTCCAGTCCTAGCAACACCATGACCAGTGTCTTCCAGGTAGATGCCAACGGTGAGTGGAGGAGCCATAACACTGACTTTCCCACCTGCCTAGTACTCAGGAGGATCCTGGTGTAGACCTGGTACCAGTAAAGTACCAGTAGAGTGTAGTTATGTAATAAATGGGTAGTAGTAGTAAGCAAGACATGAACTGATCAGGGAACCGCTAAACTATTCGGCTAACACTGCACCTGAAAACCAATTATCACGTGTGCGTAATTTCCATGTAACAGAAAGTGCCAAACATGAGTCATAAACCTGACAACTTCATATATTTTATTCGTGTACCAATTTCCTCCTCCACACCGTGCTGTAAAATGTGAATGTCATGAAAAAAAAAAAAAAAAACTTCTGTAGACTAAACACTGTAAGATGCAAGGGTAACTCAAAATATAAATGTACTGAAAACGCACTATATGTCCCCTATAGAGGAAAATTGGGGTTGATTTACTAAAGCTGGAGAGTGCAAAATTGGGCAGAGAAATCAATCAGCTTCTGTTTTTTTTAATTAAAGCTTAAAGCGGAGGCCCACCCAAAAGTGGAACTTCCGCTTAAACCACTCCTCGCCCCTTACATGCCACATTTGGCATGTCATTTTTTTGGGGGGGGGAGTGGGGGCTTCAGTAGGAGTGGGACTTCCTGTCCCACTTCCTCCTTCCGCCCAGGGACCGCTTAGGCGACTCGTCATATCGCCTAAGGCGGGCCCCTCCCTGTCGGCGATCACCTGAGACACGTGACAGGTCCCAGGCGATCGCCTGTCCACTCAGATTGCGCAGCGCCGCTCGCACATGTGCAGTGAGTGCCCGGCCATGAAGCCGAAAGCTGTCACGGCCGGGTGCCCACAGTTAGAATGGAGGCGCCGGCGGAGAGGGGGGGAGAGGAGCGAAGCTCCGTTCGGCCGCGTCGCTGGACAGTGGAACAGGTAAGTGTCTGTTTATTAAAAGCCAGCAGCTACACTTTGTGTAGCTGCTGACTTTTAATAAACATAAAAAAGGCTGGAACTCCCCTTTAAAACGGAGGCCCACCCTAAAAAAGAAAAAAGAAAAACATTAATAGTCTATTTAAAATATATAAAAAAACATTTGAAATTTTTTTTTTACTTACCAGAAATGGCTGTTGCTAGGCAGTCGTCCTAATCTGCCACTTCCTTCCCCCGCAGAGCTGTTTCTTCTCTTCTCATCCTCGCGTTGCCTCCTGGGAAATGGGGCTTGCTGTCTTCTGGGACCTGTGTGTGTCCCAGAAGACAGCGGCCCATTCACAAAGCGCCGCGCGACTAGCGAATGCGCAGCAGGAAACGGGCAGTGAAGCCGCAAGGCTCCACTGCCTGTCTCCCTTCGTTATGATGGCGGCGCCGGCACCCGATCCGAGGGACGGATCGGCCTCGGGGGGGGAGGAGACATCGCGGGCTCCCTGGATAGGTAAGTGTCCTTATTAAAAGTCAGCAGCTACATTGTTTGTAGCTGCTGACTTTAAAAAAAATTGCAGTTGGAACACAGCTTTAAAGTGTTACTAAACCCACAACAGTAAAATCAGTCTGTATATGCAGTAAAGCATGCTGATTATACTCACTGTGGAACCTCAGGGGTTAATCCTTCACATTGTGTAAAAAGGATGTTTGATCTTGTCTTCTCGGATCCTCCCCTTTTTTCACTGTCCCCAATCCATCTCCTGATAGTACAGAGCCTTGGGGGCACTCTGCATATGCTGAGTTTGGTGTGTCTTGCTAGAGAATTTTTTTTTTTTTCTTGGGAGGATCCATGTGATCAGCACAGGGCCAATCAGCACTGTCCAGACAGATGGTCAGGGGTCCTGCAGCCTCATAGGGGACAATCGGAGTAGAATGGGAACTCCTCCTACCAGCTTTAACCACACACTGATAGAAGTTACAAGACTGTTATATACTGCCGATGAGAAAAGGGATTTGGCAGTTTAGATTTACTAAAATAATTGCATTTCCATGTTCTGTATACTGTGGAAGACCAGATATAGTGAATGCCGGCTCCTGGGTTTACTAACACTTTAAGTCAGGGGTCTCAAACTGGCAGGCCTCCAGCTGTTTTGCGAAACTACAAGTCCCATCATGCCTCTGCCTGTGGGAGTCATGCTTGTAACTGTCAGCCTTGCAATGCCTCATGGGATTTGTAGTTTCGCAACAGCTGGAGGGCCACCAGTTTGAGACCCCCTGCTTTAAGTGAAAAAGCTGAAGTTAGAAGCTGATTGGCTACCATGCAGAGTTTCACCAGATTTTGCACCCCCCAGGTTTAGTAAATCAACCCCATTTTCTCTGCAAAGGGCCCCCCACCCCCCCTGCCTTTTGCTCACCTTTCTTTGCACTCCCAAATGACTACACGGAACTACACGGTATCTGAGCACCACAAACCAAAAAAAAACACAATTACATTTATTTTTTATATTCAAATACACCCATCCATCCGTGTCTCAATGCTTTATTTTGCAGAGAAATCACTTTGAAAAACACCCCTTTAGCATTTCTGCCCGTGGCCATCTTGACTAAGGGCAGATGATTCATGTAGTATTTACTTCCAGAGATCCATCTGCCTTTAGCTCCGGCATGCAGGTAGGGGGGTGTGCTTAGCTGAGAAAACCCCTCCTCCCCTCCTGAAGGCTCCTGGGATGTATGACATCATTTGCCTAGGCCTGGACACCAGGAAGTAAGAGCCGGTTCACACTGGGGCAACACGACTTCCAGCAAGATTTTATGAGGCAACTCAGACACGACTTGAGAATGAATCACAGCACGACCTGGAGCTACTTACAAGGCAACTCCAAGTTGCCTGCAGGACAGGAGACATTCCAGTGGCCAATCAAACAAGAATCAGCTCTGTGGGAGGGAGGGGGAGGGAGAGGTTTGCCTGATAAATGTATGTTTTCTTCCTGGAGAGTTGCTCCTATTAAGACAGTGAGAGGCGACTCCCATTGAAATGAATGGTTACAGGTCGCCTAGGAGTCGGATTGAAGTAGTACAGGGACCTTTTTTGAAGTCGGAGCGACTGCAGTAGTGTGCATAAGGACGGCTCCATTAACTTACATTGATTTCTTCAGTCAGTGCGACCTGAGGCGACTAGGGGCGACCTGGGGCGATTTGGAGTCGGATCCAAAGAGAAGAATTGTAAAAAAAAAAAGTTAAAACAAATAAATATTTATTTATTTTATTTATTTATTACAGGTACTTATATAGCGGCATCAATTAACACAGTGATTTACATATATATATTGTACATTCACATCAGTCTCCACCCCCGAGGAGCTTACATATTACATCTTCCTATTTACCAATGCTAGCAGCATAAGGATTCCAATTAGTAGATTGAGAGAGAGTGAAGTTCCACTGGTCTTACACTTGTGGATTTTCATTTGAAAACTCGCTTTTATTCCACAAAGATTTGATTGATTTTAAACACATAACAAAATTGTAGGGATTCCAACTTCAAGGATTCAACATCGAGGAAAAGACAACAGAAAGTAGACATGTGCACTGCCGAAAAATTTGTTCGTTTTCGTTTCATTTGTTTTTAGTTTTGTTTTTTTCCATTTTTCGGGGTCATTCATTATGATTGCAATTTGTAAATTTGTGATAAAGAAAATTTGAAAGAATAACTAACTAGCTAACTAGACATAACTAACTATTCAATTATAGGAATTTCCTTTTAAGTTTGGCTGTTAGTGAACGTAACGAATACAAATTTATCCGAAATAACGAATGCCGCATCTAAACAAATGGAGCGGACGAAATAATAATTAATAATGATAATAATAATAAAAAGTTTTTATTATTATTATTGTTATTTATTATTATTAATTCATTAAGTTCCATTCGTTTAGATATGGCATTCGTTATTTCGGATAATTCGTAACTTCGGATAAATTCGTATTCATTACGTTCACTAACAGCCAAGTTTGAATTGAAATTCCAATGCCTATAATTTGTCGAAATTCGTAAAAAAAAAACGAATACAGAACGAAGCGATTTGCACATGTCTAACAGAAACCTGTACATCATTATAGCATATAATGAAGCATGAGAGTTATCTAACTTTATAGCTGAGGTATGGGTACAGATATAGTTTTCAGTTATTAGGGTAAGTCCCATCAGGACTAGGGATGAGCTTCGAGTTCGAGTCGAACATTGCCTATTCGCCCGTTCGCCGAACAGCGAACAAATTGGGGTGTTCGCGGCAAATTCGAAAAATCTATGCGAGAAATCTAAAGTGCTAATTATAAAGGCTTATATGCAAGTTATTGTCCTAAAAAGTGTTTGGGGACCGGGGTCCTGCCCCAGGGGACATGTATCAATGCAAAAAAAAGTTTTAAAAACGGCCGTTTTTTCGGGAGCAGTGATTTTAATAATGCTTAAAATGAAAAAATAAAAGTGAAATATTCCTTTAAATTTCGTACCTGGGGGGTGTGTATGATATGCATGTAAAGTGGCGCATGTTTCCCGTGCTTAGAACTGTCCCTGCAAAAAATGTCATTTTTGAAAGAAAAAAAGTCATTTAAAACTGACTCGCGGCTATTAATGAATTGTCGGCTCCCGGCAATACATACAAAAGTCATTGATAAAAAAAAAAAAGTGTGGGGGTTCCCCAGAATTCAATTACCAGGCCCTTCAGGTCTGGAATGGATATTAAGGGGAACCCCGCCGCAAATTTTAAAAAAAATTGACGTGGGGTTCCCCCAAATATCCATTCCAGGCCCTTCAGATCTGGCATGGATTTTAAGGGGAACTCCACCCCAAATGTAAAAAAAAAATGGCGTGGAGTCCCCCCAAAAATCCATACCAGACCCTTATCCGAGCACGTAACCTGGCCGGCCGCAGGGGAAAAGGGGGGGACGAGAGAGCGGCCCCCCCTCCCTCCTGAACCGTACCAAGCCACATGCCCTCAACATGGGGAGGATGTCCCCATGTTGATGGGGACAAGGGCCTCATCCCCACAACCCTTGCCCGGTGGTTGTGGGGGTCTGCGGGCGGGGGGCTTATCGGAATCTGGAAGACCCCTTTAACAAAGGGGACCCCCAGATCCCGGCCCCCCCCTATGTGAATTGGTAAGGGGTACATTGTACCCCTACCATTTCACGAAGAAAGCGTAAAAATATGTTAAAAAAAACACACAAACACCTTGAAAAAGTCCTTTATTTAAAAAAAACAAAAAAACATTCCAGCGGTGAAATCCAGTGTCCCGCGGCGATCCCGATGTCCAGCGCTGTCCTTCATTGGTTGTGCCTGAGCGGACCTGATGGGGAACTCCCTCTCAGTGTTTTAAATGTATAGACCCGCCCCTTCTAAAGTTCCCCATCAGGTCTGCTCAGCGGACCAGATGCGGAACATGAGAAGGGGCGGGTCTATACATGTATTACCACAGTGAGAGAAGTTCCCCATCAGGTCCGCCCCCTCGGTATGTCGGACCCGCCTACGTCATTGGCTTGAGCGGGGAACTTCCTTCACTGTGTAATTTAATCAGGCCAATGACGTAGGCGGGTCCGACATACCGAGGGGGCGGACCTGATGGGGAACTTCCTTCACTGTGTAATACATGTATAGACCCGCCCCTTCTCATGTTCCGCATCTGGTCCGCTGAGCGGACCTGATGGGGAACTTTAGAAGGGGCGGGTCTATACATTTAAAACACTGAGAGGGAGTTCCCTATCAGGTCCGCTCAGGCACAACCAATGAAGGACAGCGCTGGACATCGGGATCGCCGCGGGACACTGGATTTCACCGCTGAAATGTTTTTTTTTATTTTTAATAAAGGACTTTTTCAAGGTGTTTGTGTGTTTTTTTTAAACATTTTTTTACGCTTTCTTCGTGAAATGGTAGGGGTACAATGTACCCCTTACCAATTCACATAGGGGGGCGGGATCTGGGGGTCCCCTTTGTTAAAGGGGTCTTCCAGATTCCGATAAGCCCCCTGCCCGCAGACCCCCACAACCACCGGGCAAGGGTTGTGGGGATGAGGCCCTTGTCCCCATCAACATGGGGACATCCTCCCCATGTTGAGGGCATGTGGCCTGGTACGGTTCAGGAGGGAGGGGGGCCGCTCTCTCGTCCCCCCCTCTTCCCCTGCGGCCGGCCAGGTTGCGTGCTCGGATAAGGGGTCTGGTATGGATTTTTAGGGGGACTCCACGCCATTTTTTTTTAAATTTGCGGCGGGGTTCCCCTTAATATCCATTCCAGACCTGAAGGGCCTGGTAATTGAATTCTGGGGAACCCCCACGCTTTTTTTTTTTTTTTTTATCAATGACTTTTGTATGTATTGCCGGGAGCCGACAATTCATTAATAGCCGCGAGTCAGTTTTAAATGCATTTTTTTCTTTCAAAAATGACATTTTTTGCAGGGACAGTTCTAAGCACGGGAAACATGCGCCACTTTACATGCATATCATACACACCCCCCAGGTACGAAATTTAAAGGAATATTTCACTTTTATTTTTCCATTTTAAGCATTATTAAAATCACTGCTCCCGAAAAAACGGCCGTTTTTAAAACTTTTTTTTGCATTGATACATGTCCCCTGGGGCAGGACCCGGGTCCCCAAACACTTTTTAGGACAATAAATTGCATATTAGCCTTTATAATTAGCACTTTAGATTTCAAACGTTCAAGTCCATTGTATTTAATAGGGTTCTAAAGTTCACACGAACATTTTGTCTGTTCGCAGGTTCTGGTGCGAACCGAACAGGGGGGGTGTTCGGCTCATCCCTGATCAGGACTAGGCATTGAGACACACAGCTGTGAACATTATACAAAGATCCGAACTTACTGAGCTTGCTGAGAAGACCCGCTACAAATCGAAGGGAGAACGAAGATTTGCAGTCCAAGGACCTCGGCTATGGAACGCTCTTCCCACAAACATCCGCATGGAAGAAAACCATCGGGCCTTCAGGAAAAAACTTAAGACCCACCTCTTCTGAAGGATAAGGACAACACCGGATGGAATAAGCGCCTAGAGGCGATTTAGTTTGCATTTGTAGCGCTATACAAGTTACTTACTCACTCACTTAGAAGGGAAGTAGGCCAGTGGGAAATGTGAGTCTAAAATTACTTTCAATCTAATTAATAGTCAACTTAAATTAACTTCAAGAGGGACAGCAGTTGGTATGAAGGTCAAGAATAGAGGGTAGAGAGAATAAGTGGGAGAGTAGAAGAGTAAGGAAAGAGAGGAAAATGAGGAAGAGCCAAGAAAAGAAAAAAAAAAAGAATGTTCCTTCGATTATCTAATGCCGCGTAGTTGTACACACAATCGGAAATTCCGACAAGAAAACCGTGGATTTTTTCCCGACGGAATGTTGGCTTAAAATTCTTGTGTTGCATACACACGGTCACACAAATCTTGTCCGAAATTCTGAACGTCAAGAACGTGGTGACGTACAAGACGTACGACGAGCCGAGATCAATGAAGTTCAATAGGCAGTTTGGCTCTTCTGCTTGATTCTGAGTATGCGTGTTTTTTTTGCGCGTCGGAATTGCATACAGACAAGAGGATTTTCCGACAAGAACTTTTTCCGTCGGAAAAATAGAGAACCTGCCCTCAATCTTTTGTTGGCGGAAATTCCGACAGAAAAAGCCGGATGGAGCATACACACGGTCGGAATTTCTGACCGAAAGCTCACATCGGACTTTTCTTGTCGGAATTTCCGATCGTGTGTACGCGGCATTAGAGTTAATGGGGTGGATTCCACAATCACTTTCGAGAGGGTGGAAAAGATGGCAGGAGAAGAATGGAAGATTTTTATCAAATCGAATGGTATTGAACTAATTTCTATTTGTTACATTGTCTCCAAGGCTGTCCACAAAGAAAATTGTTTGCACAATGAACGTTTCCTGAATAGGTGGTAGGAGGGGTAGGGGTGGCTAAAGGTCATGTGCAACATTACATCACTTTCACGCACACTGAAATCATCAATCCAAAATCAAGACTGAAGCCTAGTACACACGGCCGAGAATCTCTTCAGGAAAAAAACCGTTGTTTTTCCTGACGAGATTCTTGACAAGAATCTTGTCCCGGCCGAGTGTACACACGTACGATTCAAAAGAACCGCCGTTCTTTTGAATGGCATGAACGCGGTGACGTCATCGACTACGACGAGCATGCGCTCGTCACATTCGATGCCGTCGCCACCATCTTGCTACACCCTACCTATGCCTAGAAAGCTGCCGCGCATGCGTCAAAGTCATTTTGAGCATGCGCGGGTTTCCACGGCGACAGGTAAGTATACACACGCTCTGGTTTTTCATCGGGAAACAGGCCGACAAGAATCCCGATGAGGAAATAGAGAGCAGGTTCTCTATTTTTCTCGTCGAGATTCTGGGCAGTTTTCTTGACGAGAAACCTGAAAGCCTCGTACACATGGCCGGTTTTCTCGGGAAGAAAGCTCTCCCAACAGTTTTCTTGCCGTTTCTTGACGAGAAAACCGGCCGTGTGTACGAGGCCATAGACATGGTGGTACTCAAGCAAAGAATTGTTATAAATGAGTCAAGTCCAGGAAAGCACCATTGAGGCTGGGTTCACACTGCTGCCGGATATGGCTCGTAGCAGAGGTCCGGTGCCTCCCTGTTCTCCACACCAGGGACAAATCAGTCCTCAAATTTTTTCCTGAATTCGGCCCTGAAACTGAACCAAAGACGCAAAGGACTCCTGTGCAAGCCGCTCCGCAGCCGCCCCAGAGATATGTGAACCTGCTCCATAGCGAGCCGGTCACAGTCATGCGAATTGGATGCGGGGAAACACACACGCACTAGTGTGAACCCAGCCTTAATGTTCAGAAGAACAATTTTGATCCTTTCTTTGGATGAGGCCAGTTTTACTGCGTCGCAACCGCTTGCACATACGGGGGATTATGTGACCTGCTTTCCTGTGACAGTGCTCTAGCCCAGACTATCCAATTGGTCACATCACTAAGGGAGTGACGCTCCCCTGGGTCACCAACACAGCTCATTACAGGGCCGGCTGTGATGGAAAAGACAAGGTGAGGCCAAGGAGGTTTGTGGGGGGGGGGGGGCGGGGGAGAGGATTTTGCAGAGACTCTATCACTTTGCTCTGCATTGGCAGGTTAACCATTTTCCTATGGGGCACTTTCACCCCCTTCTTGCCCAAGCCAATATTCAGCTTTCATGCATTGAAATAAGAGAAAATGACTGCTCATGGTGCAGTTTATCAAATCAGTGTATAATTTATTTCAAAAAGAATTCTCACATTTAAAATGATAAAAACTATCATATTATAAGGTATAAAACAAGAAGATGTTTCCAACCCACAAGATGGCTATGGTCAGCGCATGTAGTGTCGTGACATCAGATTGCAGGCTCCAGCTTACGCGTTTCGTGCAACGAAGAACGTTGTCCCTAAGGAGTTGTTTTCTCTTATTTCAATGCATGAACCTGTGGATTCACTATCTGTGAGGGCTATACAAGATCCAGCTGCTTGTTGTCTTGGTGGAGACGTGACCATCTTGTGGATATACACTGTGCCTGTTTGACCATCTATAACCTAGTGGTCCACTATATGGGGTAAGAGGCCTGGTGTGTTGATGTTCGGTGGGACGATATCATTCTTCACTCTAGTCTGTCTGATTTACACCTCGGATGACTCCAGAAAGGAAAATGGACTTTTGTGGACTTTGACAAATGTATTTAATCATAAAAATGCAACACAAAAAATGCACCTGTAAAAACAAAACAGTCCATATGTGCAGTAAAACGATCCAATAAAGAATGATCTGTGCAGAGTGAAAATGAGTAGAGAGATCCGTCATCAGCAGCACCCTTATACTTCTTACTGGATATGCAGGACCATAAGATTAATGGTCAATCAAGCAAGCAGCAACAAGTTATCCAAGAGGGCAACCGTCAGTGGATCACAGATCTCATAAGGGAACTCCTAGTGATATAAAAAGAAAAAACTTCCAAAGTGAAGACCATCAAGTTCTAAAAAGCATTTATTTTGAAAGATGGCTACCATTTCCTTTATACAAAACATAACCAGAATTTGTTTTGTTACAACAGAGGAGCAGCAGCCTGTCGGCTCCGTATACTACCACTGGTTAGCGGTCAGGCATGTGTGAAGTGGTCACTAATAGGCTACTCACTGGCGCGTTTCGTCATCAACAAGACGTCTTGGATGGGCCAAGTGATCTGTGCCCTTATTATTAGTGTAGATGTCCCTTTAACACAAGCCAGTTATCGTTGCCGTTAAATTGTGATCAGCTGTCATTGGACACAGCTGATCACGTGGTAAAGCACTGCTGTGATTGGCCCTTTACCCCGATCTGTGATCAGCTGTGTAAGCCCATGCTGTAGTCGTCTTTCAGGTATAGCTCATGCAGGAAGTGGTTAACAGTGTCTCTATAAAGTCCAACTTTATACATTACTTTTTTTTGGGATAGATTTAGGAAGAGTAAACATATGTTATTAACAACAAATGATCAACTTGCAATTAATCCTTAATAGAAACATACCTGTAGGCAGTGGTGGTGCGTCCATTAAGGGCCCCCTCTTTCCAGCCACCCCCCTCTATGGCTAATGGATAGATTCATGCATAGCATGAATCTATCCATGGCCACTGCCGCCACCCCCTATTCAGGCATCCGGCCCCTTTTCGGACGCAGGGCACCTGAATTACAGCGGAGGGGGTGTATTTTTGAACCACCCAATTAGACCAATAGGCTCTAATAGGCTTCAAAAAAGGTGAACTCGGAGCGCAAAGTATTGCGCTCGCAGTCCACCCTGGTGTGTTAAAAAAGCAAATGAATATTCGCTTTTCTAACACTGAACCGCCTCTCCACCAATCAGGCGCTGCGATTGGACGCCTATCAGGAGGAGGGGAGGAGACACATGAAGGTCACAGGAGCCGCTGTCTGAGCCGCTGCAAGTTCCCACAGCTCGCTGCTGTCACCCACTACCTGACCCGCCACCAAGATAGGGTAAGTGTCGGGCAGACGACGAGCGGGCAGGGGCTGGGGTCACAGTGGCGGAATTTGATGGGGCACAGTTGCAGCATTAGATGGGGCACAGTGGCTGTGCTTGATGGCACAATGGCTGCGTTTGATGGCACAGTGGCGGCATTTGATGGGCACAGTGGCTGCGTTGGATAGGCACAGTGGCTGCATTTGATCCCACAGCTCGCTGCTGTCACCCACTACCTGACCCGCCACCAAGATAGGGTAAGTGTCGGGCAGACGACGAGCGGGCAGGGGCTGGGGTCACAGTGGCGGAATTTGATGGGGCACAGTTGCAGCATTAGATGGGGCACAGTGGCTGTGCTTGATGGCACAATGGCTGCGTTTGATGGCACAGTGGCTGCATTTGATGGGCACAGTGGCTGCGTTGGATGGGCACAGTGGCTGCATTTGATGGCACAATGGCTGCGTTTGATGGGCACATTGGCTGCGTTTGATGGGCACAGTGGCTGCGTTTGATGGGCACAGTGGCTGCATTGGATTGGCACAGTGGCTGCGTTTGATGGCACAATGGCTGCGTTTGATGGGCACAGTGGCTGCGTTTGATGGCACAGTGGCTGCATTTGTTGGGCACAGTGGCTACGTTGGATGGGCACAGTGGCTGCATTTGATGGCACAGTGGCTGCGTTTGATAGCACAATGGCTGAGTTTGATGGGCACAGTGGCTGCGTTTGAAGTCACAGTGGCTGCATTTGATGAGCACAGTGGCTGCGTTTGATGGGCACAGTGACTGCTTTTGATGGGCACCCACTGCCTGACCCACCACCAAGATAGGGTAAGTGTTGGGCAGATGACGAGCGGGCAGGGGCTGGGGTCACAGTGGCGGCATTTGATGGGGCAAAGTGGCAGCATTTAATGGGGCACAGTGGCTGTGTTTGGTGGCACAATGGCTGCGTTTGATGGGCACAGTGGCTGCGTTTGATGGCACAGTGGCGGCATTTGATGGGCACAGTGGCTGCGTTGGATAGGCACAGTGGCTGCATTTGATGGCACAATGGCTGCGTTTGATGGGCACAGTGGCTGCGTTTGATGGCACAATGGCTGCGTATGATGGGCACAGTGGCTGCGTTTGATGGCACAGTGGCTGCATTTGATGGGCACAGTGGCTACATTGGATGGGCACAGTGGCTGCGTTTGATGGCACAGTGGCTGCGTTTGATAGCATCATGGCTGCGTTTGATGGCACAGTGGCTGCGTTTGATGGCACAGTGGCTGCATTTGATGGGCACAGTGGCTGCGTTTGATGGACATAGTGGCTGCGTTTGATGGACATATTGGCTGCGTTTGATGGGCACAGTGGCAATGTTTGATGGCACAGTGGCTGCTTTTGATGGGCACAGTGACTGCTTTTGATGGGCACAGTGACCAGGCTTGATGGGCACAGTGGCTGTGCTTGATGGGCACAGTGGCGGTGTTTGATGGGCACAGTGGCTGCATTTAATGGGCACAGTGGCTGCGTTTGATGGGCACAGTGGCTGCATTTGATGGGCACAGTGGCTGCGTTTGATGGGCACATTGACTGCTTTTGATGGGCACAGTCGCTGTGTTTGATGGCACAATGGCTGCATTTAATGGGCACAGTGGCTGTGTTTGATGGGCACAGTGGCTGCATTTGATGGGCACAGTGGCTGCATTTGATGGGCACAGTGGCTGCTTTTGATGGGCACATTGACTGCTTTTGATGGGCACAGTGGCTGCGTTTGGGCACAGTGGCTGCATTTGATGGGCACATTGGCTGCGTTTGATTGGCACAGTGACTGTTTTTGATGGGCACAGTGGCTGCGTTTGATGGCACAGTGGCTGCAATTGATGTTTTTTTTTTCAGAATTTTTCAGTTTGTTCGCGCCCCCCCAAAAAATTTTGAGCACCATCCGCCACGGCCTGTAGGCCTGAACGTAATATAACAGCATGAAATTGTACTGCATCAGTCAATCAACCAACATTCAACCAACTTTCCCAACACATCATGGGTGACCCAACACCCCAAATAAATGCCAACACCACAACAAGATAGAGAGGTAGGGCAGGATACTGATTCCCTTGGAGAGATCTATACAAATCACCGCTATTGGTACTTATAATTCCCTAAACAATGTTGGTGTCCAGCAGTAGTGGCCCGTCCATTAGGGGCGCAGGGGTGCCGCTCCCCTAATCCATGCATCCGGGCCCTAATCTCCATGCAGGGCACTGGATGCATGGATTTCAATGGGGTTTTTTTTTTTGGAAGCACATGATCAGAGCACTGCGCCCCGAGCCCACCCAGTTGTGTGACAATAGCTAAATAATATTTAGACATGTGCAATTAGTTTTGTTCCAAATTATTTTTTTAATGAATTTTTACAAATTCTAAAATATCCGCATTAACAAAAACCTGTTTAACAAATTTTTCAGAATATTCGTAAATTCGAATATTCGAAAATTCGTAAATTCGTAAATTTAGAAAATTTGAAAATCCGGAAATTAAGAAATTAGTGATGCGCAAATCACCCGGAGGTGGTTTTAAAGTGTTAAAATTTTCCCTCCTTACAAATCCTTTCTCAAACTAACACAGCTTACTGCACTTCATTAACCACTTCACCTACGGAAGGTTTACCCCTGTTCATGACCCGGACAGCACGGGTTTGGCAACTTGTGCCCGGGTTTCTGTCATCTGGAATCCCGGACACAACATATATCATCAAAGCAGGTAAATCTGGCTGTCCTGGGAGCCAGTGCGGCAGCTCAGACCCTGACGGTGGATTGCTGCGTGTCTGTGTCCCTCTGCCTTCTCTCCCATCGGGCGCCTGCCAACCCCCTGCTCACATGATCTGCTCTGAAGTCATTGGCAGCTAGGACCAGTGTCCTAGCAACCAATGACGCTTTTGCCCACACGTAAACTCTGACGGGGACACCAGATGCAAGGGAGAACTCTGACGGGGACACCAGATGCAAGGGGGAACTCTGACGGGGACACCAGATGCAAGGGGGAACTCTGACGGGGACACCAGATGCAAGGGGGAACTCTGACAGGGACACCAGATGCAAGGGGGAACTCTGACGGCGACACCAGATGCAAGGGGGAACTCTGATGGGAACACCAGATGCAAGGGGGAACTCTGATGGGGACACCAGATGCAAGGGAGAACTCTGATGGGGAGACCAGATGCAAGGGGGCACTCTGATGGGGACACCAGATGCAAGGGGGCACTCTGATGGGGACACCATATGCAAGAGAGAACTCTGATGGGGACTCCAAATGCAAGGGGGAGTTCTGATAGGGATACCAGATGCAAGGGGGAACTCTGACGGAGACACCAGATGCAAGGGGGAACTCTGACGGGGACACCAGATGCAAGGGGGCACTCTGACAGGGACACCAGATGCAAGGGGGCACTCTGACAGGGACACCAGATGCAAGGGGGAACTCTGATGGGGACACCAGATGCAAGGGGGAACTCTGATGGGGACACCAGATGCAAGGGGGAACTCTGACGGGGACACCAGATGCAAGGGGGAACTCTGACGGAGACACCAGATGCAAGGGGGAACTCTGACAGGGACACCAGATGCAAGGGGGCACTCTGACAGGGACAACAGATGCAAGAGGGAACTCTGACGGGGACACCAGATGCAAGGGAGAACTCTGATGGGGACAACAGATGCAAGGGGGAACTCTGATGGGGACCCCAGATGCAAGGGGGAACTCTGACGGGGACAACAGATGCAAGGGGGAACTCTGACGGGGACACCAGATGCAAGGGGGCACTCTGACAGGGACAACAGATGCAAGAGGGAACTCTGACGGGGACACCAGATGCAAGGGAGAACTCTGATGGGGACAACAGATGCAAGGGGGAACTCTGATGGGGACACCAGATGCAAGGGGGAACTCTGACGGGGACACCAGATGCAAGGGGGAACTCTGACGGGGACACCAGATGCAAGGGGGAACTCTGACGGGGACACCAGATGCAAGGGGGAACTCTGACGGGGACACCAGATGCAAGGGGGAACTCTGACGGGGACACCAGATGCAAGGCGGAACTCTGACGGGGACACCAGATGCAAGGGGGAACTCTGATGGGGACACCAGATGCAAGGGGGAACTCTGACGGGGACACCAGATGCAAGGGAGAACTCTGATGGGGACAACAGATGCAAGGGGGAACTCTGATGGGGACACCAGATGCAAGGGGGAACTCTGACGGGGACACCAGATGCAAGGGGGAACTCTGACGGGGACACCAGATGCAAGGGGGAACTCTGACGGGGACACCAGATGCAAGGGGGAACTCTGACGGGGACACCAGATGCAAGGGGGAACTCTGACGGGGACACCAGATGCAAGGCGGAACTCTGACGGGGACACCAGATGCAAGGGGGAACTCTGATGGGGACACCAGATGCAAGGGGGAAATCTGACGGGGACACCAGATGCAAGGGGGAACTCTGATGGGGACACCAGATGCGAGGGGGAACTCTGACGGGGACACCAGATGCAAGGGGGAACTCTGATGGGGACAACAGATGCAAGGGGGAACTCTGATGGGGACACCAGATGCAAGGGGGAACTCTGATGGGGACAACAGATGCAAGGGGGAACTCTGATGGGGACACCAGATGTAAGGGGGTATTTTGATCAAGACACCTTATGTAACGTGATTTTATTTTGAAATATGGATGTGATTGGCCTACTTTTGTGGTTTAATAGAGAGCAATTTGCACCTCAGCTGGAAGAAATTTTTAGTGACTGGACCTCCTTAAATTTGAATTCATTACCCCTGCTCTAGGTAGACATCTGTGGGTTGCAGGAATGTGCACAAAATTGTGTGCATTCCTGAAATGCACAAAAACACACAGCCCTTTTGCAAAAGTGCAGTGGTGCCATTAAGTCTTAATGACACAACCACACACCTTGCTTCTGCGCTCATTCACCTGCAGCGAAACCTATGGTAACAAAGTATCATGCGTTTTGGTGCAGCATAATTTTTAAAAAGGTTATACAGGTTTTACATCTATTTGTACTACATTTTATTTTTCATTTGTTATGTATACTACTAAAAAAAGTTTTTGCTGCGTGCTGCTTAAGTGTTCGGGTTTGGCTTGAAGCAAAGGTGGCAACCCTAGCTGGGAAAGGGGTTTACATCAGGGGCGATCAAAGGGTTAAATGTATGCCTAGGTTGTGCTCACTCACTGTGTGGGGGAGGTAATTTTACTAGAAGAAGGCAAAGATCTGTGTTTCTGTTTAGCAGAAACACAAGATCAATACCTTCCCTACTGACAGAACGACAATCTGCCTTGTGTACAATCGATTGGGTGCCAGCGGACATCGAGTCCATGGTACCCGCAGCTGAGCTCTCGCTGTGTATAATCACAAAGGTATCGGGTCGCCGGAGGCACGCGCGCGCGTATCAGACCCAGGAATGTCAGATCCCGTACTAGGTACGTGATTGGGCACAGAGCGGTCACCCTGCCGCAGTATATGTGCGGTGGGTGGTCGTTAACTGGGGAAAGTTGGACCAAATTTCAAAAAGAATCATTTTGCAGAGTACTTGAAGTAAAACAGGATTGCATTTAAAAAAAAAAAAATACAACTTTCCTTTTAGCTGTTTTCACACCCTGCGCTGTGCACATTCTGTAGGCTTGTTGTAGGAACTTTCTGTGGATGTGACACCCCAGTAGTAGGTGAGAGTCTCACTACAGTGACTACGGCAGACAAGGTCAACACAGTGTTTGTTAGCATGGTTGCTTGTAGCCCAACATAACATTGCACAAGATGGGTCAACAATGCTGCAGCTGAACTGAGTAATCAAAGCTAGGCCTCATTTTGGTGGTAAAAAAACACATGGTTGAGCCTCGTTTTTACTATCCTTTGCATGCACCCCCTTAAGCTGCAAAGGCTGCAACAGGGATGCACACATGCAAAAATTATCCCGCCCCCCCCAGTTTGTTTGGCAGGCAAGTAATGCCTCCTGCCACAGGCAACCTATTCATCTAAATGGGGCTGTGATGCAACCGCATGCAATGTACACTGTTGTGGTTTTTAGTTTTAACTTTTGATAGTAAAACTTTTTTTTTTTCTGCCAGTAAATACCTTATACAGCCCTCTTCCTGTTTCTTGTCTGGTCATTAGCCTAGGCTTATGACATCATGCACAGCTCTCTCTTTCTCTCACTCTTGTGAGAGTTTGCCAGGAAGGGAGGGGGGATGAGTCATAAGAGGGCCAATGAGAGCTGCAGAGCAGGAGGTGTGCCTCCTGTGTAAATCCAGGAAGTGAACAGGCAGAAGCTTCAGCTGCCCACAGTTAAAATGGCTGCATCCAGATTCAGTGGAGGGAGTACCTGTACTGTGCCCTCCTGATCCCAGTATTATGCCCTGCTGACCCCCCCCCCCCCCCGTACCTGTACTGTGCCCTCCTGATCCCAGTATTGTGCCCTGCTGACCATATACAAATATAGAAGTTAGAATACAGACAGAGTATGCTTAAGAAACAAAGAATTTCTCTCTCACAAGTCACAACTTTACTCACAAATCCAACAGAACAGTGCAACCTACCCAACCACAACCTATCTGGACTCTGGATGGAATGCACTGCAGTCTAACACAGAAAAACACACAAGGGAATAAGAAACAAGCTCATTGGGGGAAGGGACAACCTCTTCAGGGGAAGGGACAAGCTTATTGGCCATTGGCCAACGACCAGAACTAATTCAGAACTAACGAAATAGAATTTACATTTTTTTAGAATTTTCGTTGTTTTGATTTCCGTTTTCCTAAGATTCGTAAAAAAAAATTCGTTCATTTTGATTTTCGTTAATATGGATATTTGTTTGTTATTTTCGTTGTTTTGTTCTACGTTTTCCGAATATTCGTAATTTCGCGTTTTCGTTCATTTTGATTTTCCTTATTTTTGATCTTTGTTCGGTATTTTCGTTGTTTTTATGTTTACGTTTTTAACTTTTTTCGTATTTTGACTGTTTCAAATTTACTAAATTCGTATTTTCGTTGTTTTCCATATTCGTTCTTTTCGATAATTCGTTGTTCGTTTGTAATTGTAGCGATACCCCCAACTTAAAAGTCTATGACTCAGCCCCACAATAAAGCAAACAGTAATACAGTATAGTAATTGACACTGATACCGGAGTACTTAACTATAGCAACTTTATTTTTGTATAAAAGTTAGGTAGAAGTACAGTACATAATAACACATGCAGAACCCTGCAATATTAGTGACACTTAGCAATACTGTATAAAATATACTAGCACACCACGCTGCAGCTATCCTCCTCGTTAGCAATATGCCGCCCAATAATGTTCTACGCTACCCAGTCAGGCCTGACTAAAGCCCCGTACACACGGTCGGACTTTTGCCCAACAAACTTCGTTTTAAGCAAGTTGGACCAACAATCCGACCGTGTGTACGCTCCATCGGACAAACTTTTTTCGTTTGGTTTTGGATTTCATTGGACAAAAGTTGGGTCTGCAAACGGACAAACTTTTGCCCAACAAAAGTCCGATGGAGCAAAGTCCGACCGTGTGTACAGAAAACCATCGGACTTTAGTCCGATGGACAAAACAACTAATGTTAAAATCAACCAACAATAGCAGAAGTTAACCAAAGGGTGGCAGTAAAGATCAGAAAAGAGCAGAAAAACCACATGATGTTGTAAGAAGTTTTAAGAAAGTTTGCAGAAAAGTCCTGTGGTGTGTATGCTATGGGTGTTCCCAACCAACTCCGTTCGGACAAAAAACCACGGAAAAGTCCGATGGAAGTCCGACCGTGTGTACGGGGCTTGAAAGTAAGGTATAGTCTTAGGGTGAAGAATCTTCGCATGCAAGGAACAATAATTGTAATCCAACGGGACAGTGTCTCAGCAAAGTAACAACTCCCAGGAGACTATCAAACTCAGTTCTGGAAATAGTCTTCTGCTAGGATAGTTGATATAAGACTAAGGGCCAAGGCAGTCAGTAGGCCTAAACAAAGTACTTGGCTATAACTTTGAGCAAGTGCTCTCTCACCACACCGGACTTAGTCCCCGTCCGTAACTTCCACCGCTGTGTATCCGCACACAGGATCTGCGATAGCCGGGTCTTCGGTCCTCCTGATGTCAGTGAGAAACGAATGGAGATCAGGTGCCACACAGGCTCCGCAGTGGAGTGGAAGGCTCTTTGGAAGTGCGCAAGGCCCAGGCTTCGGGCCTCACACCAGCAGCAAGTCCGCACAGGGAATCCTCTTGACAGAAGGGCGGCGTCCAAAGAGACCGAGCTCCGCCTCCGCTTCACCTTTATAGCCCACCCCATGAGTCTCTGTGGTTAGCAATGCACCTTGGGTGCTGAACAGGGGTTCTGGGTATCGTAGTCCTGGATCCCTAAAGGAGATTCCCGCTACATAATTTTATCAAACCGTTCGTGTATTCGTATGTTTACGAATCAACGAATATAACGAATTTTGACGAATAACGAATTCGTAACTAAACGAATTGCACATGTCTATTAGCTACACTGTGCTCCCCTTCCTGTGTATGCCATGGAAGAATTCTGTAACTCATTTATGGCCTTCGTTACAGTGATCCCATAAGATCTTTAGACTTGAGACTGGCCTCTACTTTCACCTGTTAGAGCTGCCCTAAGTGGAAACGCCTGGAGATCTGAGTCCCTTGGTCTTAATGACCTCTTATGTCTTTCAGCTTCCTTCCCTAGTGAAGGCCAAAGAATGAGGAGAGTAAGCCAAAAGTTTTTTTTTTTATTATTGTCATCCACTCAGTGCTGTTTTGCCCCTGATCCTTTCTCGAAAAAGCCTTTCAGCTGCAGGTGCCTTCAGTCCCACAAAAACGGTGGAGACGGAGATGAAAGGCCTCGCATTGCAGGCTAGGCTTTGCAATAATTAGTTCTTAATTACGGACTTGAAAAGCCCAGGATGAAAAGGCAGCGGGCCCCCTCCTTTCTCCAAACCCTGCTTGTCTCATTACACACAACTTTCCCCTTCTTGTCATGTAGGACCTTTCCCTATAGCTTAGCAAACTTTACTCAAGGCACTTCCTATTGTCCTCATCTCCTCTACTGTATGTTCTCATCTCCCTTGTTTAACAAGTTCAAACGCTGGCAGGATTCAGACCATGAGCTCGGGTGGACCAGCTTTTCAAACAATTTACCCCCCCCCCCCCCCCCCCCCCCTTTCTCTGACATCCCTATGCAGAAACACACAGCTATTAAGATGTGTATACAATTCCGGCCATTGCCCTTAACTTACAAACATCCTGAGATGATATAGGCCAGAAAAAAATACACGGTACTGAAGAAATATAGAAAAATAATTTGAGAAAATAATTTGAGAAAAAAAGTCTAATTTAACAGCAGGGTTTAGGGTCTCAGCTAAAAAAATAAATAATGTTTGCAGGTTCTAAATAATTTTCTAGCAAGAAAATTATGTTTTTTATGATGGTTTCATGTAGGAGCAAAGTGTCAGAATTGGCTTGGGCTGGAAGTGGTTATTCTTCATTTACCGTATATACTCGAGTATAAGCCGACACGAATATACTGGGAAAACGTATTGACTCAATTATAAGCCTAGGGTGTCCATCTGCATGCCTCACTGTGCCTCACTTTGCCTCACTATGTCCATGCCTCTCCACTGTGCCCATGCCTCTCCACTGTGCCCATGCCTCACTGTCACTGTGCTAGGGTGACCACGTGTCCTGGATTGCCCGGGACAGTCCCACATTTTGCAGGTCTGTCCCGGGCACCTTCATTCCAGGACAATACAGTGTCCCGGAATGAAACTGACACAACCACCCCCCCGGGCCAATCTGATGCCCCCAAAAAAGGCCGCCACATCACTGCTTTACTCACTGACAGTACTTGTCCTGGCCGGGAATGCCTGGAGGAGCACAATCCCTGCCCCCTGCTTGTGATTGGAGAAATCATAAATCCCGCCTCTTGTGTCCAATCACTGTGCTGTGATTCGTTACAGCACAAGCTGATTTTTGGGAAGGGAGAGTGTCCCTGAATGGTAGTTTGGAAATGTGGTCACCCTGCACTGTGCCCATGCCTCACTATGTCCATGCCTCACTGTGTCCATGCCTCACTGTGCCCAATCTCCCTACCTGATCTCCGGCGCTGTGTGACTAGAGTGACGTTTAACATGGGAGTCTATAGAAGGGGTGCCCAGGTGCTAAAAATCGGTGCTCCCCGGCCGTAGGTCCCCTGGACAACAAACTTTTGCACACTTGTAGAGGAAGAGTGGGGCTACATGTGTGCCAAGTTTGGGTTCCAGGGCACATACGGCTGGCCGGGATCAGGCACACAAAGTTGAAGATGGACACAGACTCAAGTATAAGCCGAGGGGGGTCCAGGGGACCTAGGGCAGGCCAGTACCGGGTCCCCAAAATCACCAGAGAAATTACCGTTTAACATGGGAGTCTATGGACACAGACTAGAGTATAAGCCAAGGGGGGCATCTTCAGCACAAAAAAATTTGCTGAAAAACTCGGCTTATACTCGAGTATATACGGGTATGTTTTTTTAAGACATTGTGGCGGCTGGCTCCTCCAGTAAAAAGCCTACCAAGGTCAACTTAAATCTAAAGTATGAATTTAAAGGGCTTGAAAAGGTATTTTTTTTTTTAAAATAACAAACATACCATACTTACCTCCACTGTGCAGTTCATTTTGCACAGAGTGGCCCCCGATCCTTGTCTTCTGGGGTCCCTCGGCGGCTGTCTCGGCTCCTCCCCGCAAGAGCTAACCCCCGTTCTGGGAAGCTCTCTCCCAAGGGGGTTAGCTTGCAGGCACGCTCCCGTGTGATACAGTGGCGGCTATAGCCACCAAGTGTATCACTCGGCCCCGCCCCCCCCGGCGCGCCGCGTCATTAATTTGATTGACAGCAGCGGGAGCCAATGGCTGCGCTGCTATCAATCTCCAATGAAGAGCCGCCTTAAGCTGGGGGAAACCATTGCGGGATCGCGCCCACAGAGTTTCGTGCCTCAGGTAAGTAAAACGAGGGGGGGGGCTGGGGGGCCCGAGAGTGCAAGGTGTTTTTTCACCTTAATGCATAGGATGCATTAAGGTGAAAAAAACACAAAGCTTGGAATGTGAAAAATCTAGTAAATACAATGGATATAAAAAGTCTACACACCCCTGTTAGGCCTGGTTCACATAGGGGGCGACTCGTCAGGCGACTCGGTCGCCTGACGAGTCGCGTCCCGCTCTGTTGAATGGAACTGTTCTAATAGGAGCGACTCAGGTCGCTCCGACTTAGAAAAAGGTTCCTGTACTACTTTTGGGGGCGACTCGGGATGACTTGCATTGACTTCTATACAGAAGTCATTATGCAAATCGCCTGAACCGGGTCTCTCAAGTCGTCTTGAGATCACGTCGCCGAGTCGCCCCCAAAGTCGTGCCGCCCCTGTGTGAACCGAGACTTAAAATGTCAGGTTTCCTCTGATGTAAAAAAATAAATGAGACAAAGATAAATTATTTCAGAACTTTTTCCACCTTTAATGTGACCTATAAACTGTACAACAGTTTCAAGACAAACTAGAATCTTTTAGGGGGGAAGAAGTAAAAATAAAATAATATGGTTGCATAAGTGTGGATGTAGATGTGTTCAGAATTAAGCAATCACATTCAAACTCATGTTGAATAGGAATCAGTACACACCCGTCATCATTTAATGTGTCTCTGATTAACCCCAAATAAAGTTCCGCTGTTCTAGTAGGTCTTTCCTGACATTTTCTTAGTCGCATCCTACAGCAAAAGCCATGGTCCGCAGAGAGCTTCCAAAGCAGCAGAGGGATCTCATTGTTAAAAGGCATCAGTCAGGAAAAGGGTACAAAAGAATTTCCAAGGCATTAGATATACCATGGAACACAATGAAGACCGTCATCATCACGTGGAGAAAATATGGAACAGTGACAATACCAAGAACTGGACGTGCCTCCAAAATTGATGAAAAGACCAGAAGAAAACTGGTCAGGGAGGCTACCAAGAGGCCTACAGCAACATTAAAGGAGCTGCATGAATATCTGGCAAGTACTGGTTGTGTTGTACATGTGACAACAATCTCCCGTATTCTTCAAATGTCTGGGCTATGGGGTAGAGTGGCAAGACGTAAGCCTTTTTTTAGGAAGAAAAACATCCAAGCCTGGCTAAGTTTTGCAAAAACACATCTGAACTCTCCCAAAAGCATGTGGAAAAATATGTTATGGTCTGATGAAACCTAGCTTGAACTTTGTGGCCATAATTCCAAAAGATATGCTTGGCGCAAAAACAACACTGCACATCACCAAAAGAACACCATACCCACCGTGAAGCATGGTGGTGGCAGCATCATGCTTTGGGGCTGTTTTTCTTCAGCTGGAACAGGGGCCTTAGTCAAGGTAGAGGGAATTATGAAGAGTTCCAAATACCAGTCAACATTGGCACAAAACCTTCAGGCTTCTGCTAGAAAGCTGAACATGAAGAGGAACTTCATCTTTCAGCATGACAACGACACAAAACATACATCCAAATCAACAAAGGAATGGCTTCAACAGAAGTAGGTTAATGTTTTGGAACGGCCCAGCCAAAGCCCAGACCTGAATCCCATTGAAAATCTGTAGGGAGATCTGAAGAGGGCTGTGCACAGGAGATGCCCACGCAATCTGACAGATTTGGAGTGTTTTTGCAAAGAAGAGTGGGGCAAATATTGCCAAGTCAAGATGTGACATGCTCATAGACTCATACCCAAAATGACTGAGTGCTGTAATAAAATCAAAAAGTGCTTCAACAAAGTAATAGTTTGAAGCCTCGTATACACGACCGGTTTTCTCGACAAGAAAACTGCTGGGAGAGCTTTTTGCCGAGAAAACCGGTCATGTGTATGGTTTCTCGACAGGAAAACTGCCAGGAATCTCGACGAGAAAAATAGAGAACCTGCTCTCTATTTTTCTCGTCAGGTTTCTCGGCAGAGTGTTTCCTGCCGAGAAAACCGGTCGTCTGTATGCTTACCTGTTTCACAGTAAACCCACGCATGCTCGAAAAGAGTTTGACGCATGCGCGGTAGCACACAAGGGCAGTGTAGGGTGTAGCAAGCTGGCGGAGACGGCATCCCATGTGACGAGCGCAGACTCGTCGTAGTTGATGACGTCACCGCGTTCTTGCCATTCAAGAGAACGGCGGTTCTTTTGAATGGCCGTGTGTACACTCGGCGTGCAAGGCAAGCTTGCCGGGAATCCCGTAGGGAAAACTAATGTTTTTTTTTCCCGACGGGATTCCCGCCCATGAGTACAAGGCTTAAGGGTTTGCACACTTATGCAACCACATTATTTAACTTTTTTATTTTTACTTCCCTCCACCTAAAAGATTTAAATTTGTTGTTCAACTGAGTTGTACAGTTTATAGGTCACATTAAAGGTGGAAAAAGTTCTGAAATGATTTTTCTTTGTCTCATTTTTTTTACATCACAGAAACCTGATATTTTAACAGGGGTGTGTAGACTTTTTATATCCACTGAAAATTAGTAATTTGCACAACAGCAGGGTTAATATTTAGGGCATGGCTGGGTCTCAGTAAACTTTTTATATATGGAAATGAATTGTATTTACCGGTATATGTATTGTGAGTGTCTTTTTTATGGATCTTTATCTTTGGATAAAGTAGTGAGGTATTAGAACTGCTGTCAGGTGTATATTGCTGTCTGTGTCCCCTCTGGGGGAATCCCCCCTCTGTATATGACCTGGGGACCACTGCCTCCGAGACTAAAAGGAAAACATTTTAAGTTGCTGCTGGATCAGGAATAGAAGTGGAATCTTCTAATGTGGTGACTAGCTTCAATGAAAACTGTCATAGAAGGGATTTCCCTAACTTTGCAGAAATTTTTATTTCACTTCCCATCAGGGCCGCCATCAGGGAGGTACAGGCAGTACACCTGTAAGGGGCCCGGAGGTCCCCAGGGGCCAGGATGGCAACCCCCCTTTTTTTTTGTAAGGGGCCCAGAGGTTGCCCCTGTCACATGACATTAAAAAAAAGTATCGGTAATTGGTATCGGCGAGTACTTGAAAAAAAGTATCGGTACTTGTACTCGGTTTTAAAAAAGTGGTATCGGCACAACCCTATTGTTCAGCATTACAGGCCTCATCAGACCCTCCAGAGCACTGTTCAGCATTACAGACCTCGTCAGACCGTCCAGAGCACTGTGCAGCATTACAGGCCTCATCAGACCACCATCCAGAGCACTGTGCAGCATTACAGGCCTCATCAGACCGTCCAGAGCACTGTGCAGCATTACAGGCCTCATCAGACCACCATCCAGAGCACTGTGCAGCATTACAGGCCTCATCAGACCACCATCCAGAGCACTGTGCAGCATTACAGGCCTCATCAGACCACCATCCAGAGCACTGTGCAGCATTACAGGCCTCATCACACCACCATCCAGAGCACTGTGCAGCATTACAGGCCTCATCAGACCACCATCTAGAGCACTGTGCAGCATTACAGGCCTCATCAGACGACCATCCAGAGCACTGTGCAGCATTACAAGCCTCATCAGACCACCATCCAGAGCACTGTGCAGCATTACAGGCCTCATCAGACCGTCCAGAGCACTGTGCAGCATTACAAGCCTCATCAGACCACCATCCAGAGCACTGTGCAGCATTACAAGCCTCACCAGACCATCCAGAGAGTTGTGCAGCATTACAGGCCTCCTCAGACCACCGTCCAGAGCGTGTAGTTTGTTCAAACCTTAATACCATAAATAATATTATATTAGATTTTTTTTTACTCCAGGGGTATGTAGTGAGTTTGGAAATTCTAGAAAAATGCTTAAATAATGCATTACAATTTAACTAAACCCTTTTGATTTTAGACGACTAAAATATACTGGAGATTTTAGTCAACTAAAATGTAGAATATTTTAGTTGACTAAAATGTACTCCAGATTTTGATCGACTAAATACGACTAAAACTAAAACAATTCAAATGACTAAAATACAACTAAAACTAAAATGGCATTTTAATCAAAAGACTGACTAAAACAAAATCGAAATTTGACGCCAAAATTAAAACTGGACAGCGCAACCAATTATTTATACAACAGATTCCCATTTACCACAATGATGCAGTGTGGATGGCAATTCTAAGGCTGTATTTGACCTTCTTTGCATTGCGCTTCTCTGAACGCAGTATGTCCTGTTGGAGACAGTATTTGTATTGTAATCAGAGGAGGTCAAACACAGCCATTTGTATTTGGACCCATACTTTTAAGCTGAACTGCATTCAATTGGAAAAGTCTACATTTTACCGTAATAACCATGTACACAAGTCATAAATCAGGAGGCGGTAGAAAGACATGGATCAAAATCACATGCCTTTTTTGCTAAGAATGTTTTTGAAGGTGCATCTGTTTCTGGCTTGGTGAAGGCCTGTTGGCATGCAAAAGATACCGTATATACTCGAGTATAAGCCAAGTTTTTCAGCACATTTTTTTTGTGCTGAAAATGCCCCCCTCGGCTTGTATTCGATTCACCTTTTTGCACCTGATCTCCCGGATTTTGGGGACCCTGTACCAGCACACATATAGCCCCACTCTTCCTCTACAATTGTGCAAAGTTTGTTGTCCAGGGGACCTACAGCCAGGGAGCACCGATTTTTTAAAGCCGGGCACCCCTTCTATAGACTCCCATGTTAAACGGTGATTTCTTTGGCAATTTTGGGGACCTGTTACCGGCCGGTTGCCTGGAGCCAAAACTTGACACACGTGTAGCCCCAGTTCTCCTCTACAAGTGTGCAAAGTTTGTTGTCTGGGGGACCTACGGCCGGGGAGCACCGATTTTTTAAAGCCGGGCACCCCTTCCATAGACTCCAATGTTAAACATCAGTCTAGTCATGGGCACAGTGAGGCATGGGCACAGTGAGACATGGGCACAGTGAGGCATGGGCACAGTGAGGCATGGGCACAGTGAGGCATGGACACAGTGAGGCATGGGGACACAGTGAGGCATGGGCACAGTGAGGCATGGGCACAGTGAGGCATGGGCACAGTGAGGCATGGACACAGTGAGGCATGGGCACAGTGAGGCATGCACATGGACACAGTGAGGCAAAGTGAGGCACAGTGAGGCATGCAGATGGACACCCTACGCTTATACTCGAGTCAATACGTTTTCCCAGTTTTTTGTGGTAAAATTAGGTGCCTCGGCTTATATTCGGGTCGGCTTATACTCGAGTATATACGGTACCTCCAAAAAAAACAAGAGCAGACCAAGAGAAGTAATAAAGGTTACATTTGTCCAATTTGAATGAAACGGCACCCTGGATAATTAGACTATTCTAGATTCCAACAGTTTATCGGTTAGTTAGTACTGGAAATTATACATTTATGTTTCTTGGGTTTAGAAGTAGAACCAGAAAAAAAGGCAAAAAAATAAAAAGTTATGTACCAGGTAAGCCAGGAATTATGTTTGATACCTTCTGATATTTGGTCTGGAATTAAAATTTTCCATAAATAATGTTATTCTGACTTATCACCAAAGTCAGTGTTGAAATATGCTTTTCCGGATGGAAAACTTTGGTCATTTGTTCTCTACCCAGGGTGAGAAGGTAAAAGATAAAGTGATACCATTAATGGATAACTAAATTTAATATTTTTCCTTAGTCGTGAAAAGGTATTCAACTTCACAACACATTTTTTTTTTTTATTGTGTAGAGTAGGGGTCTCCAAACTTTCTAAACAAAGGGCCAGTTTACAGGTGGGTCAAACTGTAACCACTGGGAGTAGTAAGTGCCCCAGCGTCAGTGGAAGTAGACAAAGTTTCACTTTTGGCAGTCAGCAGGAGTAAATACATTACATAACACCTGTGTTTAGTAGGAGGAGGAATAGTGTCTCATCATTGGTGTCAGTGGGAGGAATAGCACCCCATCATTGGTGTCAGAGGGAGGAAAAGAGTCCCATTATCGGTGTCAATGGGAGGAGTAATGCCATCATTGTTGTCAGAGGGAGGAAAAGAGTCCCATCATTGGTATCAATGGGAAGAATAGTGCCCTATCATTGGTGTAAGTGGGAGGAAAAGTGTTCCACTGTTGGTGCCAGTGGAAGCAATAGTGCCCCATCATTGTTGTCAATGGTAGGAATAGTGCCCTGTATCAGTGGGAGAAATAGTGCCCTGTATCAGTCGGACGAATAGCACCCCATCATTGGTTTGGTGTCAGTGGGAAAAATAGTGTCTCACTGTTGATGTCAGTGGAAGGAATGGTGTCCCATAGGTGTCAATGGGAGGAATAGTGCCCCATCATTGGTGTCAGAGGGAGGAAAAGATTCCCATCATTGGTGTCAATGGGAAGAATAGTGCCCCATCATTGGTGTAAGTGGGAGGAAAAGTGTTCCACTGTTGGTGCCAGTGGAAGCAATAGTGCCCCATCATTGTTGTCAATGGTAGAAATAGTGCCCTGTATCAGTGGGAGGAATAGTGCCCCAAGGGTCAAATAAAGGCAAGCAAAGGGCTTCTGACCAAAGTTTGGAAACTTCAAAGCTGACTTTGGCGATAGGAAGAGATAGCATTATATATGAAAAGCATAATTTCCAGCCAAAATTTCAGAACAAGTCAAAAACTTTTTTATTATCACAGGAAAAAATATAGTTGGTGCCACACTATCGCCTTTTTTTTTCCAACACACAATTAGCTGGTTATAGGAAAAAAGTCTGGACAGCCCAATTTGATTTAGCATTTAATTTTCGATCTAAAAATCTTTTTTTTTAAACTTGGCCAGAGATATTTGACAAAATCTTATCAATCTTGTTCTTGCTGGAAACAATAGAAATAGCTGCTTGATTACTATATTCCCATAAAAATGTGATACTACCTGTTCAGCATCCGCAATCGGAAAATAACGGCAAACACATCTTAAACGGCCGTATCCTTCATATCAGCCCAAATTAGGCAAGTCATAGATAAGCAGATGTCTAACCAAGAATGGTTGGTGGAGAGATATATATCCATCTTGGAACTGGTAAGGACTTACCCCAACTTTCCAATGAGTGGAAATGGGGCAGTTAATGTAAATTACTTTTCTTGAGAATGTATTGGCCCAATCACATTTTATTAACTATACTCATTATATCCTGTAGGAAAGACCTAAACACCAGTCCTTGGCTAGTTGTCGCTTTGGACCCTTCAATTAGTGTGAAACCCTAACGGTGCAAATATTGTAAACAGATGTGATATAACTTTCTTTGAATTGAATTGATTACTTATTTCCTCTTTGACCCCTATTCCATTACCTAGATATCATTGTGCATATAGGTGATATAAGCCATTTAGGCCTCATTTAATTAATTATTCTGTACTTAATGCATTTTAGTGCAGGTATAATGTGTCTAAGTATTGGATTGAGAGATCCGTGCTGTTTGGCACCTCGTTAATAAAGAAATTAGCTGCAAAAAGTGAACCCAGGTGATAATGTGTTAGGATATTAGCCATGAATTTCCAAAATTGGTGTTAATTTCTAATCTGACACCCTCATTTGATAAACAAGCCCAGATAGGCCATATTACCAAGGCTACCTGTGATGACTCTGGTAATTAATCACCATTCCCATGAATGGAGATAATGGTGTTCGGTCCTTCACTTCCCCTCAATGACTCTTCTTTTTCACACCCCTCAGGGACAGGAGGTCCTGGCCTTTATTATTGAGAATACTGACCACAGTGGGACTGAGGAGTAATTACTGACAATGAGCATCATTAGCAAACCAATCAGCTATTGGCCGGGTCCCACTTCCCCCCAGTGTCTGAGACAGGCCAAGTGTGGATTCAGCGTCTGGTTTGGATATCACTGTAGTCCTGGGAATCTTTTCTAAACTGGCCTTAGACATGAAGGCCACCACACATGGTGTGATTTTCTCTTATTCAGATGATTGTAAAATGAGCAAACAGTGTGACCAGGCAGTGGAAAAAGCGAATAGAATGCATTACTAGAGGGATCACCAGCAGGAGGAAGGGGGTCCTGGATTCCTCTATATAGATCTTTATATCACTAGAGGGGTGACCAGCAGGAGGAAGGAGGTCAAGATTTGTCTATATAGATCTTTATATCACTAGAGGGATCACCAGCAGGAGGAAGGAGGTCCTGATTCCTCTATATAGATCTTTATATCACTAGAGGGATCACCAGCAGGAGGAAGGGGGTCCTGGATTCCTCTATATAGATCTTTATATCACTAGAGGGGTGACCAGCAGGAGGAAGGAGGTCAAGATTTGTCTATATAGATCTTTATATCACTAGAGGGATCACCAGCAGGAGGAAGGAGGTCCTGATTCCTCTATATAGATCTTTATATCACTAGAGGGGTGACCAGCAGGAGGAAGGAGGTCCTGATTCCTCTATATAGATCTTTATATCACTAGAGGGGTCACCAGCAGGAGGAAGGAGGTCCTGATTCCTCTATATAGATCTTTATATCACTAGAGGGGTGACCAGCAGGAGGAAGGAGGTCAAGATTTGTCTATATAGATCTTTATATCACTAGAGGGATCACCAGCAGGAGGAAGGAGGTCCTGATTCCTCCATATAGATCTTTATATCACTAGAGGGGTCACCAGCATGAGAAAGGAGGTCCTGATTCTTCTATATAGATCTTTATATCACTAGAGGGATCACCAGCAGGAGGAAGGAGGTCCTGATTCCTCTATATAGATATTTATATCACTAGAGGGATCACCAGCATGAGAAAGGAGGTCCTGATTCCTCTATATAGATATTTATATCACTAGAGGGGTCACCAGCAGGAGGAAGGAGGTCCTGATTCCTCTATATAGATATTTATATCACTAGAGGGATCACCAGCAGGAGGAAGGAGGTCCTGATTCCTCTATATAGATCTTTATATCACTAGAGGGATGACCAGCAGGAAGAAGGAGGTCCTGATTTCCCTATATAGATCTTTAGTGAGACCTCATTTAGAATACTGTGTCCAGTTCTGGAGACCCCACTTACACAAAGATATTGATAAAATAGAATGAGTCCAGAGACGTGTAGCGCACAGACTCCTTTCTTTACCTGCAATAACTTTGGCTCCTCGCAGGAAGAGAGAGGCACACCGCACCACAAGCCCGTACCCTCCTATGTGAAGAGGTTGAGCGGTGTTGTTGATGGGTCTTCCACAGTTAGACAACCAGAGAATGTGTCTCACCTCTATTTTTAATAAAGACAAGTCCTTGTATCCCCACAGTAACTTGAATGTCCACACCAGCTGCACTCCAACATAGAGGTTTATTTCTTATAAAACACAGTCTCTGACAGAAAAGGTTGGAGGGAGAACAGGACAGCTCAAGATGTGGATGAGGTCCAGGCACAAATGTTACACAATTCACTGCTCCGATTCTCAATCAGACTCAGCCCATTCGGATAGTCTCCCTAACTTAGGACTAGCAGCCGAAATGATGCTCGAACTTTACCCTTGGTCTCTGCCACAGACCTGGTGAACTTGGTCTCTGTTCAAGGAGAAGACATCCCTCCAGAGAGTTACCGGGACCCATCCTTCACTGTGACTTCCGCACCAGTCCTTCGGAACGGTTCCTCCCCCAGCCTCCTTATCTAGGATACGGGTCCCCTCGCAAGGCGGCACCCTGAGATTCCTCGATCCCCGGTGGGCTCCAGCCGAAGGTGCTGGGCCCAGACCTTTGGCGCAGTCCCAGGGCTAAAGGTGCCTGGGACCCTTGACAACAAACCGCAGACCCGCCGCTGGGCTAAAGGTGCCCAGGGCGGACAGGAATGAGAACTCCGAAAAGGCAGCGTCTGCCACTTTTATATCCTCTGCCAGCATGCCCAGCAGGAAGACACCACACCCACTGTATGGTTGCCGAGAGGGGACACACAAGGCACAGCACTGTATCAGTGGTTCACCCCTGGCCTACTATGGCAGCACCACCTGCAGGCCACAGGGAACTGTACACCAATACTCCACCTGTGGACAAAAATGGTTTCAAGAACTCTATCAATTGGGGTGTTTGGGCACAACTACCACCCAAACACTTCCCCTAAATTTAGCACCCCGCTACAGACGGGTAAAGCAAATTGTGAAAAATTTGGGGGATAAAACATATCCCGAGAGCGACTTCAGGAACTTAATATGTACAGTCTGAAGGAAAGAAGGGAAAGGGGAGACATGATTGAAACCTTTAAATACATCACGGGGGGTGAATAAGGTTCAGGAGGGCAGTTTTTTCAATATGAAACCAAAATCAAGAACACGGGATAATGACCTCAAAATAACTGGAGGAAAGTTCAAAACTAATCTTAGAAAGTATTATTTTACTGAAAGGGTAGTTGCTTTGAATAAACTACCAGCAGAGGCAGTGAGACAGTCAACAGTAAATTGCTTCAAACATGCTTGGGACAAACATAAATCTAAAATCAGCCAATAAAGTTAACGAAAAAAACAAAACAATAAAAAATTGGGCAGGCTCAATGGGCTACCCAGTCTTTTTCTGTTGTCACTTTTCTACATCTCTATGTTCAGTCTATTCACCTATGCTTGCCAACAGTGTGAATGGAGGAGCCTCCACTACCAACTCTTGTATTCTGACTGTTTTCTGGATAATTTTCCATTGATTCATAAATCATGGCTTGAGATTTGACCATCTATGGGGGTAGGAAAGGGTAAAAACCCTTAATATAAAATTTTTGCCTTTCTGTGTCATGGGGAGGATACTTCCTAACCAAAAATCCAAAAGATACAATAGTAAGTGAAAGGAAGTCTCTAAAAAGTTAGGGTGAATTCCCCTCTTAGGCAGTTGCCATAGGATCATGTTTCCTTGTTCTGTTAAAGTAACAGCTCTAAAATATTGGATTTCCCATTGCATTGAAAATGGATCTCCCCAGTGGCAGACTGTGGCCATTGGTAGTAGAAGAGGTCCCAACGTCAGGGGGAATAAATAATGCCCCATCGTTGGTGTCAGTGGGAGGAATTGTGCCCCATCGTTGTTGTCATTGGCAGGAATTGTGCCCCATTGTTGGTGTCACTGGCAGGAATCATGCCCCATCGTTTGTGTCATTGGCAGGAATTCTGCCCCTTCATTGGTGTCGGTGGGGTGAATTCTGCCCGATGGTTAGTGTCATTGGGAGGAATTTTGCCCCTTCTTCGGTGTCGATGGGGGAACTATGCCCCCTTGTTGGTATCAGTTGATGATAATAGTGCGCCAAGGGCTTGATAGACGCATGCAAAGGGCCGGATCTTGCCCCCGGACCACAGCTTGGAGACCATTGATTTAAACCATAAGAAGTATGTTAGAAATACTGCATAAACATACATGTATATTTTGCAATAAATGCACAGGAGCCTACTTTCAACAGTGAGTAAGAAGAGTCATCATGTGATGTTATTAAAGGATCAATAAACAAAAACTAAAACTCGCGCTTATGGAGACATACAAAAATAAATGACAAGTGAAAAGAAATTATTATATGCGCAGCTGCTACAGCATAAGGCACTAACACCTTGAGAGATAAAAAATTATAAAATGCAGCGCTAGCGAATATAAATGTGCTCAATACAAACGTATGTGTGAATGTCAACCATCTAAACCTTTCGGGATGATGGTACACACTATTAGTGAAAAGATTATGCACCAATGATTGGTGTCACCAGAAATGCAGTGGGTGTAATACTAAATGTTACCACTAAAAAGTGATCAACTAAGTAAAACCAGAAAATATACTGTGCAAAACATTAAATGAACTGAACAACCAGGCAAATAGCTCTAGGAGTAATTCACAGTACTACAGATGGTTTTCAACATCAAATAAATAATGTCCCATTTGCAACAGTGGTTGTAATATAGAAGGAAGGGGAAAAAAAAAAAAAATGCTTTAAAATAAAATAAAAGTCACCCAACATCCAACTTCTAGGACCAATAATGTTCGGTGAAATTCAACAGTTGGCTCAATAGCAGCAGAGATCAGAGGACCATGTGGGGAATAAAAAGAAAAAGCAACTTGTGAAGTACCGCTTAGGAACAGATTAACAATACGCTGTTATTGGGAAAACTCACAAGCCTTCAATGATAACCGAGCGTCAGTGTGTTCCGGGTTCACAACGGCGTGCGTTCCACAAGAACCGGAAGCAGCGTCACTGGTTCTTAGTGTTGACCGGAAATTTGTCAATGCATTTCGCCCCTCCTCCAGGGCATCATCAAGGTCCTTGATGATGCCCTGGAGGAGGGGCGAAATGCATTGACAAATTTCCGGTCAACACTAAGAACCAGTGACGCTGCTTCCGGTTCTTGTGGAACGCACGCCGTTGTGAACCCGGAACACACTGACGCTCGGTTATCATTGAAGGCTTGTGAGTTTTCCCAATAACAGCGTATTGTTAATCTGTTCCTAAGCGGTACTTCACGAGTTGCTTTTTCTTTTTATTCCCCACATGGTCCTCTGATCTCTGCTGCTATTGAGCCAACTGTTGAATTTCACCGAACATTATTGGTCCTAGAAGTTGGATGTTGGGTGACTTTTATTTTATTTTAAAGCATTTTTTTTTTTTTTTTCCCCTTCCTTCTATATTACAACCACTGTTGCAAATGGGACATTATTTATTTGATGTTGAAAACCATCTGTAGTACTGTGAATTACTCCTAGAGCTATTTGCCTGGTTGTTCAGTTCATTTAATGTTTTGCACAGTATATTTTCTGGTTTTACTTAGTTGATCACTTTTTAGTGGTAACATTTAGTATTACACCCACTGCATTTCTGGTGACACCAATCATTGGTGCATAATCTTTTCACTAATAGTGTGTACCATCATCCCGAAAGGTTTAGATGGTTGACATTCACACATACGTTTGTATTGAGCACATTTATATTCGCTAGCGCTGCATTTTATAATTTTTTATTAAAGGATCAGTCCACCCAAATCTGATATTCCAGCTTTTAGTAGATGCTACAGAGTTACACCACCTGACAGTGTCTCCTATTTCTCTGGATCTCTGTTGTCCCCATTATGAGAGGAATGTAAACATCACTTGTAATAGGAATGGTTTGTGACGGGTCCTCTTTATGGAGAGATGCATGGTCAATAAGACCCGCATCTCTCATCCAGGCTGTAAAGCAGAGATCGAGAAAAAAAATTCACCGATCTCATGCTTACTAGCCACGATCGCGGCTTTGTTTACATCCGGGGTCCGGTCGTGACATCATAACGTCGCGCCCGGGCCTCCGACGGTCATAGAGATGACTGGTGACCATCTGGTCACCGGAAATCTCTATGATCGTCATCCGGCGCCGGACGATTCTTTCTCCGGGTCCCCGGTGGCACGGGAGAGCCCAGAGAAGCACCGGATGGCGGCGGGAGGGGAGACGTCCCCTCCCGTCGCCTATAAGAACGATCAAGCAGCAGAACTGCCACCATGATCATTCTTATTGTGCACAGAATCACCGGCTGGAAGGAATGATATCTGAATGATGCCTGTAGCTGCACCCATCATTCAGATATCCCCCGCACAAAGTCAACGACGTCATATGATGGCGTGCGTTAGGGAAGTGGTTTTAAAGACCACTTTTGAGTAGACTTGTCCTTTAGGGTAAATCTGTGATGGCAGCATTATGGGAGCTGTTGTTGGATTGGTGCAAGGGCTTTCATCCCGATTCTGGCTTCATTACCAGCACATCAATTACGTGGATCAAGCATGAGGGACAGCAGTTGATATTTTTGAGACAGTGTTGTGCCGCGTACACACGATCGGTATTTCCGTCGGAAAAACCTTGGAGGGTTTTTTCGACGGAATTCTGCTCAAGCTTGGCTTGCATACACACCGTCACACAAAAGTTCTCTGAACTTTCGACCGTCAAGAACGCGGTGACGTACAACACTACGACGAGTCGAGAAAATTAAGTTCAATGCTTCCGAGTATGCGTCAAATTGTTTCCGAGCATGCCTCGGAATTGCTACAGACCTCCTCGGAAAATTTGAGAACCAGCTCTCAAATTTTTGATGGCGGAAATTCAGACAGGAAAAGTCCAATGGAGCCTACACACGGTTGGAATTTCTGACAAAAAGCTCACATCGGGCTTTTCTTGTCGGAAAATCTGACCGTGTGTACGGGGCATAGGTGTTATGGTCAGAATAGGCGAAAAAGCCCTGGAGCCTGCACCTTTAAAAAAACAAGTCAGCAGTGGTGTTTTTCATCTTTTTCTCCACATGGGTTTAACTCACATGGTACATAATAAAGGCGAGAATCTCTATTATAGATCTGTGTTGATGGTTTTATATTTGTATGCAGCGTAGAACTCCTTTGGTGCCTTCACCAGCTTCAAATTGGCATGGTTCAAACAATCAGAGGTGGACTCATTTTAGGCATTTTAGCATTAAGTGATTAACCTGTTAGCTTCCCAGTTGGAGTCCCCTTTTGAGCAGTGAATTAGTTAAGATCTCAAAACAGTTCTGCAAAATAGGTATTGAAACCCTTTCATGCTGAAGTTCTACAGCTTGGAGTGGTACACTTTCCTTTGTCCTCCCGTGAATACCTCAACAATAGGCCATTGCCTCGGTTTATTTGGCCCCAAAAAATGCTCATTATCAAAGCCTTGAGTTTCTACCTACTTGATGCTGATGGGAATATCCTCCCTCTATAGAGATGGAAAGCTGAAGGTTGTATATTCCACGTCTGGCTTGATGGGAAGGACCAATCAGGTGAGGAGCCTCTAAGGTCCTAATGTATTGCTTGTCTGGCTTGATAACAATGTTCCCTGTGGAAAATAAAGAGAATATTCCACTTGATGTGTATTTTACGTCTACCTAATAAAACGTCTCTTGGAACAAGTTAGCTAAAGGCTCTTTCTCTGGCTTGTTGAAGAACAAGGACGGAGGATAGATTTTCTGTCCAATGTGTATGCACGTCTAGTTTGATGGGATACGTCTCTAGTGGAGAAAGATAGGAAATTCTGCCATATTATATTTATTTATTACAGGTACTTATATAGACCCATCAATTTACGCAGCGCTTTATATCTTTAATATACATTCATATATGCCCCTGCCTTCAAGGAGCTTACAATCTAAGGCCCCTAACTCAGTGTTTCTCAATTCCAGTCCTCAAGGCGCCCCAACAGGTCATGTTTTCAAGATTTCCCTCAGATGAAACGGCTGTGGTAATTACTATAGCAGTGAAACTGATCAAATCACCTGTGCAAAATAATGGGAAGCTTGAAAACATGACCTGTTGGGGCGCCTTGAGGACTAGAATTGAGAAACACTGCCCTAACTGACATCATACATATACACAGTGGCGTCGCTAGGGGGAGGCTCCTGGGGCTATAGCCCCGAATCTGGGGCCCATAGCCCCAAGTCTCTTACCTAGGGTTGGCTTTGGGCTCCATCGCCTCAGCTGGTGGCCGGGGGAGGAACATGACTAGTTAATGTTATCAGGCACAAGCTCTTATTTATTTTTAACAGTTCCGACAATGTAATCATTGTCCCGACGTCCACTTCTATACCAATCTGCCGTGCAATGGCGCAGCACAATGATTACTCAATCGGGACTATTTGATGATTTTTCAGGCTCAGGCGGCGTAATCCTTGTGCTGAGATTCCCGGCAATTACATTGCCTGGCATATTGGTATAGAAGTGGACGTCGGGACCAGATATGTAACAATATTTTATATATATATACATAAATGCATGCATATACACACACACACACACGTATATTATATACATGCATATGCCCGCCCAAGCGTATGACTTTCTTTACTTCGCTGCTATGGGCTCTAGCCCCAGATCTTTTGTAGACCTAGCAACGCCCCTGCATACACATATTAGGGCCAATTTAGAAAGGATCCAATTAATCTACCAGCATGTCTTTGGAGCGTGGGAGGAAACCCACGCAGGCACAAGGAGAACATGCAAACTCTAGGCAGGTAGTGTTATGGTTGGGATTCGAACCAGCGACTCTGGTGCTGCCAGGCGGAAGTGCCAACCACTTAGCCACTGTGCTGCTCCATATGATGTATATTTCTGTCTGTGAACCTACTGGGAAGGATCACTGTCGTTTCCTTGACAAAACGGAAAGGAAAATCTGAAATTTGTCAGTTGTCACCACCAAGAGAACATACACTTATGAGGTTGCTTTTACTTGGAGTTGTTTTTCTGTCCATTCAGTCCTGAGATGTGACGCACCTCTGCCATGCAGTCCTGGGAAGGGGAACTGCTCTTTCTCTGCCACAGTTTCACTTCCACTTACAGGTCCCCTCCCCACCCCCAACCTGTGTCACTCTACTCTCTCCTCCTATCAGCACGTTTCTTGTCCATCAGTCAATCAGTCACTCCTGATTATCTCTTTGTTCTGCTTTTCTCTTCCCCTCTCTGAGCTCTACTGTACAGGGGCTGCAAAAGGTTTATATCAGGTCGCATTTGGGAATTTAAATTTAATGACGTATAAATGTCCAGCTTTAAGTTTACTTTTACAGAAAACCACATTATGCTGTCCTATTTGCTTATAGCAGCACAGTGGGGTTGATTTACTAAAACTGGAGAGTGCAAAATCTGGCGCCAGGGCCAGGACAAGGAGGAAGGGGGACGGGATTTATGTTGGGAGAGGGAGGTTTGGGGGGGAGGGGGACAGCAGGGGAGTGGTTCGAGCAGGGGAAATTTGGGGAGGTGTGCTAGGAGTATTTATTTGACGGGATTTGTGTTGGGAGGGGGGATGGGGGACAAAAATTAGTGCTAGGAGGAGGAATTTTGGGGGGTTTTGTACTAGAAGTGGTAATATTAAAGAAAAACTAAAAAAAACTGTGCTACAATTTAAAAAAGATAGAAAGTTCAATTGATGAGAAAAGCAGCAACTCAGCCGTGAGATAGACACAGAAATAAACAATACAAAGGAATGAAGTTGTGCATATAATAAATTATTACACCATGAAAAATTAAGTATTTTTCACTCCAATTAGGGTGAAGAGATTATGAAATCCCACCATACACGGACTGGTCACAAAAACCGATCAGCCTACAGGCACGATCCTGTAATTATAGCGGTCCTCCTCTGAACACATGTAGCCCAAGGTCCACCTCAGGATATTTCACAATGACATTGCCCGAGAAGAAAACATAGAGCTTATCATAGTGTAAAAACGTTAAAATTTTTAATCAAGAATAAAAAGTTGCAGCATATGGATCGCATGTAGGAAAAAATAGCCTGCCGGCTGATACGCGTTTGCCCATCCTTCATGGATCACAGTAGCGTGGTGATGTCAGCACGTCGCTCCTTCAGACGCGTTTCGTCACAAGCTGACCTCGGATTTGATCATCTCTTCACCCTTTTTGAAGGAACAAAGGCCTTCGCTGGGTTTAAGCCACAAGCGCTACTGACCACTCTCTGAAAGGGGTCCTTTTCAGCTGGTAAGCAGACATTTCTGTTAAGGTGGAGGTTACAGCACACTGTGGGAGATAGATGGTGTTAATACCACGTGGATGATTCCCCTTTACCACCGTTGGACTTCATACTGTGTGATCCATTCCAACAACACACTGCTGCAATATCACTTTGTGGAAGGACTTTTTTTTTCTTTCTTTTCTTTTTACTAAGACTTAATTTTTCATGGTGTAATAATTTATTTTATGCGCAACTCCACTCCTTTGTATTAGAAGTGGAAATATGGTGGCGGGGGGTTTGTGATAGGAGGGGGGATTTGTACTAGGATGGGGGACTGGGGAGAATTTATGCTGGGAGGAGGGATTTTGGAGTGGGGGGAGAGGATGTGTGCTCAAGGGGACATTTGAGGGGAGAGGATTTGTACTAGGAGGGGGGGGATTTTTTTTGGGGGGTTGGATTTGTGCTAGGGGCACATAGCTGAACCTTACTTTAAAGTGGAACTTCACCCTAAAGCAGGGGTCTCAAACTGGCGGCCCTCCAGCTGTTTCAAAACTACAAGTCCCATCGTGCCTCTGCCTGTGAGAGTCATGCTTGTAACTGTCAGCCTTGCAATGCCTCATGGGACTTGTAGTTTCGCAACAGCTGGAGGGCTGCCAGTTTGAGACCCCTGCCCTAAAGGGAAAGTTCCGGTTTTATGTCCTCCTCCTCCTCCCTTCCTCTGCCATATTTGGCACATTAAAACTTTTTCTGGGGAGCGGGTACCTAGTTTTGAGTTTTGATAGGTACCTGTTCCCACTTCTGCTCGCCTTCCCCCCAGCCTCTTTGCTCACAGCCTTCTGGGTCACGTCACAGGTTTTGGGGGAAGCAGCTAGCGCATGTGCAATGGGAAGTCAGCTGTGAAGCCACCAGGAGTCACAGCCGGCTTCCAACAGTAAACATGTTGGCAATGGAGACTCAAATACTGGTGGGGAATAGTGCTGGATCCCTGGACAGATGTGTCAGTAGTTGTAGTAGCTGACTTTGTTTTTTCTTTCTAGGGTGAAGATCCTCTTTAAGTGACTTGTACTTACTTCAATGTGTAGTCCATTTTGGTAAAGAGCATTTAGGACCTCCCAAAAAAATGTCAATTAAGTGTAACCCATTGTGTCATGCAAGTATCAGTTAAAGTGGTTGTAAACCCTGATGCCCCATACACACGATCGTTTTTCATGCCGTTAAAAATGCCATTAAAAAAAATGGCCATTAAAAATGATCGTGTGTAGGCTCCAGAGCATTTTTAACGACGTGAAAAACGGGCATTATAAATTTCGAACATGCTCTCTTTTTTCACGTCGTTTTTCATGTCGTTTTTTTTAACGACGTGAAAAACGATAGTGTGTATGCTTTAACGACGTGAAAAAAAATGCGCATGCTCAGAATCAAGTATGAGACAGGAGCGCTCGTTCTGGTAAAACTAGCGTTCGTAATGGAGATAGCACATTCGTCACGCAGTCACGGACTGAAAAGCACGAGACTGAAAAGAGCGAATCGTCGCTCAACAAACTTTACTAACATGAAGGGTGGCGCCATTCGAACGGAACTTCCCCTTTATAGTGCTGTCGTACGTGTTGTACGTTACTGCGCTTTGCTTGATCGTTTTTTAAAATGATCGTGTGTACGCAAGACAGGCTTGAGAGGAAACATGAAAAAAAACGACGTGAAAAACGGCAAGAAAAACGATCGTGTGTATGGGGCATTACGAACCACTTAGACCTACAGGTACGCCTAGATTAAGGCTTACCTGTAGGTGCAAGAAATATCTCCTTAAAGCGGAGGTTCTGCGGCAAATAATTTTTTTTTTTTTCCTGTTATTCAGTAGGTTTTCGCATTATAAATAAATACTCACTCGTTTGATGTCATGAAATATCCCGTGTCCGTTTTCCGGCAAAAGAAGAACTTTGAAAATGAGAGCACGGCAGTTTCCATTTTGCTTGTGGGCATGTTGAAGCCCACAAGCAATGATTTCCTGTATGTGGCGAATGCTGATGGTTGCCATCACAACGGGCGGCGTCATTGAAATTTCACGCCCCGTTGTGATGGAAATCCTAGTACGGCGTTCCGCAATGACTCTTGGGAAGCATGACACCAAGCTCCCAAGAGTCATCGCGGTGCCGAGGAATACAGTAGCAACGCCTACTCCCGCGGGAGTCAATTCCCAGAAGTCAATCTTGAAACAGAAGTAATTCAGTATTTACAGAGAAAAAATAAAAAAAGATTTGTCAAGTGAACATGTCGGCAGTGTGCTGAAGGGGATAAGATAAAGTTGTTAATCTGGGTGGAACTCCGCTTTAACCTACACGGTTAAGGAGATATTTACCCAAAAACGGGCACCGATGTCTACGGCGCATGCGCGCCTGTAGACAATGGCGCAGGGTCACTGAGCGTGCTGTTAGTGAAGGCGATCATGCCGTCACTGCCGGCTCCCGTGCGCAAGCGCGGGAGTGACGTCATCGCGGCTACGGCCAGTCACAGCGCCGAAGCCGCGATACAAGGAAGTGAGATGGCGGTGGTGGAAGAGAGGAATGAGGGCTTCGATCTCAGGTAAGTACAACATAATGAGCTGGTATGCTGTGCATACTAGCTCATTATGCCTTTGTCTTGCGGGCTCTTTTTATTATTTTTATTTTTTTTCTAGAGGAGGGTTTACTTCCTGTTTAAGACATATGCTAACCCAGTAACCCTAACATTTAAAGTTGAGCTTCAGCCATATTTGTTTCCAATTTTGGGGTAGTGAAGGGTTGGAACTTCTGTCAGTTTGCTTTTTCTGTCTGTGCTTCTATTGTGAAGGCTTCCCCAGTTCCTGTTTCAAAGACACCCTTTGTTCTGGTGACACATCACTTTGTGCCCCAGAGACAACAGGAACCAGGGGGCAAAAAGTAAACATGAAGCTCCATAGACCTGACAAAGGATATTCTAACTACAGGTGGTCCCCGGGTGACAAACAAGACAGGGACTGTAGGTTTGTTCTTAAGTTGAATTTTTTTGTAAGCCGGAACAGGTAAATTTTTTAAGTGTAGCTCCAGCCAAAGCAATCATTTTTTAGTTTTTTGGGATAGCATAGGGAAGGGTTATCACCCTGCAACATTTGTTTTGCTGTCTGTGACCCTGTTCAGAAAATTTCACCTCACTTCTCTCCCTATGACAATTGGATTTTGAAAAATGTGGGTTGTTGTGGAAACAAGGATTGGTGATAAAGCTCCAGTGGAGACACCCTTTCCGCATGAGAACTCTTATGCCGCGTACACACAATCAGAAATTCCGACAAGAAAAGTCCGATGTGAGCTTTTGGTCGGAAATTCCGACCGCGTGTGTATGCTCCATCGGACTTTTGCCATCGGAATTTCCGCCAAGAAAAGTTTGAGAGCAGGTTCTCTATTTTTCCGACGGAAAAAGTTCCTATCGGAAATTTTGATCGTCTGTAGCAATTCCAACACGCAAAATTCCTACGCATGCTCGGAAACAATTCGACGCATGCTCGGAAGTATTGAACTTCAGTTTCTCGCCTCGTCGTAGTGTTGTACGTCACCGCGTTCTTGACGGTCGAAAGTTCCGAGAACTTTTGTGTGACCGTGTGTATGCAAGCCAAGCTTGAGCGGAAATTCAGTCGGAAAAACCATCCAAGGTTTTTTCCGACGGAAATTACGATCGTCTGTACGCGGCATAACAGCAGTGAATTTGCCTTCCTAGTGGTAGATTTCTTCTCACTTCCTGTTGTCTTCCTCCATTTGTAAGTAGGAGTCGTTTGTAAGTGGGATGTTTGTAACCCGAGAACTGCCTGTCTATCCAAAGCTAAAAAAATGTCTGAATGTCTAATGCCGCATACACACGACCGTTTTTAATGATGAGAATTTTTTTTTTAAATGGTGTGTGGGCTTCAGAGCATTTTTCACGACGTGAAAAATGGCCATGAAAAAATTGGAACATGCTCTAATTTTTCTCGTCGTTTTTCACCTCGTCGTTTTTCTCGTCATGAAAAACAGCCGTGTGTGGGCTTTAACGACGTGAAAAAAAATGCGCATGCTCAGAATCAAGTGTAGCGGCCTCACCCCATCTCCTTTTGCTAGGGGTATGTCACGTGACAGGGTGAGATGCGCTACGGCCCATGTCCTCCCCATAGCTGTGGGTGAGGTGAAGGCCAGTACCAGTACATTCCTCGGGCCAATGTGTGTTAGTTATGAAGCTCAGTCCTGCTATGCTGAAACCTCCCTTGCTCCCATTAACCAGAGTCTATACACCGATGCAGGGTCCAACACTTGTTTATTATACTTCCACAACAAACAGTCCTTTCACAGCCGACTGGTTGTGACCCATAACATAATGCAAACGGTGGGATGAGCAGGCCGAGGGACTATCCTGATTTCAATCTAAACGCCTGTGGTTTCACCAGGGGTTATAGCAACTTTGCTTAGCACAGAACATAGAACTTGTGAGTCTCTACCAGCAACTCCATAGAACATAGATGGGAGTACCTTCGCTGCGTTGCGGCACCTATCAGGGGAAGATGTCCCTCTAAGGGAGTTACCAGAGGCCCATCCGTCACCGGGTTGATGCTGCTCCGGAATCTCCGGACGGGTGACCTCCCCGGCCTCCTCACCTCAGATGCGGGTCCCCTCGCAAGGCGGCACCCTCGGATCACTTCGCCCTCGCGGGACCCAGTCGAAGTTACTGGGCCCCAGGCCTACGATATAGTACCTCACCCCAGGCTGAAGGTGCCTGGGCTGGACCCCAACTTCATCCCGGTCAGGCCTAGGGCGCCTGGGCCGGAACCTTGAACCGACCGCACCCAGGCCTAAGGTGCCTGGGTGCGTGAAGAGAAAATCCTCGAAGACCTCGTGGCGAGGGCGTCTCCCCCTTTTATCTCCTCCCTTCAACACCACGGCGGGTTCTCCGCCCCAGCCGTACCATCTCCGGAAAGGGACAAAAAGGGTAGCACTGCGGCAGTGATTCTACCTTGAGCCTGTAGGTACCCCGCCACCCACAGGCCAAGGAGAATAATACACCACCCAATCCTCCACGAATTACAAAAAAAGGGTCCAGAACCTTTCACAATTACACACCTGGGTCACACTATCCCCAGGTGTACCCCAACTAAATTTAAAGACCCCGCTACATACTCCCCCCTGTGATTTGACGCTGGTCCCCAGCGTCTGGTGCAACCCCATGTCCCCCAAAGAGTGATGACATGGAGCGAGCCTCAGAGGCTATCCCTAAAAATTTTGAATCCCGTGTGTGCCAAGACCTGCTCAAGGGGAAAGGGAACCATAAAACAATAAAACTTTTGTATAAACCTCTATCACGTACACATATACAATCCCTCCCGTCACTGTCTAAGAACCACCCCATACTCAGCAGTCTTGACCGACGAATCTCCTGCAGAAGGGAAAGAAAAAAAACAGACAACATCCTAACATCATGTGAAAATTTGGAATGAATGGGTCCATCAGCCGAGGGACCCATTTGCTCCAACGAGTATGGTGTAAAAGTGTGTAGAAAAAAACAAACGTTGCACAACACTGCCACCTGGTGACAGCGCTGCGGTAATGACACTTGGTGCTCCTTCATTCTTCATGCGTCCCTACACTAATTCTACCCCAAAGTCTGTCCTTGATTCATAGGCAAAGAGAGTGGGAAGAAAAAAAAAACCCAAATAAAAAAAAACAGGGTATTGTTCAGATGTTCTAGCAAAGGCTCTTCCAGGAAAATTTGTAGCTGAAAACATACTCATGAGTCTCTCCTCACAAGTAAAACCTCGGATCAGGTAAGAACAACGGCTTCAGATGCTTATCAAACACTTCGACTGAATATTCAACATCCTCTCCCTCCTTTCTGCAGATAATCACTTTATCAGCATGAATATGGCGCCCCAACTTCCAGTCCGCTCTGCAGTCCTTGAATTTCTTGGACACAGGCGGCGAACAGGACAAGTATCGCCGGGCCTGAGGCACTTTGAGCTTCTCCCAGACAAATTCGTCGTACCATCTCTGTCGCAGGACCTCAACTTCGTAAAGTAAGTCCCGAGGCAAGTAAGGATACTCCCATCCGTACTCACGGGCGACTCTCTGGGAGAAAAGTCGTTGCAATCTGGCCAAAGGAGGCATGACATCCCGCTCACCTTCTCCCGGCTGCACGATGGCCTCCGGGTGCCGAGGTACCTTCACTACCTCGGGTGGCTTTGCCTTTGGCGCATGCAATGCCGCGCGCTGCATCCCCACAACCAAAGAAGGTGATGTTGTGGAATGTGGAAAGTCAGTCGGAGGACTAGACTCCCTCCTGAGCTCCGGGGCCTGCGCCCGGGGCGTGCTGTCTCCTATAGACATAGGAGAATCCTGCGGTTTGCATAGCACAGGTAGCGGGCGTTTGTCCCAGCCCTTCCGGTGAAACAGTTCATCTATTTCCCCATCATCCCCACAGTCCGACAGCGATTCCAGGTCGGAGGTGTCATACATCTCGGCGGGAAGGTAGTCTTTAGTAGATGGAGAACTACCCTCCCTTGCGGGCTCCACCTCCAGCGGACCCCCGACACCTCCAACCACCACCACAGTCCCAGCCCCTGGCTCACCTGGACCTTTTTCAGCACTGGGATGTCCAGGACTCTTCCAACCGGATCCATCCAGGTCCGGCAAGCGGCGGGGTGAAGCTCGACCACGACCATAGGAGGCCTGCACCAGACCTATCTTCCTCTTCGGAGGTGGCAGCAGGGAATCTGTGGTGACCGAAGCAGCATCCTCTGATTTTTCTCTCTCAGTCTCTGGTTGGGCAGTCCTGTCGCCCTGGTCAGCGCGTACGGGGACCTCCGCAAAGGCCTGGATCTCCCCTTCTGGAGTGGCGGTACCTGTGATGCAATTGAGGCGAAGGGCCCGGGGCCTTGCTGTGGATGATTCAACCTCAAACAAAAATTCTTTACACGCTTCACAACGCCCAAATGGCTTTAGTTGGACCACCAGTCCCGAGCATCCGGGACAGATCACACCGAGGGCCTCCGTGTCTCTGCATGAGTACAAAGCCAACTGTCCTCGGGGCCTGAGTCTTATCCCCGTGTCTGTAAGAGGAGCAGCAAAAGCAGTCATCTTCGTGGGGTATGATACCGGCATCCACGGGGAGCTTGAGGCCATTCCAACCACCTGCTGCTCCATCACGCGCTGACCACGCGCCGGAGTCTCCACGTGTATCTCCACATATGGCCAGACTCCTCCCACGACTTGCACGTTTTCGCGGGCTTCCCACAGTCCCCGCCCACGAATTGCGCAGTCATGGGGTGCCTCATGGCGCAGTGCAGCAAACACTCCCACATGTAGTACGTCATACGGCTGGGCTTTTCCCTCTTCCCGCTCTTTCTGCATGGGCCTTTCCCGTCTTGGGGTCATTTCCACGACTTCGAGCACAGGGACGCACTTTGGCCAATCACATGGCCGACCTGCTCGGACCTCCTCCGGGCAGCAAAGTCCAGACACAGCCATTTCAAATTTCAAAGTCAACACACATTTTATCCCGGACTCACGAGCCTCCACGTGTAGCGGCCTCACCCCATCTCCTTTTGCTAGGGGTATGTCACGTGACAGGGTGAGATGCGCTACGGCCCATGTCCTCCCCATAGCTGTGGGTGAGGTGAAGGCCAGTATCAGTACATTCCTCGGGCCAATGTGTGTTAGTTATGAAGCTCAGTCCTGCTATGCTGAAACCTCCCTTGCTCCCATTAACCAGAGTCCATACACCGATGCAGGGTCCAACACTTGTTTATTATACTTCCACAACAAACAGTTCTTTCACAGCCGATTAGTTGCGACCCATAACATAATGCAAACGGTGGGATGAGCAGGCCGAGGCACTATCCTGATTTCAATCTAAGCCCCTGTGGTTTCACCAGGGGTTATAGCAACTTTGCTTAGCACAGAACATAGAACTTGTGAGTCTCTACCAGCAACTCCATAGAACATAGATGGGAGTACCTTCGCTGCGTTGCGGCCCCTATCAGGGGAAGATGTCCCTCCAAGGGAGTTACCGAAGGCCCATCTGTCACTGGGTTGATGCTGCTCCGGAATCTCCGGACGTGTGACCTCCCCGGCCTCCTCACCTCAGATGCGGGTCCCCTCGCAAGGCGGCACCCTCGGATCACTTCGCCCTCGCGGGACCCAGTCGAAGTTACTGGGCCCCAGGCCTACGATATAGTACCTCACCCCAGGCTGAAGGTGCCTGGGATGGACCCCAACTTCATCCCGGTCAGGCCTAGGGTGCCTGGGCCGGAACCTTGAACCGCCCGCACCCAGGCCTAAGGTGCCTGTGTGCGTGAAGAGAAAATCCTCGAAGACCTCGTGGCGAGGGCGTCTCCCCCTTTTATCTCCTCTCTTCAACACCACGGCGGGTTCCCCGCCCCAGCCGTACCATCTCCGGAAAGGGACAAAAAGGGTAGCACTGCGGCAGTGATTCTACCTTGAGCCTGTAGGTACCCCGCCACCCACAGGCCAAGGAGAATAATACACCACCCAATCTTCCACGAATTACAAAAAAAAGGGTCCAGAACCTTTCACAATTACACACCTGGGTCACACTACCCCCAGGTGTACCCCAACTAAATTTAAAGACCCCGCTACACAAGTATGAGACGGGAGCGCTCGTTCTGGTAAAACTAGCATTCGTAATGGAGATAGCACATTCGTCACGCTGTAATGGACTGAAAAGCTCAAGGCTGAAAAGCGCGAATCGTCTCTCAACAAACTTTATTAACATGAAGGGTGGCGCCATCCGAATGGAACTTCCCCTTTTATAGTGCCGTCGTACGTGTTGTACGTCACTGCGCTTTACTCAAACATTTTTTTCCACGATAGTGTGTAGGCAAGGCAGGCTTGAGAAGAATCACGTCGAGAAAAATGCAGTTTTTTTCAATGACATTAAAAACGGTCGTGTGTACGCGGCATAATTTTTCTCGTCCTTTTTCACATCGTCGTTTTTCTCGTCTCGAAAAACGGCCGTGTGTAGGCTTTAACGACGTGAAAAAAAATGCGCATGCTCAGAATCAAGTATGAGACGGGAGCGCTCGTTCTGGTAAAACTAGCGTTCGTAATGGAGATAGCACATTCGTCACGCTGTAACGGACTGAAAAGCACGAGGCTGAAAAGCGTGAATCGTCTCTCAACAAACTTTACTAACATGAAGGGTGGCGCCATCCGAATGGAACTTCCCCTTTATAGTCCCGTCGTACGTGTTGTACGTCACCGCGCTTTGCTCGAGCATTTTTTTCCACGATAGTGTGTAGGCAAGGCAGGCTTGAGAAGAATCACGTTGAGAAAAATTCAGTTTTTTTCAATGACATTAAAAACGGTCGTGTGTACGCGGCATTAGCCCCCCGAAAGATATATAACAAAAAAAAGGTGGTTTAGCTATCCATCTAAACCTGACAAGGTTGGGTTTCCAAACTTGATTGGCCTCCCAGTATTTTTTTGTTCACCCGAATGTCATTGTTTACTAGAATATTTACCAAATATTTCACCCCGCCTAATAACTATTTTTGTTTTTGGCCCCTTGTTATTTGTTTTGGCATTGAAGGGAAACCAATGCCCTTTCTTTTCTTTCCTCTTTCTACATATCAATACCAAATGAATGGTTCCAAAACACGGCCAAGCACATGGGCCATTTACCTATGTAGGCCAACTCATCAATAGAACGAAGCTCTTGTATGTTTATGAATGGAATGCCTTGTTGACACAGCGGACGTACATTACCAAAGAATGGAAAATGAGACTCCAGATGTCCAATTTGTACTAATAATGCTCAGATCCCGCATTTCCAACTTTAGATTAGACTCCGTTCATAGCTTTCAACTGTCTCGCATCCCTCCCTCCTATTCAAGCCCTGTACATGCGGCGGAGAATCCCATCAGGAAAAAACGTTGGTTTTCCTGACGAGATTCCTGGCAAGCTTTTCTTGCCAAGCCGTGCATACAGACAGCCATTCAAAAGAACCGCCGTTCTTTTGAATGGCAAGAACGCAGTGATGTCATCGACTACGGCGAGCATGCGCTCGTCACATTCGATGCCGTCGCCGCCATCTTGCTTCACCCTACACTACCCTTGTAAGCTACCGCGCATGCGTCAAAGTTTCATCGAGCATGCGCTGGCTTACCGGAGGACAGGTAAGCTTGTAGCCGCATACACACACACACGGTTTTCTCGTCAGGAAACAGGCCGACGAGAATCCCGACGAGAAAATAGAGAGCAGGTTCTCTATTTGACCATGCACACGAACGGTTTTCTTGGCAAAAAGCTCTGCCAGAAGTTTTCTTGCCGAGAAAACCGACCGTGTGTACGAGGCTTCATGTCCTTCTTTTTGGTCTGAAGTATAGACTTCTAGACTTCTATTAAAAAAATGCATTGTTTAACTACCAAATTGCATTAAACTTTTATCCAACTTCCTAGTAATTGTATTGATTATTTAGGCCCCTTTCACACGGACGGATAGAATGGTGCTTTTAGCTGCGGATTTTCTAGTTTTCTACCGCAGCTAAAAGCACACAATGTTTTAGCTGCAATTTCGGTACATGCGGTTTGGTGCGAATAGAAAAAATAGAATTTAATTGGTCAAGGTGCGATGTAGCGCAGCTATATGCACATAACCGCAGATAATCGCAGTCTTTTGTGTCAACTGCGGATAGCAGCGCGAGAAAAAAAAAAGAACAACAGGAAGCACATCATAATCAGTAGGTATAAAAAGGGTTGCTATGGGAATGACTACCGCAGCTAAACGCGGCCACATTTAACCGCACGTAAACGCAGGTATTCGCAATGTACAAATGCAGCTAATCGCAGTGCATGGAGCCTCGAATTTTACCGAACATTTTACATGCTTTCAACTGCGGCAAAACATCCGTCCGTGTGAAAGGCACCTAATAAAAGTGATAAAAACTATTGAATTTGACTAGACTCTATTTTTATTTATTTTTTTAAACATTTTATTCTTTTTTCAGAATTTTTTTCTTTACAAAAACAAACAAATAAATGACACATTAAAAATAAAAGGGAGTCCAATATTTAAAGGGGTTGTAAAGGTTCGTGTTTTTTCACCTTAATGCATTCTATGCATTAGGGTGAAAAAACACCTGGCAATGACGGCCCTCCCAGCCCCCCCCCCCCCTGTTTTACTTACCTGAGCCTGTTCACCTGCTGTGCGCGTCCCCGGTGTCCTCTTCTCCACGGAGTCTGACCGTTGATTGGCTAAATTGGATGAATTGATAGCAGAGCAGCCATTGGCTCGCGCTGCTGTCAATCACATCCAATGAGGCGGCGCGCCGGGAGGCGGTTCCAAGTGTTCCAGTCGGCTGCTATAGCCATTGGCTGTATCACGGGAGCACGCCCCCAAGCTAACCCCCTAGGGAGAGAGCTTCCCATGAAGGGGGTTAGCTCTTGCGGGGAGGAGCCGAGAAAGCCACCGAGCAACCCCAGAAGTTGAGGTTCAGGGCCACTCTGTGCAAAACGAACTGCACAGTGGAGGTAAGTATGTTTGTTATTTAAAAAAACAAAAAATTAAGCTTTGCAACCACTTTAATAATATCAATTATCCCGGTCTTTTCCTAATTCCGTCTCTCTCTTACCCATCACTAAACCAACTCTGACCACTAAGTTACTATATACTTATATATTGCATTAAACTTTTATCCAACATATTCGTTTTTGTATTGGTTATTTTGAAAACTCCTCAATGAGGAGCGAGAGTCTCCGGAGAGCTGAGGCTCTCATGCACATTGCTGGATCGCAATGGGGCTCAGGTAAATATTAGGGGGGCTGCAAAACAGAGAAGGTTTTTTACCTCCATGCATTACCCCCACATGCTATAGAGTAATCAGTCCTTATGCTGTGGAGATGAGGACGGTGGGATGGATTCAGTAAAAGACAACTGGGCAGGGCTAACACCCATTACAAAAATGCTGTGCATTGTAAGCCCACTAAAGGACTTAGTAGCTGCTAGATCAACAGGTATTTTCTGTACTTGCAGGGTCTTGAAAGGGATAAAATTTGGACCCTGGGAATGCATGTGCGATTGTGTGTGTATCACAAGCATGTACAGAACTTGTTTTTTTTGTTTTTTTTTGTTTTTCTTGACATACACCTGACAAAAAAGAACTTCCAGTCCATCCCTATCCTGCTTACCTCCTCTTGCAGGACGGGACACACCATGCCACATGCCCAATGTCCTCCATGTTGTATAGAGGGTGAGCGGTGTTAACAGTTTTTTTGAGTCTTGCAGCGAGTTACCTCCTTCCGCTGGTTCTCGTCCCTAGAGTATAGGGAAAAGTCTATTTTCTCTAATAAGAAGGCCAATGTCCAGACAGTGTTAAACTCCAACAGACGAGTTTATTTTTCTCTCTGCTCATAACTTGGTAAGGAAAGTTGAAGATAGAAATAAAGTTGGGTAGGGAGGTAGGTTCAGGCATGTAGCACTTAATTACCCTCGTCGCCACTCAAGCCTGAGTGGGTTTGCTTACCCGGATAGATCCCTCTCACGGTTCTAGCAGCCGGAATGAAACACGAACAATTACTTTAGATTCGTCCCCTCCAAGGACATTTCAGGAGATCCTCTGCCACAGCATCCTTTAGTTCCTGAATCCAAAAGTCTTTAGCACCTGTAACTTTTGGAGACCATAAGTGCCAATGGGGCACATTACAGGAGCTATCTTGTGACTTACAGAATCCTTCCCTCTGATAGGCAACCAGGCCTTTCCCAGAACAGTTACTTCCTTTACCGGTCCTCCGGACAGGTCCTCCCCTGGTTTCCTCTCTCTCAGAATGGGCCACCCTCCCACGGGTACCCTGGGATTCCAATGGTCTGGTTGTAAGCCTCAGTTAAAGGTACTGGGCCTACCTGGAACAATGGAGCCTCGGGCCAAAGGTGCCCAGGACCCAGCACATTCACATGCACCCCTGGCCATGAGGGCCACAGAAGGTGGGGTACGTGCCAAGGACCCAGACCCAATGGCGTCTGCCCCTTAAGTACCCTCTCCCGGCATGTACAGCAGGTAGACCACGCCCACTGTACAGCCTCCGGGAGAGGACACCCAATCACGCCACAATGTCACCTGCGGTTCAACCCGAGACCTGGGCAACAATGCCACCCACAGGTCAAAGGGGAACTATACATCCAGGCAACACCACAGCAAAGCAGAGTCCAATCTAAGGAAATTAAACAGCCTGAGCCAAAATATTGCCCAGGCCACCCTCTAAATTTCAGGCATAGCGACCCCAAATTTGGGGGTCCGCTACATCTATAACTGGGTTGTGCACAAAAAAAAAAAACATACATGCCAAAAGATCTAACGGAGTTCTTTAGGTATCCATCGCTTCACCACAGCACAACCAGGCCTGTACCACCATTTGACGCCAATGCCATCAGGAGGCAGCTGTCTTCACCGGGTTTTTGCAGATGGCCCCCTGATGACGCACATAGCCCCAAGTCATGAGGTGGTCGGCTGCAAAAACCATGAAGAGACAGTGAGCCCTGCTTATTCATTTCCCCCTATCTCTATAGGCAGGTTGTGCACAAAACAACATACACGCCCACTGATCCTGAGACGTTTTCTAGGGATCCCCTGCTTCACTCTAGCACTCACAGGCCTGCGCTGTTTTTTTGTAGCTGGACCCATGATGATGCGCATGTAAAAATGACACTATAATCAAGCGCTCATGGGGAACACAAAGCAGACTGTCTCTTGATGGTTGTGCAAAAGTTGACAGTTTATTCAACCAATATAAGCTAAAATACAGTCCTGGATAAACAATAATTAAAAGGATACAACTTGCAATATCACCTGAGATCCCTTGAGCAAAGAGGGGGGCTGAGAGTTCCCAGTGTAGGTCGATGATAACGTGGCTAGGAGTGTGCGATGGGACAGAAAAGGGCAGGCGGCCGCCGATACCCTTAGCTGAAAAGTCACAGTGGGGACATGTGAGCCCGCTTGTAGAAAGCCCTCCGGCATGTGGAACGCGGAGACCAGGGCTGCGTGACTGGGAGGAAGGGACCAGGGGGTTCCTCTTTATGACTTTTTGCTCCCATTCCATGGTGTGGTATGATTTTCCCACACACGTCCACCTTTATAGCGCTGGTGACATTATTGTTTTCTATGATGCGTATGTGCCACCTAACCGGGGGTCAGCTGCAGAAACCAAGGAAAGACAGCCAGCCCCCCTGATGGCACATCATGGCGCACGCCCCGTAGAGTGCCCCCTGGCTTCCTGGATACTTGATGTGACTGTAGGCAATTTTTTATTTAATTCCCCCCCAGGCAAGAAACCAGGAATTGCAGGGAGGGGTCCCTGAGAAAGATATTTTCCAAAAAATAAATCTAGAAAGAAACATATCAAATTGTGTGAGAGGAAGGGGGCAGATAGCTAATGGAAGAAAGTGGATGGCGAGGGTGAAGGGTTTCTTTAAATATAGAAGGTACAGAACGCATCAGAAGGTACATATGTAGTGTTGAAATTTCCTAGTGGCCTTCCGCTTGTGTGGTCCCAGTTTGGATGACATCAAGGCACTGATAGAGCTTCAGCTTTGATGGACGGTTGTTACCTGCTAATGTAAAACTCCTTCTTCAATGGAGTCACCAAAGACCAAGATGCCTGGTGCTGTTTGAAGGCTACATTGCCTATTTGTTCTAAGAGAGGTTGTCATGGAAATAGACCTTTGTTTTCCAACTTGTCCTCTTCCTTCCTGGACCCATCTGCTCCCCGGGTCATTTTCCTGGTCCATTGTCCTTCTTTGCTTCAACCCTCTTTAAGTTAGTCACTTTTATGGTGCACCTGACCTCCACTTTCAATCAGCTCAGCCCCTTTCAATGGCTGCTTCATCTTAATAAGAGCAATTAACCATTTTATGATGTCACAAAATAAAGATTACTGTGTTTATTGAGTCCATTCGCTGCTTCCCCGCCGAGAAAACACCTGCTTAGCTGAGCACGTGGTGCAGCCGCTGAATTATTGGGTAAAGTGAGAGTTTGCCTTGTAAATTCCAACACAATCTGGGAGCCTCGCATGAGGTTTAATTTCAGAGAATGCAAAGTAGAAACAGTTTTGTTTTTTTGGGGGTTTTTTTTGCAGGATTTACCGGCTCTCGTTATATTTACAGAATATCTTTCTTTATTATCATTGTTTTTAATTGTTTTCCTTGTCAATTTTGTGTATTGAATATTAAATAATAAAAGATAGTTACAATTAGTAATAAATAGTTACAACAAATGGTAATATTAGTTAAGTATATGATAATAAATTGGTTGGAATTATACATATCTGAAGATTAGATATTTTACATAAACAGGTAATCAACTCGAAAATGAAATGTTAAGTTAATATAAACAATTGAAAAATGTAATATGTAAATATGTGCTAATACACTTATGCCGCGTACACACGACCATTTTTTCTCATCGGGAAAAATGAAATTTTTGCTCTTTGACAAGAAAAACGACCGTGTGTGGGCTTTTGGTCATTTTTTCCCGACGAGAAAAAAGGCATTAATCACAACGATAAAAATTAGAACATGCTCTAATTTTTCTCGTCATGATTCACGGCATTTTTTTCCGCGGCAGTTTTCCCATAGGAAAACACTGCCGGGAAGCCTACACATGGTCGTTTTTCTCGACCAAGAGAAAAAATGACGGGAAAAACGGCCGTGTGTAGGGGCACAAGACGTTCCTCGTTTTTCCCGTCGATTTTCTCGACGGTGTTTTCACCGTCGAGAAAATCGATCGTGTACGTGGCATTAGTTCCAGGCATATTCAATTAATATATAGTCACTATGGAAAGAAAGCTAATTGGAAATCAACTAATTCAATAAAAACTTAAAAAATGTATAATTATTGTAAGTAATAACTAAATATAGTATTTATGTATAATACATTACCATTTAAATATGGTAATACAAAAAATAGGGAAATAGAAAAAAAGGACAGGGTAATAGTAAAAGGGAAAGAATTAAGGTAAGAAAGAGAGAAAAGAGTAAGGTAAGAAAGTTCTCCGGAGCATCTATATTGTAAGAATATTATTAAGTTAGTACAGAAGATAAATGTTCATGTTTAGTACTTATTTCCACTCATATTGTTTTATAATATTATAGTATTATAGTATATCAAGGTCTTAATAGGGAATTGTCAGGGATCGTAGGAAGAAAATACGTCATCCAAGGATTCCATGTTTTCTCAAAAATGTGTATAGTATCGCTGGTTATGGCTTTTGATTTGGAAAGGATCATTGCTTGGTTTATTCTGTTTTTAGCTTTAGAGATCATTAATGTATTGGTTTTACAAGCTTTGACAATGGTTTGCTTTTCGGCTGTGGTGATCTGGAGAAAGAGCCTAAATTGAGTGTAAGAAATATGAACTGGTTTTATATTTAAAAGCGCAGTAGTCGTGTCTGGAGTTTTAAATTGTTTTAAGCATGTTATTACTACTAATGGGCATGTTTAAAGTGAAGGTCAAACATTTAACCAAAATAAAAAAAATCACCTAAATTCCCATTGCCCATTTCATCCACTAGCATGATCATGGTGCAAATATTGGTGCACTTCAAACTTTGGTAAACAGTGCAATCTCTGTATTTGCGGACGATACTAAGCTAAGCAGGGCAATAACTTCTCCGCAGGATGTGGAAACCTTGCAAAAAGATCTGAATAGATTAATGGGGTGGGCAACTACATGGCAAATAAGGTTTAATGTAGAAAAATGTAAAAAAAATAATAATTTGGGTGGCAAAAATATGAATGCAATCTATACACTGGGGGGAGAACCTCTGGGGGAATCTAGGATGGAAAAGGAGCTGGGGGTCCTAGTAGATGATAGGCTCAGCAATGGCATGCAATGCCAAGCTGCTGCTAACAAAGCAAACAGAATATTGGCATGCATTAAAAAGGGGATCAACTCTAGAGATAAAATGATAATTCTTCCGCTCTACAAGACTCTGGTCCGGCCGCACCTGGAGTATGCTGTCCAGTTCTGGGCACCAGTCCTCAGGAAGGATGTACTGGAAATGGAGCGAGTACAAAGAAGGGCAACAAAGCTAATAAAGGGTCTGGAGGATATTAGTTACGAGGAAAGGTTGCGAGCACTGAACTTATTCTCTCTGGAGAAGAGACGCTTGAGAGGGTTTCAATCTATAAATACCGTACTGGTGACCCCACAATAGGGAAAAAACGTTTTTACGGAAGGGAGTTTAACAAGACACAAGGCCGCTCATTAAAATTAGAAGAAAAGAGGTTTAACCTTAAAATACGTAGAGGGTTCTTTACTGTAAGAGCGGCAAGGATGTGGAATTCCCTTCCACAGGTGGTGGTCTCAGCGGGGAGCATCGATAGTTTTAAGAAATTATTAGATAAGCACCGGAACGACCACAACATACAGGGATATACAGGGTAATACTGACATATAATCACACACATAGGTTGGACTTGATTGACTTGTGTCTTTTTTCAACCTCACCTACCATGTAACTATGTAACTATGAAGCAAGTACCAGAGCTGCATTTGCCCCTTCACTTGGGTCTCCCTTTGAATTTTTTAGACCTGTACAAGCTAGGGACAATTTAAACAGAAGCCGATTATATTAGCATGTCTTTAGGATGTGGGAGGAAATCCATGCATACTCAAGGAGAACATGCACGCTCCAGGCAGATAATGTCCTGATCAGGAGCCACAAAGATGATTTTTGCCAGCACACCACGGATCGTCAAGTAGCATCCAAACTATTTTTTGGTTGAAGCAGGATCATATCACACAACAGGTAGTGGAACATTTCAGAGTCACGCAGTACCTCTTCATCAGGCATGTGACCTGACAAAGGGGTCCTGCGTGACTCCGAAACATTGTACCACCTGTTCTGTGATGTGATCCTGCTTCAATAAAAAATTGTTTGGACGCTATTTGACGATCCGTGGTGTGCTGGCAAATATCTTCTTTATGTCTTTCTGATCCAGTTTCCAGCCGGTGGTTTCTGCAGCACCAATGACGGCCCGTCCATAGAGGGCGCATGGGCGCCGCTTCCCCTATACATGCGTCTGACCCTCTGATCTACATATCAGTGGCGCTGGACCATGGATTCCTATGAGGGGTGTGTGTGTTTTTTTTTAAGCACCTGATTAGAGCCAGAGGCTCTAATCGGCTTCAAAAAAGTGTGGGCTCGAAGCGCAGAGCATTGCGCTCTGAGCCCACCCAGTTTTTGTCACCATAGCGAATGAATTTCACACTACATGGGTCGAATTTCAAAATAATTTATTTTGAAAATCTTATCTAAGAATTTTACAGGGAGTCCCCGAATTCCGAACACCCGACTTGCGAACGACTCCTATTTACAAACGGGAGGCTGCGTGGCCACTTTTCGACGGCGGGCACATTCGACGGAACCTTTTCGACGGCGGGCACATTTGACGGGACCTTTTCGACGGCGTGGCACATTCGACTGAACCTTTTCGACGGCAGGGACATTCGAAGGAACATCGGAAAACATCGTATCTGCCGTTCTGCGCATGCTGTTCCGACTTACGAACATATTCGACTTAAGAACAAACCTACAGTCCCTAACCCATTCGTAACTCGGGGACTGCCTGTAGTTCGTATTTTGCACCATTGGGCTGCAGCAACAGCCGATTTTCGTGCGGCCATCAAATTTGAGTAATCGGACATGTTGGAATTTTTTAGAAAAACTAACGATTTTCTAATCGATGATGGGAGAATCATGCGAGAAATGTAATCAAAAAAGAAATGCGCATAGTCAAGAAAAGAAAATTCCCAGAAAGAAAAGAAGATTCCTAGCCACAAAAATTATTTTCTGTAGCAACAGGAGGTGAAATTGAAGGCTTTGTTGGTCGAACTTCGAAATCAATGGTTGCACCATCGGATCACAAAACGCACAAATTTTCTGATTTTCAAAAGAAAATTACTTTGAAATTCAACCATGTATGGCCAGCCTAAGGTTCCTCCCCACCAATCAGGAGGCAGGTCTGTGAGACCTGTTTCCCGATTGGCCAAAGCGTCAGACGATCCTATTGGATGCCTAGCGCTTTGGTGGAAGAGGAGACATACGGTGGAGGAAGCTGGAGGAGCGGACACCGGGGCCGCCGCGGCCGCTGCACGCACTCCAGGAGAGGAAACCACAGCCCCGCCACACTAGCAATTAAGTGCCAGACCGCTCGCGAGGGGAGGGTGCTGTTATAGTGCCATGCTACACCACCGGGAGGGTGTTGTTTGTTTGCCGCCCCCCCCATCCCCCCAAAAGAAGAACCCACCAGCCGTCACTGTGCAGCACCCAAATCTTCTAGAGCTTTATCCAGGAACGTGTGCAATGGGAAAATGGAGTATTACTGATCAGGAGCCGGTCCCCCTTGATGCTTATGTTAGAGCGCCCCTACCAGCTTACATCCCGCGCACAAACAGGCGTGTGAGGTCACTAAGGCAGGGAGTGTCAGTGCCTGAGCTAAAGAGTTGGTTCCAGTAAACTTGGTATTTTGCCATACTGTTGATCTGGTTTGACCCCTGGGCCGACCTTGGATCCACTCATTTGCCTTTATGATGTCTACCATGACCTTCTGCATGTCTTGTTTTACTATGCTTGTCTGCTGCCTGTCTTGACCTGTGGCCAGATTACCTCTCTGCCTTACAACTCATATCTAGTCTTCAATCCAAGTAACAACAGTGGAGTGAATGCAAGTGCTATATCCAGGGCCACTAGGCAAACTAGGCAGCCGCCTAGGGCGCCCTGCTGTCTTGGGCGCCCTAGGCAACTGGTGTTCCCACTCTCTTCTCTCTGCAGCAAGCAACTAAGTCTCAGCATCAGCAGGCAGAGAACTGTGTCTGTGTCCCGACTCCTGAATGAATGGAAGCATGCAAACATTCATTGATGGGCACTGGTAGGCTGCACTGATGGGCGCTGGTGAGGCTGCATTTGATGGGCGCTGGTGAGGCTGCATTTGATGGGCGCTGGTGGGCTGCATTTCATGGGCACTTCATTAAAAAGGTGTGGTTTACATGGACAGGGAAAAGGGGGTGGAGTCAGGGGTGCAGCCAGGGGGGGCGGCAAAATGAGGTTTCTCCTAGGGTGTCAAAAATCCTTGCACCAGCCCTGGCTATATCCTAGGAGTTGCCACACAGCCCTCACCTGTTCTCAGGGCCGTCGGAACAGGACAGGCAAACCAAGCAACTGCTTGGGGCCCCAGCAGTCCAGCGATAGTGTGAATTTTCCCGCACAGCAGGAAGAGGAGCAAGAGGAGGCATCACGGGAGGAGAAGGTAAGACAAACCCCCCCTTATCCACTCTAACGTCGGGCGTTGGCCCCCCCCCCACCCCTCCCGTGATCGGGCCCCCTCTCCCGCGATCGGGCCCCCCTCCCGCGATCGCCCCCTCTCCCGCGATCACCCCCCCTCCTCCCGCGATCGGCGTCAATGTCCCGCGGCCCCCCCAAGAACAACAGGTTAAAAAAATTCAGTAGCACCCCCCCCCACTTCTCAACTTGTTTCAAAATTCTGCCTGGGGCCCCCAAATTCCTTCAAACGGCCCTGCCTGTCCTTCGATCTATTCATTTGCCTGTCTTCTGCCATCCGTGACCTTCTGCTTCGTTTTTTGACTATGCCTGTCTGCTGCCTGCCCTGACCCGATGCTTGAACTCGGTTAACTTTCTGCTTTACAATGAATACATAATCTTCAGTCCATTAGGTAACAGCAGTGGAGTGAACCCAAGAGCCATAACCTAGGAGTTTCCAACAGCACTGTCCTGACCTTGGACCTTTCTTCTGCCTTCCATGAACTTCTGCTTAGTTTTTTTAGTTTTTTTTTTTTTACTATGCTTGTCTGCTGCCTGCCCTGACCCATTACTTCAGCTTGATTACTTTATTATTTTTATATTTTATAATTTTATATTTAAAAAAAAGGGCAAAAAAAAAAACAATGTTACGCAACAACACTACTAAATAAAGAAAGTAAAAAAAAAAAGGAATGCAAAGAAAGCTTAATGATATAAACTTCACTGTCCTTATTAAATTGCTCCCTAAAAAAAGAAAAAAGAAAGAATATTTTGGTAATTGATTTTCTCATCCATCCATCCCTATCCATGACATGCAGAGAAGACAAGAAGTAAAGAAGAATCCTCAGAGGAGTAAGAAGTAGTAATTAAAGGGGAAGAAAAATAGAGCAATGCAAAAGAAGTCCCTTAGGAATGATTATACAGCAGTTACCAGAAGGGAAGGGAGAAGGAATGAACCAGAGGAGCTAAATGTTTGGGAAATGTATGGGAAGGCGAAATGTTTTGGAAATGCAGATTTTTTGGGGACCTTCGGACTACTGAACTGCTTCCTTCTGTCTACGGGTGGGACAGGTACACTCGAAGACATCATTCTGTAGCTTTCAGGGGTCTCAGAACTATTGGTAATGAAAGAAGTTTAATGTCGCCCTCTGCTGGTCATAGGTAATTATTTCTCTCAATAGGAAAAAAAACTTGCACATCAGAATTGAGACAACTGGGCTTTCCTTCCAAGAGCTCAACCCCCTCCTCCTCCCCAATTCTGCCGCCAGAGAAATATCTGGCTTACTGGGAAAGTATGTACAGCATGCTTAAAACTGAACTCCAGACTTCCCTTCATAATGGTTGGGCACAGCAGGTGTACAGATCCAGGAACTCAGTGCAGGGATGGTGGGAACCCCTCATAATGGGCACAGAAGGTGTACAGACCCGGGAACTCAGCACAGGGATGGTGGGAACCCCTCATAATGGGCACAGAAGGTGTACAGACCTAGGAACTCCACATAAGGATGGTGGGAACCCCTCATAATGGGCACAGCAGGTGTACAGAACTAGGAACTCAGCCCAGGGATGGTGAGAACCCCTCATAATGGGCACAGTAGGTGTACAGACCTAGGAACTCAGCACAGGGCTGGTGGGAACCCCTCATAATGGGCACAGAAGGTGTACAGACCTAGGAACTCAGCACAGGGCTGGTGGGAACCCCTCATAATGGGCACAGAAGGTGTACAGACCCGGGAACTCAGCACAGGGATGGTGGGAACCCCTCATAATGGGCACAGAAGGTGTACAGACCTAGGAACTCCACATAAGGATGGTGGGAACCCCTCATAATGGGCACAGCAGGTGTACAGAACTAGGAACTCAGCCCAGGGATGGTGAGAACCCCTCATAATGGGCACAGTAGGTGTACAGACCTAGGAACTCAGCACGGGGCTGGTGGGAACCCCTCATAATGGGCACAGAAGGTGTACAGACCTAGGAACTCAGTGCAGGGATGGTGGGAACCCCTCATAATGGGCACAGAAGGTGTACAGACCTAGGAACTCCACATAAGGATGGTGGGAACCCCTCATAATGGGCACAGCAGGTGTACAGAACTAGAAACTCAGCCCAGGGATGGTGAGAACCCCTCATAATGGGCACAGTAGGTGTACAGACCTAGGAACTCAGCACAGGGCTGGTAGGAACCCCTCATAATGGGCACAGAAGGTGTACAGACCTAGGAACTCAGCACAGGGCTGGTGGGAACCCCTCATAATGGGCACAGAAGGTGTACAGACCCGGGAACTCAGCACAGGGATGGTGGGAACCCCTCATAATGGGCACAGAAGGTGTACAGACCTAGGAACTCCACATAAGGATGGTGGGAACCCCTCATAATGGGCACAGCAGGTGTACAGAACTAGGAACTCAGCCCAGGGATGGTGAGAACCCCTCATAATGGGCACAGTAGGTGTACAGACCTAGGAACTCAGCACGGGGCTGGTGGGAACCCCTCATAATGGGCACAGAAGGTGTACAGACCTAGGAACTCAGTGCAGGGATAGTGGGAACCCCTCATAATGGGCACAGCAGGTGTACAGATCCAGGAACTCAGTGCAGGGATGGTGGGAACCCCTCATAATGGGCACAGAAGGTGTACAGACCTAGGAACTCCACATAAGGATGGTGGGAACCCCTCATAATGGGCACAGCAGGTATACAGACCTGGGATCTCATTGCAGGGATGGTGGGAACCCCTCATAATGGGCACAGCAGGTGTACAGACCTAGGAACTCAGCACAGGGATGGTGGGAACCCCTCATAATGGGCACAGCAGGTGTACAGACCTAGGAACTCAGCACAGGGATGGTGGGAGCCCTCATAATGGGCACAGCAGGTGTACAGACCTAGGAACTCAGCACAGGGATGGTGGGAACCCCTCATAATGGGCACAGCAGGTGTACAGACCCAGGAACTCAGCACAGGGATGGTGGGAACCCCTCTTAATGGGCACAGCAGGTGTACAGACCCAGGAACTCAGCACAGGGATGGTGGGAACCCCTCTTAATGGGCACAGCAGGTGTACAGACCCAGGAACTCGTTACAGAGGTGGTGGGAACCCCTCTTAATGGGCACAGCAGGTGTACAGACCCAGGAACTCGTTACAGAGGTGGTGGGAACCCCTTATAATGGGCACAGTAGGTGTACAGACCCAGGAACTCAGCACAGGGATGGTGGGAACCCCTCATAATGGGCACAGCAGGTGTACAGACCCAGGAACTCAGCACAGGGATGGTGGGAACCCCTCTTAATGGGCACAGCAGGTGTACAGACCCAGGAACTCAGCACAGGGATGGTGATAACCCCTCATAATGGGCACAGCAGATGTACAGACCTGGGACCTCATTGCAGAGATGGTGATAACCCCTCATAATGGGCACAGCAGGTGGGCACACCAAGGAACTCAACACAGGCATGGTGGGAACCCCTCTTAATGTGCACAGCAGGTGTACAGACCCAGGAACTCAGCACAGGGATGGTGGGAACTCCTCATGATTGGCACAGTTAAGCCTCGTACACATGATCGGATTTCCATCGGACAAATCTGTGGATTTTTGTCCGAAGGGTGTTGGCCGTGAACTTATTCTGCATTCAGACGGCACAACTTTTTCAGCCAACAAACACGAAACTACGTGGTTTTTCAGCTCTTTAGCGCCACGCTTTGGGCACCTTCTGCTATTGTTGTCTGATGGTTAGCATTAGTTCCGAGCATGCGTGTTTGTACTTTTGGATTTTATTCCGACAGACTTCTGTACACACGATCGGATAATCCGACGGCACGCATTTGTTGTCAGACAACTTGAGAGCATGACCACCCAACATTTGTTGTCGGAAATTCCAACAACAATTGTCCGATGGAGCGTACAGACGGTCGGATTATCCGACAAAACGCGTCCGTCGCACAATTGTTGGAATATCCATCCGATCGTGTGTACGAGGCTTAAGAGTGCAGACCTGGGAACTCAGTGCAGGGATGATGGGAACCTCTTGTAATGGACACAGCCAGAGTGCAGACCTGGGAACACAGTACAGGGATAGTGGAAACCCTCATAATGGGCACAGAAGTTGTACAAAGAAAGGAACTCAGGAAAAGGGATGGTGAGAGCCCCTCATAGTGTGCAGACCTGGGAACTCAGCATCACAGTGCCAGCTGGTTTAACTCACCAAAAACTGACCCAGAATCCAGCAAACATTCACAGATGCATCCAGAGGTACTTTTTTTATTTTTTGCCTATAAAATGAATTTTCGAATAGTTCTGATTCCTTAAATGTAATGAAAACTTCTGCCCACCAGGTGGCAGCATTGTACCACTGGAGGTTAACATAGCTCTCATGTACAGCAATACAGTCTAATTAAACATTGCTTTTAGGAACACATTAAAAAAATAAAAGTTTATTAATCAAATAGTAATGGGAGAAGCTATTAAAAAAAAATTGTGGCCAACTGTGTTTCCTGAGCTGCTGGTTTATGCTTAATTAATGAGACATGCATCTCAAAATTCAATTGGAAAGACCACCAAGTTTATTTTGTCATTCTAAATATCACCAGTGAAACAAAAAAATTAAAATTACATCACCTTTCCAACAAGAATCAGACATGTTTTCCTCTATTTCCCTGTAAGTTATTAGGTGCTTTCTGTTGTTGTTTTTTTTTTTTTTTGTTTTGTTTTTTGCAAAATGGAAACTGCACTAGGAGAAACCAGTGTGATGCCCCATACACACGATCGTTTTTCATGCCGTTAAAAATGGCATTTTTAAAAATGTCCATTAAAAATGATCGTGTGTATGCTCCAGAGCATTTTTAACGACGTGAAAAACGGCCGTGTGTAGGCTTTAACGACGTGAAAAAAAAACGCGCATGCTCAGAATCAAGTATGAGACGGGAGCGCTCGTTCTGGTAAAACTAGCGTTCGTAATGGAGATAGCACATTCGTCACGCTGTAACGGACTGAAAAGCACGAGGCTGAAAAGCGCGAATCGTCGCTCAACAAACTTTACTAACATGAAGGGTGGCGCCATTCGAACGGAACTTCCCCTTTATAGTGCCGTCGTACGTGTTGTACGTCAACGCGCTTTACTCAAACATTTTTTTTAATGATCGTGTGTACGCAAGACAGGCTTGAGAGGAAACATGAAAAAAAAATGACAAGAAAAACATCGGTTTAAAAAATGGCATGAAAAATGATCGTGTGTATGGGGCATTACTCATTGTTATCAATGGCATGTGATTTTTTTTATTTTTTTTAAATGACAAAAAATAAATAAGTACAATAAACGTTTAAGGGAGCAGAGTCCTAAGATCAATTTCAACCAGGGATCCATCTGCCTAAAGTTTGCATGTTCTGTCTGTATTTATATTATATTTATATATTTTTTTGTGGATTACCAAACAAATAAATGAACTGAATTATTAACATCAAAATGATTTTAATTGCAAAATGGAAACTGTACCTAAATGGAACATATTGTTATAAATGGTATGTCAAAAATAAATATACCGTATATACTCGAGTATAAGCCGACCCGAGTATAAGCCGAGGCACCTAATTTTACCACAAAAACTGGGAAAACGTATTGACTCGAGTATAAGCCTAGGGTGTCCATGTGCATGCCTCACTGTGCCTCACTTTGCCTCACTGTGCCCAATCTCCCTACCTGATCTCCGGCGCTGTGTGACCACACTGACGTTTAACATGGGGTCCGGGGTACCTAGGGCCGGCCAGTACCGAGTCCCCAAAATCACTGGAGAAATGACCGTTTAACATGGGAGTCTATGGAAGGGGTGCCCGGGTTTGAACAATTGGTTCAAAATCCCTGCCAGTGCCGGTGCCACCAGGGATACCTATCAGTGCTGCATATCAGTGCCGCATGTCAGTGCCCATTAGTGCCCATCAGTGCTGCCTATCAATGCCACCCATAAGTACCCACCATTGCAGCCTTTCAGTGCCCATCAGTGTCGCCTTTCAGTGCCCATCAGTGTCGCCTATCAGTGCCAATCAGTGCCCACCAGTGCCACCCATGATTGCCCATCAGTGCTGCCTATCAATGCCCATCAGTGCTGCATATCAGTGCCACCCAACAGTGCCGCCTACCAGTGCCCATCAGTGCCGCATATCAGTGCCCATCGTCAGTGCCCGTCAGTGTCACCTCATTGGCGCTGCCTCATCGGTGGAGCCTTATCAGTGCCCGTCAGTGCCGCATTATCAGTGCCCATCAGTGAAGGAGAAAACGTACTTATTTACAAAATTTTATAACAGAAAAAAATAAAAACTTTTATTTTTTTTCGAAATTTTCTGCCTTTTTTAATTTGTATAGCAAAAATTAAAAACCCCAGAGGCGATGAAATACCACCAAAATAAAGCTCTATTTGTGGGAACAAAATTAAAAAATATCTGTTTGGGTGCAGTGTAGCATGACCGTGCAGTTGTCATTTAAACAGCGACAGCGCAGAAAGTTGAAAATTGGCTTGGGCAGGAAGGGGCGTAAGTGCCTGGCATTGAAGTGGTTAAAGACGCTGTTGTATATTTTTAATTCCTATTTACTATACCTAGGAAAGAAGTAGATTTTAATAAACTATAAGGGCACATTAGTGGATGTTCATCTCCAACTAAAATCCAATCGAAATCAAAAAGCCATCATTATGATGGTGGTTATTATGGTGGTTCAAAAAGTTGTTTGCAACACAACTTGATACAACCATTATCTCCTGAGAAGTGGAGCAAGATCTGCTCTTAAATAGGTCAATTCTACTATACCAACTATATTGGAAGCTGCCTACAGTATAAGGTCTTCTTCAGTTGGTACCGAGACTGTGACAGTGGTCCCGTCCTACAGTGGCACGTGCTTTTAGAGATGTGACCTTTTAGGTCACGGGTCTCCAAACTTTCTAAGCAAAGGGTCGTTTACTGTCCTTCAGACTTTAGGGGGGTCGTTGGGAGTAGAAAATGTCCCAGCATCAGTGGGGAAAAATAATGCACCATCGTTTGATGCAGTGGGAGTAATTGTGCCCTATTATTGGTGTCAGTGGGAGGAACTGTGCCCCATCATGGGTGTTATTAGGCTCCATTGTTGGCGTCGTTGGGAGGAATTGTGCCCCATCATTGGTGTCATTGGGAGGAATTGTACCCCTTCATAGGCATAAGTTGGGGGGAATTAAGCCCCATTGTTGGTATCATTGGATGAAATAGTGCCCCAAGGGCTGGATAAAAGCATGCAAAGGGCCACATCTGCCCCCCGGGCCGCAGTTTGGAGACCACTGGTTTAGGTGATGTGTTCTGTACATGGTGGTCTTGTCCAAACTTGAAATAATTCTGGTCTTTTCCAAACTCTGTTTCATGTCACGGCCCAGAGAGACCCTAAATTAGGTCTTCTAAACCGCCCTATCCCAGGTCTCATAAATCCCAAACAAAAGTTTGCCACCTTACTTTTTATCGTGACTAAATAGACTATTGCCAGAAGTTTCAAGAAACCTATGGTGGCCTTGTGAGAAGTTATGAAAGAAACTTTCTGGATTCCTCACTGACTCTCAATCAAAAATACTCTTGGCTTTAGAAACTTGGCTTGGATATAAACTTCCTAGCTTAAACCTATCTAGCCTCAGTTGCCCATAATTTGTTTTTGTTTTTTTCCTCCTTTTCTGGGCCCTTGTTGGGGCTGTCAGATCTTCATCTTCTAGACATTGAACATTCATTTCTGACTAACATCTAATCGAAATCAAAAATCCATCATTATGATGATGGCTTTATGGTGGTTCAAAAAGTTGTTTGCAACACAACTTGATACAACCAGTATCTCCTGAGAAGTGGAGTAAGATCTGCTCTTAAAGAGGTAAATTCTCTTGTTTCAGAGGCGACTCACCACTTTCGAACTGCTTTGCCTTGACCAAGCTCCACTTCCCCATGCGGTCTCTTTAACCTACCAACTACTGATAGCAACGCCAGCGGACCACAAGCTTTCATATATCGCCAGTTGGGAAAGAGAACTGGGGCTGGAGTTAACTGAGAAACAGGTAGATAGACTTTTTCTGTTCTCTTGCAAGACTTTGATCTGTGCCAAACACCAGGAGGCGGGTTTCAAGGTACTAACCGGGTGATATTATACCCCGGCAAAGATCCATAGAATGTTTCCCCAATGCTCGAACTTATGCTGGGGATGTGGGGAGGAGGTTGGCTCTATGCTCCACATATTCTGGTCCTGTCCACTTCTGCAGCCCTATTGGACATCGTATTGTCCAAAAATTCACTGACAGAACCTTACTAAAAGAGCCTGCTTTTTTCCTCTTGTACTACCACGATATACCAAGTAAAGCATACAGGAAGTCCATTTTGCCCCTCCTGATCACAGCCGCGAAGGGATGCATTCCGCTCTACTGGAAGCAGACGCAACCTCCGTCGATTGCCATCTGGCTCAAAAAGGTTGTTGACATTCATGCGATGGAAGATTTGGTAGCCACAGAAAAGGGCCTAAACGAGAAATTTTCTAAAAGATGGTTTTATTGGCGCAAGATTGTCTACTCTGAGGAATATGCGGGACTAGTCCTATGAACCCTTGCCAAATACCAGCGTACTCATCGAACCCTCTGGCCTAGATGAGGTTCAGGCGGATGGAACTTTACCCTTGCCTTTGCCCCACCCCCATCCTCACCTGCCCCCTTTATCTTTTCTCTTTCTTTCCCCCTCCTCTTCTTCTTCCCTCCCCCCCCCTCATTTTTATTTCTTTTGCTTTGTTTTCTTCTCTCTTTTTTGCGTGGACCCAATGGGTTTACCATAACTCTCTGAAGTTCTCAACACACGGTCTTGACCATGGAAAAATTTGTCATACGGGATACGGAGACTCTTTAGATCTGGCCATTTGCAGTCTGCACTTTAGTTATTTAATGAGATTACAAGGATAGAAACTTCTGTGAACTGGACCTTTCCTTGTTGTTCTTTAAGTTTTTGGAATCCTACCCTTGAGTATGGTCTCTGTATTTACTGTATGTTTTCTTGCAAAAATAAAGTATTGGAAAAAAAAAGAGGTAAATTCTACTATACCAACTATATTGGAAGCAGCCTACAGTATAAGGTCCTCTTCAGTTGATACCGAGACTGTAACAGTGGTCCCGTCCTACAGTGGAAGGTGCTTCTAGAGATGTGACCGTTAAGGTGATGTGTTCTGTACATGGTGGTCTTGTCCAAAATTGAAATCCTAGTCTTATTCAAACTCTGTTTCATGTCACGGTCCAGAAAGACCCTAAATTAGGTTCTCTACACCTCCCTATCCCAGGCCTCATAAATCCCAAACAAAAGGTTGCTACCTTCCTTTTTATCGTGACTAAATAGACTATTGCCAGAAGTTTCAAGAAACCTATGGTGGCCTTGTGAGAAGTTATGAAAGAAACTTTCTGGATTCCTCACTGACTCTCAATCAAAATTACTCAGTGCTTCGGAACCTTGGCTTGGATATGAACTTCCTACCTTAAACCTATCTAGCCTCAGTTGCCCATAATTTGTTAGTTTTTTTTTCTCCTTTTCTGAGCCCTTGTGGGGGATGAAAGATCTTTATCTTCTAGACATTGGACATTCATTTCTGACTAAAATCCCATCGGAATCAAAAAACCATTGTTATGTTTGAAAATGACTCGACTAGCTACTTAAAGCGGAGGTCCACCCAAAAATGGAACTTCCGCTTTTCAGAATCCTCCTCCCCTCCGGTGTCACATTTGGCACCTTTCAGGGGGGAGGAGGGAGAAGATACCTGAGTAATCCAGGTACTGATGTAAGGGAGGAGTGAATACAATAATGTAGGGGGCACTGATATAAAGGTTTCCCCCTTATATCAGCAAACCACCTCCTTACCTTAGTGTATTCTTTCTGCGAAAGGTGGTCTCTGGTCACCAGATCCCCCCCCCCCCCCACATTCCTGGAATCCCCCTTGATGATTGCTCTAGACATGTGCGATTCATTTCGTACTAATCAAAACTTTGTACGAATTTCCGAAAATTCGTACATTTGGAAGCATCCGAATTTATATGCTTCCGAATTTTACGAAATATGAAATTTTGTTGACGAATTTCGGATCCGAATTTGAGAAAGGTATTTTTTCCTTTATAAAATCATCATAACGAATGTTCGAAATTGTTACGAAAAGTTAACGAACCTAACGAAAATTTGTATTCAAACCAAACGAATTTGTAACTAAACGCAACAGTGTAAAAATAGAAGAAATAATAAAATATATTTTTTTAATGTGCCCCCCGCTCCCCCCCTGTGCTCGCGCTTAAAGCCAAATGCGCTCATTGATCCCACACAAATGTCGGTCACATGTGAGGTATCGCCGTGAACGTCAGATCATGGGCAGTAATTCTAGTACTAGACCTCCTTAGTAAATCTAAAGTGGTAACCTGTAAAGCCTTTTAAAGTGTCGCCTCTGGATAGTAAAATTGATGTTGTTTGTCGCCGTTGTACGGACGTGCGCAATTTTAAAGCGTGACATGTTTAGTATCTATTAACTCAGCCTAACATAATCTTTTATATTTTACAAAAAATTTGGTTATGCATTGTGTTTTTTTGGATTCGAATTCAAAAAAGCGTATTTTAAATATAAAAAGCATTTGAAAAACAGCTGCGCAAGTACCGTGTGACATAACAAAATTGCAACACCCACCAATTAATTCTCTAGGGCCTCTGCTTTAAAATAATATATAATGTTTGGGGGTTGCAATTAATTTTTGAGCAAAAAATATGGATTATTACATGTAAACAAAAAGGCTGGTAACCCAGTACCAGGACAGGTTTGTCCAGAGGTCTAGGATGCAAAACGGACCCCCCCCCCGATGCAAGTGCATGCCTTAAAATGATGGTACCACCACCCTGCACTCATTCTCTACCCCATTATTCCAGCTGCCCAATATCAAGTGTGCACTGCACAAGTGTGGCCAATTGGTTGCTTTCTACCAGCTAGAAGGTAGTTGTGCATGTACAGTGTGTTTTTCATGTCAGTTATGTGGAGAGTGGGCATGTTGGAGTACAGTGCAACCTAGGGTTGCCACCTGTCCGGTTTTGACCCGGACAGTCCGGTTTTTGACACATGTGCCCAGGTTTCAACCCGCCTGAAACCCGGACACATAGAGCAACTGTTCAACTGCCCTGTGGCCCCAGCCGCAACATCTAGAGCAGGCGCAGCGCATCGATTCCCGGGCCCGCCGCCATCAATATACACTGTCACATACACTGCCTGTGCGAGAGCTGGGCAGTGGGTAGCGGGCGCCCTGTGACTGGCTGAATGAGTCATGTGCGTGCCACGCTCCGGTCTGTGATTGGCCTGGTGGCGCTGGTAAATGGTCACATGTGGAGGCGGGGTTGGGCTGTGGGTGATCGCAGCTGCTCGGAGTCCCGCCTCCCTGCCTGGCGCTGTTTCTCCTGACTGAGGTGAGGTCTCTCTGCCATCCGCTCTTCCACCCGCCCGTCTGTAAGCCCCCACCTTCTGCCAGCTCGCCCCTCTCTATAAGCCACCACCCTCTGTCAACCTGCCAATCTCTGTAAGCCATCCCCCCTGTCAGCCCCCCTCTCTATCAGCAACCCCCCGTCAGCCCCCCTCTCTATCAGCAACCCCCCCTGTCAGCCCCCCTCTCTATCAGCAACCCCCCCTGTCAGCCCCCCTCTCTGTCAGCAACTCCCCCCACTGTGTCAGCAACCCCCCTTCTATCAGCAACCCCCCTGTCAGCAATCCCCCCCTGTCAGCCCCCCTCTATCAGCAACCCCCCCGTCAGCCCCCTTTCTGTCAGCAACTCCCCCCTCTGTGTCAGCAACCCCCCTTCTATCAGCAATCCCCCTGTCAGCAACCCCCCTTCTATCAGCAACCCCCCTGTCAGCCCCCCCTGTCGTCATCCCCCCTCTCTGTCAGCAACTCCCCCTCTCTGTCAGCAACCCCCTTTTATCAGCAACCTCTCTGTCAGCCCCCCCTGTCGTCAGCCCCCCTTTCTGTCAGCAACTCCCCCCTCTGTGTCAGCAACCCCCCCTTCTATCAGCAACCCACCTGTCAGCAATCCCCCCTGTCAGCAACCCCCTCTCTGTCAGCAACCCCCTCTCTGTCAGCCCCCCCCTGTCGTCAGCCCCCCTCTCTGTCAGCAACTCCCCCTCTCTGTCAGCAACTCCCCCTCTCTGTTAGCAACCCCCCCTGTCAGCCCCCCTCTCTGTCAGCAACTCCCCCTCTCTGTCAGCAACCCCCCTTCTATCAGCAACCCCCCCTGTCAGCGACCCCCCTGTCAGCAACCCCCCTTCTATCAGCAACCCTCCCTGTCAGCCCCCTCTCTGTCAGAAACCCCCCTTTCAGCCCCCCTCTCTGTCAGCAACTCCCCCCTCTCTGTCAGCAACCCCCTTCTATCAGCAACCCCTCTGTCAGCCCCCCCTGTCGTCAGCCCCCCTCTCTGTCAGCAACTCCCCCCTCTCAGTCAGCAACCCCCCTTCTATCAGCAACCCCTCTCTGTCAGCCCCCCTCTCTGTCAGCCCCCCTCTCTGTTAGCAACCCCCCTGTCAGCCCCCCTCTCTGTCAGCAACCCCCCTCCTCTATCAGCAAGCCCCCCTCTATGTCAGCAACCCCCCCTGTCAGCCCCCTCTATGTCAGCAACCCCCCTGTCAGCCCCCTCTATGTCAGCAACCCTCCCTGTCAGCCTCCTCTCTGTCAGCAACCCCCTCCTCTATAAGCAAGCCCCCCTCTATGTCAGCAACCCCCCCTGTCAGCCCCCTCTATGTCAGCAACCCCCCCTTGTCAGCCTCCTCTCTGTCAGCCCCCCTCTCTGTCAGCCCCCCTCTCTGTCAGCAACCCCCCTGTCAGCCCCCCTCTCTGTCAGCAACCCCCCTCCTCTATCAGCAATTCCCCCTCTATGTCAGCAACCCCCCCTGTCAGCCCCCTCTATATCACTAACCCCCCCTGTCAGCCCCCTCTCTGTCAGAAACCCCTCCTCTATCAGCAAGCCCCCCTCTATGTCAGCAACCCCCCCTGCCAGCCCCCTCTATGTCAGCAACCCCCCCTGTCAGCCCCCTCTATGTCAGCAAGCCCCCCCTCTATCAGCAACCCCCCCATCAGCCCCCCTTTCTGTCAGCCACTCCCCCCTCTGTGTCAGCAACCCCCCTTCTATCAGCAATCCCCCTGTCAGCAACCCCCCTTCTATCAGCAACCCCCCCTGTCAGCCCCCCCTGTCATCAGCCCCCCCCGTCGTCAGCCCCCTCTCTGTCAGCAACTCCCCCCTCTGTGTCAGCAACCCCCCTTCTATCAGCAACCCACCTGTCAGCAATCCCCCTGTCAGCAACCCCCTCTCTGTCAGCAACCCCCTCTCTGTCAGCGAACCCCCCCTGTCAGCCCCCCCTGTCGTCAGCCCCCCCTGTCGTCAGCCCCCCTCTCTGTCAGCAACTCTCCCCTCTCTGTTAGCAACCCCCCTGTCAGCCCCCCTCTCTGTCAGCAACTCCCCCCTCTCTGTCAGCAACCCCCCTTCTATCAGCAACCCCCCTGTCAGCGACCCCCCTGTCAGAAACCCCCCTTCTATCAGCATCCCCCTGTCAGCCCCCTCTCTGTCAGAAACCCCCCTTTCAGCCCCCCTCTCTGTCAGCAACTCCCCCCTCCCTGTCAGCAACCCCCTTCTATCAGCAACCCCTCTGTCAGCCCCCCCCTGTCGTCGTCAGCCCCCCTCTCTGTCAGCAACTCCCCCCTCTCTGTCAGCAACCCCCCTTCTATCAGCAACCCCTCTCTGTCAGCCCCCCTCTCTGTCAGCCCCCTCTCTGTCAGCCACCTCTCTGCCAGCCCCCCTCTATGTCAGCAACCCCCCTGTCAGCCCCCTCTCTGTCAGCAACCCCCCTCCTCTATCAGCAAGCCCCCCTCTATGTCAGCAACCCCCCCTGTATCAGCAACCCCCCCTGTCATCCCCCTCTCTGTCAGCAACCCCCCTCCTCTATCAGCAACCCCCCCGTCAGCCCCCTTTCTGTCAGCAACTCCCCCCTCTGTGTCAGCAACCCCCCTTCTATCAGCAATCCCCCTGTCAGCAACCCCCCTTCTATCAGCAACCCCCCTGTCAGCCCCCCCTGTCGTCATCCCCCCTCTCTGTCAGCAACTCCCCCTCTCTGTCAGCAACCCCCTTTTATCAGCAACCTCTCTGTCAGCCCCCCCCTGTCGTCAGCCCCCCTTTCTGTCAGCAACTCCCCCCTCTGTGTCAGCAACCCCCCCTTCTATCAGCAACCCACCTGTCAGCAATCCCCCCTGTCAGCAACCCCCTCTCTGTCAGCAACCCCCTCTCTGTCAGCCCCCCCCTGTCGTCAGCCCCCCTCTCTGTCAGCAACTCCCCCTCTCTGTCAGCAACTCCCCCTCTCTGTTAGCAACCCCCCCTGTCAGCCCCCCTCTCTGTCAGCAACTCCCCCTCTCTGTCAGCAACCCCCCTTCTATCAGCAACCCCCCCTGTCAGCGACCCCCCTGTCAGCAACCCCCCTTCTATCAGCAACCCTCCCTGTCAGCCCCCTCTCTGTCAGAAACCCCCCTTTCAGCCCCCCTCTCTGTCAGCAACTCCCCCCTCTCTGTCAGCAACCCCCTTCTATCAGCAACCCCTCTGTCAGCCCCCCCTGTCGTCAGCCCCCCTCTCTGTCAGCAACTCCCCCCTCTCAGTCAGCAACCCCCCTTCTATCAGCAACCCCTCTCTGTCAGCCCCCCTCTCTGTCAGCCCCCCTCTCTGTTAGCAACCCCCCTGTCAGCCCCCCTCTCTGTCAGCAACCCCCCTCCTCTATCAGCAAGCTCCCCTCTATGTCAGCAACCCCCCCTGTCAGCCCCCTCTATGTCAGCAACCCCCCTGTCAGCCCCCTCTATGTCAGCAACCCTCCCTGTCAGCCTCCTCTCTGTCAGCAACCCCCTCCTCTATAAGCAAGCCCCCCTCTATGTCAGCAACCCCCCCTGTCAGCCCCCTCTATGTCAGCAACCCCCCTTGTCAGCCTCCTCTCTGTCAGCCCCCCTCTCTGTCAGCCCCCCTCTCTGTCAGCAACCCCCCTGTCAGCCCCCCTCTCTGTCAGCAACCCCCCTCCTCTATCAGCAATTCCCCCTCTATGTCAGCAACCCCCCCTGTCAGCCCCCTCTATATCACTAACCCCCCCTGTCAGCCCCCTCTCTGTCAGAAACCCCTCCTCTATCAGCAAGCCCCCCTCTATGTCAGCAACCCCCCCTGCCAGCCCCCTCTATGTCAGCAACCCCCCCTGTCAGCCCCCTCTATGTCAGCAATCCCCCCTGTCAGCCCCCCCTCTATCAGCAACCCCCCCATCAGCCCCCCTTTCTGTCAGCCACTCCCCCCTCTGTGTCAGCAACCCCCCTTCTATCAGCAATCCCCCTGTCAGCAACCCCCCTTCTATCAGCAACCCCCCCTGTCAGCCCCCCTGTCATCAGCCCCCCCCGTCGTCAGCCCCCTCTCTGTCAGCAACTCCCCCCTCTGTGTCAGCAACCCCCCTTCTATCAGCAACCCACCTGTCAGCAATCCCCCTGTCAGCAACCCCCTCTCTGTCAGCAACCCCCTCTCTGTCAGCGAACCCCCCCTGTCAGCCCCCCCCTGTCGTCAGCCCCCCCTGTCGTCAGCCCCCCTCTCTGTCAGCAACTCTCCCCTCTCTGTTAGCAACCCCCCTGTCAGCCCCCCTCTCTGTCAGCAACTCCCCCCTCTCTGTCAGCAACCCCCCTTCTATCAGCAACCCCCCTGTCAGCGACCCCCCTGTCAGAAACCCCCCTTCTATCAGCATCCCCCTGTCAGCCCCCTCTCTGTCAGAAACCCCCCTTTCAGCCCCCCTCTCTGTCAGCAACTCCCCCCTCCCTGTCAGCAACCCCCTTCTATCAGCAACCCCTCTGTCAGCCCCCCCCTGTCGTCGTCAGCCCCCCTCTCTGTCAGCAACTCCCCCCTCTCTGTCAGCAACCCCCCTTCTATCAGCAACCCCTCTCTGTCAGCCCCCCTCTCTGTCAGCCCCCTCTCTGTCAGCCACCTCTCTGCCAGCCCCCCTCTATGTCAGCAACCCCCCTGTCAGCCCCCCTCTCTGTCAGCAACCCCCCTCCTCTATCAGCAAGCCCCCCTCTATGTCAGCAACCCCCCCTGTATCAGCAACCCCCCCTGTCATCCCCCTCTCTGTCAGCAACCCCCCTCCTCTATCAGCAAGCCCCCCTCTATGTCAGCAACCCCCCCTGTCAGCCCCCTCTATGTCAGCAACCCCCCCTGTCAGCCCCCTCTATGTCAGCAACTCTCCCTGTCAGCCCCCTCTCTGTCAGCAACCCCCCTCCTCTGTCAGCCTGCACCTCTCTGTAAGCCACCCCTCCTCTGTCAGCTACCCCCCCCCCCCAAACAGCATGCAAACCCCCCCTTTCTTCCCACGCTCCAGCGGGGCTAATGTCCTGCAGCCGGGTCATGCTGCACCGTCAGTCTGTGCGCTCTCTCTCCCCAACCCAGCCGCCTGCGCCGATGCCACCGATGCCACCAGAGACAGTGAATGGAGGGCCACTGGACTGGTGTCCTAGCAACCAGGGATGCTTTTGCAGGAGAAAGCATGATATTACAGACTCTGCCCCCTAACAGGTTCACACACACATCTTTACAGCGGCTCCTGGAAGGTAAGGTTTTTTTTGTCTCGCTGTAATGGAGGTCTCTATTGGGGAGGCACAATATTTGTGCCTCCTCAATAACTGATATTTAATCAGTTATTTTCTTCTCTATTTGTGGGTGCCTGTGGATTGCTTTTGAATTTTTTGGGATTTTTTTGTAATTAAAAGGTGCTTGAAAGGGTTGTAGATTGTACAGTGCCACTTTGTGAACAGTTTGTATGGGGTTGGGTTCAGTAGAGCTGATTCAGGTTTTTGGATTGAGGTACACTGCTCTACTGACACCGTCCTCTGCTCTACTGACACCGTCCACTGCTCTACTGACACCATCCACTGCTCTACTGACACCATCCACTGCTCTACTGACACCGTCCACTGCCCTACTGACACCATCCACTACTCTACTGACACCATCCTCTGCTCTACTGACACCGTCCTCTGCTCTACTGACACCGTCCTCTGCTCTACTGACACCATCCACTGCTCTACTGACACCATCCACTGCTCTACTGACACCATCCACTGCTCTACTGACACCGTCCACTGCCCTACTGACACCATCCACTACTCTACTGACACCATCCACTGCTCTACTGACACCGTCCTCTGCTCTACTGACACCGTCCTCTGCTCTACTGACACCGTCCTCTGCTCTGCTCTACTGACACTGTCCTCTGCTCTACTGACACCGTCCTCTGCTCTACTGACACCGTCCTCTGCTCTACTGACACCGTCCTCTTCTCTACTGACACCGTCCACTGCTCTACTGACACCATCCACTGCTCTACTGACAGCATCCACTGCTCTACTGACACCGTCCACTGCCCTAATGACACCGTCCACTGCCCTACTGACACCGTCCACTGCCCTACTGACACCGTCCACTGCTCTACTGACACCGTCCACTGCCCTACTAACACCATACACTGCCCTACTGACACCGTCCACTGCTCTATTGACACCGTCCTCTGCTCTACTGACACCATACACTGCCCTACTGACACCGTCCTCTGCTCTACTGACACCGTCCTCTGCTCTACTTACACCATCCACTGCTCTACTGACACCATCCTCTGCTCTACTGACACCGTCCACTGCTCTACTGACACCATCCACTGCTCTACTGACACCGTCCACTGCCCTACTGACACCATCCACTACTCTACTGACACCATCCACTGCTCTACTGACACCGTCCTCTGCTCTACTGACACCGTCCTCTGCTCTACTGACACCGTCCTTTGCTCTGCTCTACTGACACCGTCCTCTGCTCTACTGACACCGTCCTCTGCTCTACTGACACCGTCCTCTGCTCTACTGACACCGTCCACTGCTCTACTGACACCATTCACTGCTCTACTGACACCATCCACTGCTCTACGGACACCATCCACTGCTCTACTGACAGCATCCACTGCTCTACTGACACCGTCCACTGCCCTAATGACACCGTCCACTGCCCTACTGACACCGTCCACTGCCCTACTGACACCGTCCACTGCCCTACTGACACCGTCCACTGCCCTACTAACACCATACACTGCCCTACTGACACCGTCCACTGCTCTATTGACACCGTCCTCTGCTCTACTGACACCATACACTGCCCTACTGACACCGTCCTCTGCTCTACTGACACCGTCCTCTGCTCTACTTACACCATCCACTGCTCTACTGACACCATCCTCTGCTCTACTGACACCGTCCACTGCTCTACTGACACCATCCACTGCCCTACTGACACCGTCCACTGCCCTACTGACACCGTCCACTGCCCTACTGACACCGTCTACTGCCCTACTGACACCGTCCACTGCCCTACTAACACCATACACTGCCCTACTGACACCATCCACTGCCCTACTGACACCGTCCACTGCCCTACTGACACCGTCCACTGCCCTACTAACACCATCCACTGCCCTACTGACACCATCCACTACTCTACTGACACCATCCTCTGCTCTACTGACACCGTCCTCTGCTCTACTGACACCGTCCTCTGCTCTACTGACACCGTCCTCTGCTCTACTGACACCGTCCACTGCCCTACTGACACCGTCCACTGCCCTACTGACACCGTCCACTGCCCTACTAACACCATACACTGCCCTACTGACACCATACACTGCCCTACTGACACCGTCCACTGCCCTACTGACACCGTCCACTGCCCTACTGACACCGTCCACTGCCCTACTGACACCGTCCACTGCCCTACTGACACCATCCACTGCCCTACTGACACCATCCACTGCTCTACTGACACCATCCACTACTCTACTGACACCATCCTCTGCTCTACTGACACCGTCCTCTGCTCTACTGACACCGTCCTCTGCTCTACTGACACCGTCCTCTGCTCTACTGACACCATCCACTGCTCTACTGACACCGTCCTCTGCTCTACTGACACCGTCCTCTGCTCTACTGACACCGTCCACTGCTCTACTGACACCATTCACTGCTCTACTGACACCATCCACTGCTCTACTGACACCATCCACTGCTCTACTGACACCGTCCACTGCCCTACTAACACCATACACTGCCCTACTGACACCATCCACTGCCCTACTGACACCATCCACTGCCCTACTGACACCGTCCACTGCCCTACTGACACCGTCCACTGCCCTACTGACACCGTCCACTGCCCTACTAACACCATCCACTGCCCTACTGACACCGTCCTCTGCTCTACTGACACCGTCCACTGCTCTACTGACACCATTCACTGCTCTACTGTCACCATTCACTGCTCTACTGTCACCATCCACTGCTCTACTGACACCATCCACTGCTCTACTGACACCGTCCTCTGCTCTACTGACACCGTCCTCTGCTCTACTGACACCATCCACTGCTCTACTGACACCATCCACTGCTCTACTGACACCGTCCTCTGCTCTACTGACACCGTCCACTGCTCTACTGACACCATTCACTGCTCTACTGACACCGTCCACTGCCCTACTGACACCATCCACTGCCCTACTGACACCGTCCACTGCCCTACTGACACCGTCCACTGCCCTACTAACACCATACACTGCCCTACTGACACCGTCCACTGCTCTATTGACACCGTCCACTGCCCTACTGACACCATCCACTGCTCTACTGGCTGACAGTGTCCACTTTTAAGGTAGGCTAGTTTCATATTTTAACTGGCAATTCTTTTATTAATTAAATAAAATTTTATGAGTACACGAATGCTTTAGTCTTATTTAACTAAGCCCCTTTAAGTCCCTACACTGTTAATGCAATTTGGCCACAGCCACTGTTCATTGTAGCACACCTCATTACTACTCTCTTTGAGTAACCCAAAAGGTGTCCCAGGTATTTTACAATCCTATAGCGTGTACTACAAAAAAATTGCCATGCACCACGAAAGTGTTCGGGTTTGGCTTGATGAAAAGGTGGCAACCCTAGTGCAACCGCAGGGCCTCTTAGTGTAGTCACAAAGCTGTGGTCCACTGGTTGCCAGCCACTGATCTGGAGCATGCATTCTGTGAGGGGCTACCTACCCCCCACCACTGCTTCTGGGGCAGCTTCCCCTCTGGCCCACCCCTTGTCCCAATCTCGTGTTAACCTACACTGCACCAGAAGTTCAACAGCAGGAACAGGATAGGCCAGCCCTGCATTTTTACAGAATCCAGCAGCCTGCATCATGGGACATCCCTATATTAAAAGTAATGTAACTAAAGCTGTAGAGAAAACATTGATCTGGAGTATGCATTCTGTGAGGAGCTTGTAAGCAGGTTGTTTTTAATGTCAATAATGGTGGGCAGAAATCAGCATATAACTAGACATACAAAAAGGCACCAACATCCCTGAAATAATAAGCAAATAATTGAACAAGATATGGGATTTTTAGGGCGCTAAAGTATAAATGCACACAACAAAATTAAATATGTAAAAATAGAAAAATATTTATTAACCACTTACTTACTGGGCACTTAAACCCCCTTCGTACCCAGACCAATTTTCAGCTTTCAGCGCTGATGCACTTTGAATGACAATTGCGCGATCATACAACACTGTACCCAAATTATATTTTTATCATTTTTTTCCCACAAATAGAGCTTTCTTTTGGTGGTATTTGATCATCTCTGTGGTTTTTATTTTTTTCACTATAAACAAAAAAAGACAGAACATTTTGAAAAAAACACAATTGTTTTTACTTTTTGCTATAATAATATCCCAATTTTTTATTTTATTTAAAAAAAAAATTTTTCTCAGTTTAGGCCGATACGTATTCTTCTACATATGTTTGGTAAAAAAAAATTGCAATAAGCATATATTGATTGGTTTGCGCAAAAGTTATAGCGCCTACAAAATAGGGGATAATTTTATGACATTTTTATAATTTTTTTTTTTTACTAGTAATGGCGGCGATCTGCGATTTTTGTCAGGCCTGTGATATTGCGGCGGACATAACGGACACTTTTGACACTATTTTGGGACCATTCACATTTATACAGCGAACAGTGCTATAAATATGCACGGATTACTGTATAAATGTGACTGGCAGGGAAGGGGTTAACACTAGGGGGTGATCAAGGGGTTAAATATGTTTCCTAGGGAGTGATTCTTACTGTGGGGGGAGGGGACTGACTGTGGGAGGGGACCAATCTGTGTCCCTATGTTTACACACAGAGATCCACGTCCTCCCTCTGTAACAGCCGATCGCGTGTACCTGGCGGACATCGCGGCCGCCAGGCGCGCGCATCGGCACCACGTGACATGGCGGGCACAGCTTTTCCCCTCCGCGCGCCCTCGGCGGCGCACTGGGGGGAATGTAAACAGGAAGACGTCCAGGGACGTCCACCCGGCAGTTGAGAGCCGCGCTGTAGGCGTCTTTTGTCTATAGCGCGGATCTCAAGTGGTTAATTACAATGATTAAAAAACTGACAAATACACATCATTGAACCGTCACAGGTACATGACAGTAACAGAATGTATTTCAGTTGAATGTAACGTCCACTTTGGTCAACAGTTTCACCAGTAAGGCAGGAAGAGGACAGGGCAGCCCTGTGGTGAATATTTCTCGGAACTCCAACAGCCTGCACATCACGAGGCATCCTTCATTACAGGTAAGAAATGTAACTAAAGCTGTAGAGAAATTAAAAAAAATTCAGATAACTTCAGCTACGTCACTTCTGACAAAACACGTAGGGTGCAGTCACACACCCTACAGCACATGCACAATTGATGTTTGGCCATCTTTGTTACTGGAGACGGACCTGTTTTGTGGCTTTTGATGTTATACATGCTGTTTACCATCGTTATATGCAATAATCTTTTAATATAATTGGATGCCTTGTAATAGTTTACTATGTGGAGCCGTTGGATTGGCTGTCTGGAGTCACCCGACTAGCTTTAGCTTTGAATTGGCTTTCTGGAGTCACCCGAGTGGATGTTGATGTTCCTGCAATTGGATCTATCATTTGATTGAGCGTTTGCTGATTCCCCTGAAAAAGGGAGGTCACTGGCTTTCTGGTAAGCCCCTGGTGTGGATACTTCCTTGGTGTCACATTGGCTATCCCTGGATCTCTTTCTCACCTTGCATGGAGTTTCATTTGGGACTTTTTTTTATTTGATTTTCTATTATGATTGTATTTTTATTTGATTTTATTTTCGTTTGAGGTGCACAATTATACTTGTTTCACTATGCACTTTCTGGATATACACCATAATATCAAATGTATTGGGACGCCTGCCTTTACACGCACACAAACTTTAATGGCATCCCAGTCTTAGTCTGTAGGGTTCAATATTGAGTTGGCCCACCCTTTGCAGCTATAAGAGCTTCAACTCCTCTGGGAAGGCTGTCCACAAGGTTTAGGAGTTTGGCCTCGTACACACGGCCGAGATTCTCGTTGAAAAAAACATGTCGTTTTTTTTGACGAGATTCTTGGACAACTAACTTGTCCCGGCCGAGTGTACACACGCTCGTTTCAAAGAACCCGCGGTTCTTTGAATGGAGCGTACACGGTGACGTCATCGACTACGACGAGCATGCGCTCGTCACATTCAATGCCGTCGCCGCCATCTTGGTATACCCTACGTATGCCTAGGAAGCTACCGCGCATGCGTCAAATTCATTTCGAACATGCACGGGCTTCTGGGAGGACAGGTAAGTGTACACACACTCACTTTTCTCGTCGAGAAACATGCCGAGGAGAATCTCGACGAGAAAATAGAGAGCAGGTTCTCTATTTTCTCGTCGAGGTTTCTTGTCGGTTTTCTCGACGAGAAACCCGATAGCCGCGTACACACGACCGATTTACTCGGCAAGACCTCTCTGCCAGCAAGTTTCTTGCTGGTTCTTGCCGAGAAAATCGGTCGTGTGTACGAGGCCTTTGTCTATGGGATTGTTTGACCATTCTTCCAGAAGCGCATTTGTGAGGTCAGGCACTGATGTGGACGAGACGGTCCGGGTTTGCAGTCTCCGCTCTAGTTCATCCCAAAGGTGTTCTATCGGGCTGAGGTCAGGACTTTGTGCAGGCCAGTCAAGTTCCTCCACCCCAAACTCGCTCATCCACGTCTTTCTGGACCTTGCTTTGTGCACTGGTCCAAATCATTTGGTGAATGGGGAGTTATGATGTGGGGTTGTTTTTCAGGGGTTATCCCCTTAGTTCCAGTGAAGGAAACACATAAGACAACAGCATACCAAGACATTTTGGACAATTTCATGCTCCCAACTTTGTGGGAACAGTTTGGAGTTGGCCCCTAACTGTTCCAACATGACTGCACACCAGTGCACAAAGCAAGGTCCATAAAGACATGGATGAGCGAGTTTGGGTGGAGGAACTTGACTGGCCTGCACAGAGTCCTGACCTCAACCCAATAGAACACCTTTGGGATGAATTCGAGTGAAGCCTGTGAGCCAGACCTTCTAGTCCACATCAGTGCCTGACCTCACAAATGCTCTTCTGGAAGAATGGTCAAACATTCCCATAGACACAAGCCCTGTACACACAGGCGGGAATCCCATCTATTTGAAAACCGTCAGTTTTCCTGACGGAATTCCTGGCAAGCTTGTCTTGCCAAGCCCTGTGTACAGACGGCCACTTCAAAAAAACGCAGTTCTTTTGAATGGCAAGAACGCAGTGACGTCATCGACTACGACGAGCCGGCACTCGTCTCATTCGATGCCGTCGCCGCCATCTTGCTACACCCCACACTAACCTTGTATGCTACTGCGCATGCGTCAAAGTCTTTTCAGGTTTACCTTGGACAGGTAAGCATACAGACGACCGGTTTTCTCGGCAGGAAACTCTCTGCCGAGAATCACGACGAGAAAAATAGAGAGCAGGTTCTCTATTTTTCTCGTCGAGATTCCCGGTAGTTTTCCTGTCGAGAAACCCAACACACAAACGGTTTTCATGGCAAAAAGCTCTCCCAGCTGTTTTCTTGCCGAGAAAACCGGTCATGTGTACAAGGCTTCACTCCTAAACCTTGTGGACAGCCTTCCCAGACAAGGTGAAGCTGTTATAGCTGCAAAGGGTGGGCCAACTCAATATTGAACCCTACGGACGAAGACTGGGATGCCATTAAAGTTCATGTGCGTGTAAAGGCAGACGTCCCGATACTTTGACAATATAACGTATATGGACAGTGTTTATGTGATTAATTAGGCTTCTTCTTTATGGGATTAATTCCATAATTTTTTTTTTTTTTTTAACATTGTTTGATTTTAACACTGCACTTTTTTTTTCATTAACTTCAGCTTGAAGCAGGCATGAAGGTCAATAAAATGTGGGCCACCAAAGGTTTTACATTGTTTTTAATACTAGTTTCTCATAGCCCTGGATAACACACTATTTCCTTATACTGTGTTGCTTTGTATTTCCTTGAAAATCCAATAAAAATACTGAAACAGAAAAAGTAATTTGCATGCGACCCAATCGAAATAAACATTCGCATCCTGGTTGACCATTCAATAATCTACGTGCATGCAGCCTGCCAAATAAAATATTTCTTCCCCAATAATAAACACTGTTGATAATGAAAGTTCATAAAACCAACAGAAACAAAGATTAATTACAAATGTAAAAAAAAAGTTTTGCGTAAAATGGTGCTTAAAGTGGAGATTGAGAGGATATGAAGATGTCAGGACGACGATTGTTGTTTTTACGGCTCTTCATTATTGCCATGAACCTCTCCACCTAGTAGAGTGATATGAATCCATTGCCCGTCATTAACTCTCCACCACATGAGCCAGGCAGCGCAAAGAGTTATAATTGCTTTATTTTTAGTCGTCGGGCCCGCAAATCCCAGCCCTTGGAATCTCGGCAGTGGCCGGCATAGGGCCACCGGCCCCCCAGCTGTGTCCCCCCTCGAGATGTCAACAAGAAAGTCAATGCCAAATGCAAAGCCTCATCCTGCATTGATGACGAGGATTTGAGTCTTTTATTTGCCGTCGTCGGGCTGCTGCGAGCTGCTTAATCTTTGATACAATTACATCTTGCTGCGTGCCCCCGCCGCCCTGCGCAAACACAACTCAGTGCCGCTTCTAGCCTGAATCCCAAACGTCTCCTCTAATCCAGCCGGCAGGATTCTGGGTAAGCTCACAAGTGAATCATTGCATCACTAAGGCTGGATTTGAGCAATTTTCTAGCAATTGCCCTTCAATAACCTGTAATCCTGAGAGGCGGGTGCCCATCTCCATTATTTTACCGCGTTATGATGTTATTGATTGACTTATACAAAGTTTAATAGAATGTAAATAGGGAGAGCTGGGATGGAGTCTTACATGGGAAGGTCAGGAGTCCGCAGGTATCCTACACTGTGCCAGAGTGGTAGGGGGGAGAGAGAGAGAGAGAGAGAAAGAGAGAGAAGAGAGAGAGAGAGAAGAGCGAGAGAAATAAGGAGAGAGAGAGGGGGAGGAGAGAAAGGGGGAGAGAGAGAAATAAGGAGAGAGAAAGAGAACGAGAGAGAGAGAGGCAAGGAGGAGAGGGAGAGAGAGAGAACGAGAGAGAGAGAACGAGAGAGAGAGAGCAAGAGGGAGAGAGAGAATTAGAGAGAGACAAGGAGAAGAGGACGAGAGAGAGAGAGAATGAGAGAGAACGAGAGAGAGAGAATGAGAGAGAGACAAGGAGAAGAGGGAGAGAGAGAGAACGAGAGAGAGAGAATGAGAGAGACAAGGAGAAGAGGGAGGGAGAGAGAGAGAAAGAGAGAGAGAGAACGAGAGAGAGAGTGAGAGAGAGACAAGGAGGAGAGGGAGAGAGAACATGAGAGAGAGAGAACAATAGAGAGATAGAATGAGAGAGAGACAAGGAGAGGGAGATATAACAGGAGAGAAAGAGAATGAGAGAAAGACAAGAAGAAGAGGAGAGAGGGAGAAAAAGAGAACAAGAGAGAGAAAGCGAGTGAGCGAGAGAGAGACAAGGAGAAGAGGGAGAGAAAGAGAACAAGAGAGAGAAAGCGAGCGAGCGAGAGAGAGAGAGACAAGGAGAAGAGGGAGAGAAAGAGAACAAGAGAGAGAAAGCGAGCGAGCGAGAGAGAGACAAGGAGAAGAGGGAGAGAGGGCGAGAGAGAGAGAGAGAACAAGAGAGAGACAAGGAGAATAGGGAAAGAGAGAGAGAACGAGAGAGAGAGAGACGAGGAGAAGCGGGAGAGAAAACGAGAGAGAGAGAACGAGATAGAGAGAACGAGAGAGACAGGCAAGGAGGAGAGGAAGAGATAACAAGAGAGAAAGAGAGAGAGAAAGACAAAGAGAAGCGAGAGAGATAAAAAGAGAGACCAGGGAAGAGAGTGAAAGAGAGAGAGGAAGAGAAGGAGGCGAGAGAAAGAGAGAGAAAAAGGAGAGAAAGAGACAACGAGCGAGAAAGAGACACAAAGAGGAGAAAGAAAGATAGAGAGAAAGAGACAAGGAAGAGATAGAGAGAGGCCTCGTACACACGGCCGAGATTCTCGTCGAAAAAAACATGTCGTTTTTTTCGACGAGATTCTTGGACAAGAAACTTGTCCCGGCCGAGTGTACAGACGCTCGATTCAAAGAACCCGCGGTTCTTTGAATGGAGCGTACGCGGTGACGTCATCGATTACGACGAGCATGCGCTCGTCACATTCGATGCCGTCGCCGCCATATTGGTATACCCTACGTATGCCTAGGAAGCTACCGCGCATGCGTCAAAGTCATTTTGAACATGCGCGGGCTTCCGGGAGGACAGGTAAGTGTACACACACTCACTTTTCTCGTCGAGAAACATGCCGACGAGAATCTCGACGAGAAAATAGAGAGCAGGATCTCTATTTTCTCGTTGAGATTCTTGTCGCTTTTCTTGACGAGAAACCATACACACGAACAAATTTCTCGGCAAAAAATCTCTGCCAGCAAGTTTCTTGCTGGTTTTTGCGGAGAAACTCGTTCGTGTGTACGAGGCTTGAGAGCCAAAAAAGGAGAGAAAGAGAGACAAGGGACAATGCTTTTTGCATTTTTGCAGAAACACAGGACATTATTTTTAATATGGGTTCCTATGGAATACGTTCATATCAATGCATTTTTGTGCCTCTGCGTTTTTAGAAAGGATCAGGGACGTGTTTAAATGCAAAACGCTGCTTTTTTTTGCTTTTTTGGTTCAATAGACATCAATGGGGAGTCTGTTGTGCATTTTACCGCGATTTTGCAACTATTTGCATTTTGCCTTTTTAAATCGGCCCGACAACAAATTTGCCAGAAAAAAAAAAGCATTAAAAATGCAAAGTGCAAATTTCCGTAAATTTGTGGTACAAAACCCGCAAAAAGCACTGCAGAAACGCTCAAAAGCAACATGCATAGATGTGAATCAAGCCTTAGCATCCGATAATCAGTGCATTGTCACACAAGAGAAATTCCAAGTAGGAGGAACCAATTGGTGAACCACTAATCTTATGCAGAAAACCTCCATATCCAGACTTCAACTGTATCAAAACCCTAGAAGAAAACTACAGGAAGTTAGGAGTTCCCTGAATTTCTAGCATGATCAATGAGTATTTTTTGTATACTTATCAAACAGATATAACAAAACGCTTTCAAATGTACTTTTACCAGATGAAATGGGACACGATAGAGGCTGAAAGAGCGAAGAAAGAAAGAGAGCGAGAAAGAAAGAGAGCGAGAAAGAAAGAGAGCGAGAAAGAAAGAGAGCGAGAAAGAAAGAGAGCGAGAAAGAAAGAGAGCTGAGAAGTAAGACAGAAGAGATGGGGGTGGGTAGAATCAAAGTAAAAAGGAGAGAAAGAAGGTTCAAAAGGGAGGAAGGGAAGGAAGGAAGGAAGGAAGGAAGGGAGGGAAGGAAGGAAGGAAGGAAGGAAGGAAGGAAGGAAGGAAGGAAGGAAGGAAGGAAGGAAGGAAGGAAGGAAGGAAGGAAAGGAAGGAAGGGAGGAAGGAAGGAAGGAAGGAAGGAAGGAAGGAAGGAAGGAAGGAAAGGAGGGAAGGAAGGAAGGGAGGGAAGGAAGGAAGGAAGGAAGGAAGGGAGAAAACTGAGAAATAAGGTAGAAGAGGAGGAAGGAGCAATGTTGTAAGGATAGAGGAATTAAGGCTAGGGAAGAAGAAGAAAAGAAAGAAAGCAGATAAGTAAGGCAGAATAGATGAAGGTTCAAAAGGGAGGAAGGGAGGGATGGAGGAAGGAAGGAAGGGAGGATGGAAACTGAGAAATTAAGTAGAAGAGGAGGAAGGAACAATGTTGTAAGGATAAAGGAATTAAGGCTAGGGAAGAAAAAGACTGAAAGGAAGGAAGAAAGAAAGCTGAGAAGTAAGGCAGAAGAGATGGGGGTTGGTAGTATGAAGTTAAGTATGAGCACAGAAAAAAGGTTAAAAAGGGAGGAAGGAAGGAAGGGGAAGGGAAGGGAGGGAAAGGAAAGGAAGGGAGGGGAATGGAAGGGAAGGGAGAAAACTGAGAAATAAGGTGGAATAGTAGGAAGGAAAATGTTGTAAGGAGAGGAATGAAGGCTAGGGAAGAAAAAGAAAGAAAGCTAAGAAGTAAAGTGGAAGAGATGGAGGTGGGTAGAATGGAAGTAAAGAGAAAGAAAGTTCAAAAGGGAGGGAGGGAGGGATGGAGGAAGGAAGGAAGGAAGGAAGGAAGGAAGGAAGGAAGGAAGGAAGGAAAGAAGGAAGGGAGAAAACTGAGAAATAAGGTAGAAGGAGGAAGGAACAATGTTGTAAGGATAGAGGAATTAAGTCTAGGGAAGAAAAAGAAAGAAAGAAAGCTAAGAAAGTAAGGCAGAAGAGATGGGGGTTGGTAGGATGAAGTTAAAGAGGACAGTAAAAGGTTAAAAATGGAGGAAGGAAGGAAGGAAGGGAAGGGAAGGAAAGGGAGGGAAAGGAAGGAAAGGGTGAAAACTGAGAAATAAGGTGGAAGAGAAGGAAGGAAAATGTTGTGTAGCGGGTGTCAAATTTAGTGGGGTGTATCTGGGCAATAGATGGCCCAGATGCATTAATTTTAGGAATTTATGAACATTTTGGAGTGTGGGGGGTATGAATGGTGTCATGTTCCCTGCGGTCCCTGGGTGGCGCTGTCACCTGGGACCGGGGTTGAACTGCCATTCTAGAGCCGTGCCCTTTTTGTCCTCTCGTGGCAGTAGTACGGCGTGGCTGGGAACCTGCTGTGCCTGCTGGGAGAGGATATAAAGAGGGTGGACATCTTGCGCACAAGGTCCATTCCCCAGGCACCTTCAGCCTGGGGGCTGCTGCGGTTCGTCTGTGCCCAGGCGCCCTTGTCCTGGGCGCGTGGAGTTGAGTTCCATCCCAGGCACCTTTGGCCTGGGGTGAGGTACTATACCAGGAGGCCTGGGGCCCAGTACCTTCGACTGGGTCCCGCGAGGGCGAAGCATTCCTAAGGTGCCCCCGGTATTGGGTGCCTGAATCCAGGGCGTAAGGGACCGGAGATGTGACCTCCCTGAAGAGCCAGCGCAGCATTTGCTGGTGCCAGTGGAGGCCTCTGGTGACCGTCCGGATGGATGTCTTCCTCTGACAGGGGTCGTTTGTTCTAAAGGAGGTACTTCACTTTCTCATGGTCTGTGGCAGAGACCCATCTTTCTCAGGTCAGTGGCAGGCCTCATCCAAGGCCTGTGGCAGGGGCCTCAACGTTCACCCAGGTCAGTGGCAGAGACCAAATTCACAGTCGGTGGCAGCGACTGTGCGTCAAGCCTGTTTTCAGTAAACGGAACAGGAGAAACTTTATTCATCAGTTGTGCCTGGACCTACTCTTCCCTACACCTTGTCTGTTCTTTTAAAAGTCAACCAATTTCGAGTCAATAAAACAGTGTTGGACTTTTCTTGGTGTGGAAATCGTGTTACTGGAAACTAAGTGTCCCTGTCAGTGACAGTGGCAATCATTCTCCATAGGAGAAGCTGAGGTTCCGGCCTAAAACGCAGACCCGAGGGTAAACGGTTTAGCTCATATCTCTGCATCCTACATCAGAGAGCCAAGCTGGTGGTGTGCATCTTTCCCCCTTCTTCCAGATACCCCTAGAAGTGTAAAACCAGCCGCAGAGAGAGGGGAGAAGGTGGGCGAAGACCGCTACAGTTGTAAGGAGAGGAATGAAGGCTAGGGAAGAAATAGAAAGAGAGAAAGAAAGAAAGAAAAAGAAAGAAAGAAAGAAAGTTGTTAGGATGGAGGAATGCAGGACGGAAGGAAGGAAGGCAGGGAGGAAAAAAGAAGGGAAGGAAGGAGGAAAGAAAGAAAGAAAGAAGATAAAGGAAGGTAAGAAGTGATGAAATTTAGAAGTAAGGAGGAAAAAAAGTCAAGGAAAAGGTTAATAGGATGGAAAAAAGGAAGACAGAAAGAAGGCTAGAATGGAAGAAAAGACGAGAAGAGAAAAGGTGACTGTGAAGGAAAGCACATCCATGCTGACAAATTAACCCCTAAGCTACAAGGCTGCTGCCAATCAGCCCTATTCAGAGGTGCTAATGTAATTCTGCAATTTCCTCTCTCTCTCTGATCCCCGATAAGCCGCCCTCCTTTCCCCACAAGAGACAGATAAAGCTTTTAATTTCACGTGAATGCCCAGAAAGGCCAATTTCTAGGCAAAATAGGCCCAAATAATCAGAATCTGCTTTCGTCTGAATACAGTTTTCCCAGGAAAAAGACAGAAGGATTTGATGGAAATTTGTTAACTTTCTGCATGGCCCGGGGGGCTGGAGCGAGCCGCACAATAAAGCGAAATCGTATTGTAGTCAAAATAGAGCGAAGATGCTCCCAGCTAACTTAAATTAGCATATTGAGGGCAAATATGCAGACAAAGTTAGATAATGAGGCCTGATTATTCAATTCAATGAATGTTAAATAGGGAGCAGAGGCCGTGGCTTGCTTATCTCTCCCTCCTTCAATTTATTTTTGTTTTAGAATGTGGCGTATTTTGAAGTTGCGCCGCTTTTGTTTTGATTCTACTTGTCTATCTGTCAGTCCAGCTCTGACCTTATAGGATGGTAATTGGAAGGAAGTCAAACTGTTAAGTGTTGTCATTCTGCACAACCATAAAAACTAGTAAGGGTTGCCTTAGGGTGGTTGATTAAGTGCCCCCTTTTTCTAAACGTGACTCCTATTGCCCCCCTCCAAAATGCCCCCTCAGCTCAACGGTACACTCCTGTTACAATTGAAAATTAACTACTGAAATTCAGAAAGAGAACAAAGTACAACTGCCCTGGCTAAAAAGGCTAAAATGACCTTTTAGTCTAGTCATCTGCCAGTCTAATCCCTGGGGGGGGTCAAGAACAGATCATTATGTAGATGATATCAGCTCCCAGTTCTACATTTAGCTAACTCCTCCATCCCTGACGTGCCCTCATTTTGCCCCATGCTCCATACTGATCCAGTTTCCTTCCAGCCTGCCCATGTAATATACTAGTTCTGTATGTACATGTTGGTCCCTCTACCCTCTGTTCTCTGCTCACGTACATTTCTTCCACCCAATGCCACATGTTGTGCCTCAACCTTCTGTCCACTATTTAAGCATGTTCTGTGGTGGCCCCATACTCGTTCATTTCTGCAGCCCATGTTCTGTCCCAGCCTCCCAATCTCCATTCCAGGGTTCTCTGTCCTGCGCCCATGATCCTTACATGATAATATGCCCCTTCATCTAACCCATGCTCTGACTTGGCAGTTCACCCTTCGGTGTTGCCTCCCCCACATTTCATTTTGGCCTCCCATGCTCTGTTGTTGCTCTGATCCAGCTTGCCATGCTCGTTACTTGCTGCATAGTTTTCATTTTTGGCTACCCATGCTATACATTATTTTGACTCCCGCAGTATTACAATCCCCTAAATTCCCACCTCTGTCCGTATTATTTGTTTAAGCTCTCCACGCTCTGCCTTTAGACTCCATTGTGGCTCACCATAACACATGTTCTGTTCTGGCCCCTTCTGTCCACTATTCAAGCTTTTTCTGTGGTGGCCCCATACTGGTTCATTCTTGCACCCCATGTTCTGTTTCAGCCTCCCAACCTCTGGTCCAGTGTTCTCTGTTTTTGCACCTGTAGCACATAGACCCCCTTTTACCTGCCTGCTTCGGCTCCTCGCAGGAGGAAGGGGCACACCATGCCACAAGCCCGTACCCTCCTTTAATAAGAGGTTGAGCAGTGTTATTGATGGGTCTTCCACAGTCAGATAACCAGAAGATGTCTCTCACCTCTGTGCATACATACAGAGATAAGTCCTTGTTTCCCCCGGTAACTGAAATGTCCACACTCGCTATAACTCCAACGCAGAGTTTATTTTCTCTATTAGTAGAACAACAGTCTCTGATAGGAAAGAGGTTGAAGTAAAGACAGGACAGCATAAGATATGGGAGAGGTCCAGGCACAATCTCAATCACTTCACTGTTCGGCTTCTCGAACAGACTCAGCCCCAAATGGATAGTCTACTTAGGACAAGACTAGCAGCCAAATGACACTCCAACTCTACTCAAGGCCTCTGCCACAGACCTGGTGAACTTGGTCTCTGCCACAGACCTGGTGAACTTGGTCTCTGCCACAGACCTGGTAAACTCGGTCTCTGCCACAGACCTAGTGAACTCGGCCTCCGTTTAGGGAGAAGACGTCCCTCTGGAGAGTTACCAGGACCCTTCCTTCACTGTGACTTCCGCACCAGTCCCTTGGAACGGTTCCTCCCCTGGCCTCCTCTTCCAAGATACGGGTCCCCTCGCAAGGCGGCACCCTGAGACTCCTTGATCCCCGGTGGGCTCCAGACGAAGGTGCTGGGCCCAGGCCTCTGTCGCAGCCCCAGGACTAAAGGTGCCTGGGACTGATCCACCGACCACGAACTGCAGACCCGCCCCTGGGCCAAAGGTGCCCAGGGTGGACAGGAACAAGAACCCTGGGGTAGGACCCCCGACAACGAACCCTCAACAGGCAGCGTCTGCCCCATTTATATCCTCTCCCAGCATGCCCAGCAGGTAGACCACACCCACTGGATGGCTGCCGAAAGGGGACACACAAGGCACAGCACTGTATCAGCGGTTCAATCCTGGCCCACCATGGCAGCGCTACCCACAGGCCATAGGGAACTGTACACCAATACTCCACCTGTGAACCAAAATGGTTTCAAGAGCTCTAACAAATTGGGTGTTTGGGTACAACTACCACCCAAACACTTCCCCTAAATTCGGCACCCCTGATTCCCATTAGCTCTCCATGCTCTGCTACAGCCTCTAAACTCCATTGTGGCTCACCATAACACAAGTTCTGTTCTGGCCTTCTGTCCACTATTCAAGCTTTTTCTGTGGTGGTCCCATACTGGTTCATTTTTGCACCCCATATACTGTTACAGCCTCCCAACCTCTGGTCCGGTGTTCTCTGTTTTGCACCCATGATCCTACGCTCTCCTTCATTAAACCCATGTTCTGAATTGGCACTCCATCCTTTTTTTTTTTTGGTAAATTCTTTTTATTTAGTGTTTTTCATGAAGTATAACATATAAAACACACCAGTGGCCACACAAAACCACCACCCTTCGGGGTAAGACCGCGCTTTATTAAGATACCTCTCAACTCAACTCAACCACGTGTCCCGGATTGCCCGGGACAGTCCCGCATTTTGCAAGTCTGTCCCGGGGCCTTCATTCTGGAACGATACAGTGTCCCGGAATGAAACTGACACAGCCGTACCATAGCTTTTGAAATACATGCATGGTTCCTGTGCCTAATTACCATGTGTCCACTTGTAGTCTCCATCTCCATCAGAATAGGGTAACCACGTGTCCCGGATTGCCCGGGACAATTCTGCAATTTGCAGGTCTGCCCCAGGTCCCCAGCACCTTCAATTCCGGAACAATACAGTGTCCCGGAATGAAACTGACACCGCCACCCTAACGACAACGCCCAGCAATGCACTGCACGCTGCACAGTGCATTCTGCATCCTGATTGGGCAAAGCCTTGCCCAATTATGATGCAATAACAGCTGGTTGTTAAGAAACGGGGCAGAGAAAACAGGGAATGTGGCTGGTATGGTTCAGGATCAGAGGCGCTCACCCGTCCCCTTCTCCTTGCCTGACCGGCCAGGCCGCTTGCTCAGATAAGGGTCTGGTATGGATTTTGGGGGGGACCCCACGCCATTTTTTTCTCTATTGTTTTTCAATAACCTGGTATCAAAAAATCATCTTTTTTTGGGAAGGGGGGTGTCCCTGAATGGCAGTTTGAAAATGTGGCCACCCTACTAGCACTACCCTAAACACATGCCCGAAACCCACCCCCCTGCCCCCACCCTAACTTGTTTCCCTTCGCCCTAAGTCGGCACTCCATCCTTTAATGTTTCCTCCAACACACTTCATTTTGGCCTCACATGCTCCATTGTTATTTATCCAGCTTCCCATGTTCGTTACTTGCTGCATAATTTTTATTTTCACTACTTTTTACTACTACTTTTCAGCAACCTATACAATATTTCGACTCCCACTGTATAACAATCCCCCAAAACTCCTGCCCGACTCCCCATTATTTGATGTAGCAAGCCAAGCTCTGCTCCACCTTCCAGACTGCATTGTGGCACACCATGACACATTATTTTCTGGTTTTCTGTCCACTATTCCAGCTTTTCTGTTGTGGTCCCATACTTGTTCATTTCTACTCTTCATGTTCTGTTCTGGCCTCCTATCTTTTCTTCCAGCTTTTTCTGGCTGGGCCTCTTTAAAGCAAGCATTCTGTGTTCCCTGAATGCATTTATAAGTAAATTTTCTGTGTTACCAGGGTGTACCTTTAAAAAGCATACATAACTGAACAATACCGATTAATCATTTGATTAAACCTCTTAAGCCTAGTACACACGACCGAGAATCTCGTCGTAAAAAAACCCGACGTTTTTCTCGACAAGATTCTTGTCAAGCTTGACGAGATTCTTGTCAAGCTTTCCTTGCATACACACGGTCAATTCCAAATCTCGTTGTTGTAAAGCGCGGTCACGTACAACACGTACGACGGCAGTATAAAGGGGAAGTTCGATTCCAATGGCACCACCCCTTGGGCTTCTTTTGCTGATCTTGTGTTACCGCGTGTTAGTAAAAGTTTGGGGAGAGACGATTCGTGCTTTCAGTTCGTTTTAGCGTGATGAATGTGCTATCTCCATTACGAACGCTAGTTTTACCAAAAGGAACGCTCCCATCTTATACTTGATTCTGAGCATGCGCGATTTTTTAAGACTCGGAAAAGCATACACACGACCGGTTTTCTCGTCGGGAAACAGGCCGACGAGAATTCCGACGAGAAAAACGAGAATCCTGAGGAGAAAATAGAGAGCAGGTTCTCTATTTTTCTCATCGAGATTCCGGGCAGTTTTCGCGATGAGAAACGATACACACAAACAGTTTTCTCGGGAAGAAAGCTCTCCCAGCAGGTTTCTTGTCGTTTCTTGCCGAGAAAACCGGTCGTGTGTACGAGGCTTTACTCCTCTGTACATTGCCTTCTCATATAAACCTTTTAATGTGAAATTGTAATTTTTTAGACTGCTCATTTTTGTACTAATGAATGTCTGTGGCGGCTTCAGAATATTGTACTGTGCCACTAAAATGAAACATCCACCTCACACTTTTACACAAAGGAATGAGTAAACCGGCACTGCTTGAGTTCCATCAGAGGGAAAACTACCCACAGGCAGCAAATGTCCTTCACCACACTAGTCAATTATCTGTTGTGTAAAGAATGATCTCAACTTCTACGTGTAGCACTACCCCCGTAGGAGCTGCTGGTTTAGATTTGGGCCTTGCACGTTGCCCCACCATTCGTTGTCTAGGGGATGAGAGTCTACACACCTCAGGAGAAACTTCAGTGTCCAAGCTGTAGGGAAAAAGAACGGAGGGTTAGGGGAAGTTCAGGCAAATGATGCAGACCACTGAGGAATAGTGATGAGCCGAACACCCCCGGGTTCGGTTCGCACCAGAACCTGCGAACGGACCGAAAGTTCGAACGAACATTAGAACCCTATTAAATACAATGGATGCGAACGTTCGAATTCTAAAGTGCTAATTATAACAACTATTATGCATGTTATTGTCATAAATAGGGTTTGGGAACCCGGGTTGTGCACCAGGGGACATGTATCAATGCAAAAAGAAGTTTTAAAAACGGTCGTTTTTCGGGAGCAGTCATTTTAATGATGCATAAAGTGAAAAAAAAAAAGTCAAATATTCCTTTAAATATCGTACCTGGGGGGTGTCTAAAGTATGCCTGTGAAGTGCCACGTGTTTCCCGTGTTTAGAACTGTCCCTGCACAAAATGACACTTCTAAAGGAAAAAAAAGCCATTTAAAACTGCTTGCGGCTTTAATGTAATGTCTGGTCCCGGTAATATGGATGAAATTCTTTAAGAAAAATGGCATAGCTACCCCATGACCCCCCCCCTACCCCAGCCCATTACCAGCCCCTTTGGGTCTTGTATGGATATTAAGGGGAACCCCGCACATAAAATAAAAAAGGCCCTATATACTCTGAACAGCCGTATACAGGCGGTGCATACAAGACAGGGACTGTAGGTTTGTTCTTATGTAGAATCTGTTTGTAATTTTGAACAGGTACATTGTTGAAGTGTAGCTCCAGCCCAAAAATCTATTTTTAAACTTTTTGGGAAACATAGGTAAGGGTTATCACCCCTGTAACATTTGTTTTGCTGTCTGTGCCCCTGTTCAGAACATTTCACCTCACTTTCCGTCCCAATGACAACTGTTTTTGAAATGTGGTGTTTTTCTTGAAACAAGGATTGCTGATAAAGCATCAGTACAGATGAGACCCCTTTCTCCCATATTTATTCTTACAGGAGAGAATTTTCCTTTCTAGGGGTAGATTTCCTCTCACTTCCTGTTGTCTTCTTTCGTTTGCAAGTAGAAGTCGTTTGTAAGTTGGATGTTTGAAAGTAGGGACCTGCCGTATATACTCTGCAGAAATAGGCCCCTTAGTTGTTGGTGTTGGCACAACACTGTAAGCACTCAGTTACTCTTGGTTGGTGCTGGAACGCCCTGCTGTCAACTATTATATCAGGAATTTTAATTACATATAATTGTTGAACAGTGGTAGTAAAAATTGGGGCTTTGATGGTGGTGCTGGTGCCACAACACTGTAAGCCCTGACAGTTACTCTTGGTGGGTGCAGCAATGGGCCCTGCTGTGAATTATTAGATCAAGAATTGTAATTACATGCCCCTTTTGAACAGGGGCTGAAAAATTGGGCCTTTCGTGGTGGTGGTGGTGGTGGCGTTGCCACAAGACTGTAAGCCCTCAGAGTTACTCTTGGTGGGTGCAGCAATGGACCCTGCTGTGAATTATTAGATCAAGAATTGTAATTGCATGCCCCTGTTGAACAGGGGCTGAAAAATTGGGCCTTAGGCACTGGTGGCACAACACTACAACCCCTCACAGATACTGTACTTGGAGCACAGCAATGAGCCCTGTTGCAAAGTATTGCTTCAAAAATTGTAATGACACGCCCCTGTTAAACAGGGGCTGAAAAATTGGGCCTTAGGCACTGGTGCCACAACACTCCAACCCCTCACAGATACTGTACTTGGAGCACAGCAATGAGCCCTATGGCAAATTATTGCTAAAAAAATTGTAATTACACGCCCCTGTAAAACAGGGGCTGAAAAATTGGGCCTTAGCCACTGGTGGCGGCACCCATAAACAAAAATGATCTTCCAAGCTATCATCATCAATCGTATCATTGAGGACTCGGAGGAGGAGGATAGCCAGTCAACATAACAGCACAGGCACTCAGCATCAGCATCAGTCTTGAAGGGATGTGACATGTTAAAATCAATTAGTCTGTTATATCAGCATCAGGTGTGTGGTAGCTGGTGGTGATCCAAGACTGGTTCATCTTGATGAAAGTCAGTCGATCAACCGAGTCGGTGGACAGGCGCACCCTGTGATCCGTGACAAATCCTCCAGCAGCACTGAATGTGCGTTCCGAAAGAACGCTGGATGCAGGACAGGCCAGTAGCTCAATTGCATACTGAGCAAGCTCTGGCCAGTGATCCATCCTCAAGACCCAGTAAGCCAGAGGATTTTCGGTGGGGAAGGTGTCCAAGTCTGACCTTGCCCCTAGATATTCCTGCACCATGTTTATCAGACGCTGGCGATGGTTGCTGGAACCGATCATACTTTGGGGCTGCGGACTAAAGAATTGTCTGAACGCATCGGTCAGACGGCCACCTTCCCCACCGCTCCTTCTTTGACTGGCCGAAGCCTCAGCAACTCGTTGTCCAGGACCAGGAGTTTGTAACCTCCCAGTCTCTGGGAACGCGTTGCACAGACCTTTCTGCAAGGCCTCCCGGAGTTGTCTCATCCTCTGCTCCCTCTGCGACGGTAACATAAGGTCCGCAACCTTACCCTTGTACCGTGGATCAAGGAGAGTGGCCAGCCAGTAATGGTCCCTCTCCTTGATCCGAAGAATACGAGGATCCTTCCGCAGACTTTGCAGGATCAGGGAGGCCATGCAGCGTAGGTTTGCTGAGGCATTCGCTCCGGAGTCCTCTGGGTCACTAAGGACGACATGATCCGCAGCCACCTCCTCCCAGCCACGTACAAGTCCACTGGTTTCTTGGGACTGTAAATCATCCCTAAAAGACTGCTGCTGATGATGCTGAGTGCCAGCCTCCACCTCCATGCTGACACAATCCTCCTCCTCCTCCTCCTCCTCCTCCTCCTCCTCTTCCTGTGCGATGGGTGGGACAGAAGGAACACTGTCTGGGTAAAGGGGGCCTTGAGAGGCAAGGAAGTCCTCCTCTTCCTGCCTCTGTTCTGCCTCAAGTGCCCTGTCCATTATTCCACGCAGCGTGTGCTCCAACAGGTGGACAAGAGGTACAGTGTCACTGATGCATGCACTGTCACTGCTCACCATCCTCGTGGCCTCCTCAAATGGTGCCAGGACAGTGCATGCATCCCTGATCATGCCCCACTGGCGTGGAGAAAAAAAACCAAGCTCCCCTGACCCTGTCCTGGTGCCGTAGTCGCACAGGTACTCATTGATGGCCCTCTGCTGCGTGTGCAGCCGCTGCAGCATGGCCAACGTTGAGTTCCACCTGGTGGGCATGTCACATATAAGGCGGTTCTTGGGCAGGTTCAACTCCTTTTGCAGCTCAGCCAGGCGAGCACTGGCATTATAAGATCTGCGGAAATGCACACAGACTTTCCTGGCCTGCCTCAGGACATCCTGTAAGCCCGGGTACCTGCCCAAGAACCGCTGCACCACCAGGTTAAGGACGTGAGCCACACAGGGCACATGGGTCAGTTGTCCCTGTCGGAGGGCGGAGAGGAGGTTGGTGCCATTGTCGCAAACCACCATTCCTGGCTTAAGCTGGCGTGGCGTCAACCACCTCTCGGCCTGGCCCTGCAGAGCAGACAGGACCTCTGCCCCAGTGTGGCTTCTGTCCCCCAAACACACCAGCGCAAGCACGGCATGGCATCTTTTTGCCTGCGTACTTGCGTAGCCCCGTGAACGGCTACGGAGCACCGCTGGTTCATAGGACAAACCACAGGAAGAGGCCATGGAGGAAGAAGAAGAGGAGGGGGTGGAGGAGAGAGGTGTGTCACAACCAGTAGTAGCATTTTGGAGGCGTGGCGGTGGGACAACCTCCAACACTACTGCACCTTGTCCTGCATCCTTCCCAGCTGCCAAAAGAGTGACCCAATGGGCCGTGAAAGAAAGGTAACGTCCCTGTCCATGCCTGCTGGACCATGAGTCAGCGGTAATATGCACCTTACCGCTGACCGCCCTGTCCAGCGAGGCCAAGACATTGCCTTCCACATGCCGGTAGAGAGCCGGAATAGCCTTCCGTGAGAAAAAGTGGCGTTTGGGAACCTGCCACTGAGGAACCGCACATTGCACAAACTCACGGAAGGGGGCCGAGTCTACCAACTGAAAAGGCAGCAGTTGAAGCGCTAGCAATTTAGCCAAGCTAGCATTCAACCGCTGGGCATGTGGATGGCTGGGAGTGAACTTCTTTCGACGGTCCAGCAGCTGGGGCAGGGAAATTTGACTGCTAGAATCGGACGTCGGTGTACTGCTAGCAGAGTGGCCGCAAGTACTTGGCTGTGACACACCTAATTCTACACCTTCATTCCTCTCAGTGCATGTTTCAGAGAGGACTGAAATTATAGTGGGGTTGGAGATCCCAGCTGATGCGGTGCAAGGAGAGGTCCGCTTTGTTCTTTGGTGTGGGTCTTTGAGGTAGGCTTGCCAACGAGCTGCATGGCAGGTCAACATATGTCTGGTCAGGCATGTGGTACCCAAGCGGCTGATGTTTTGGCCACGCGATATACGCTTGAGACATATGTTGCAAACAGCAGCTGTGCGATCTGATGCACTAGCCTCAAAAAAGGCCCACACCAAAGAACTTTTTGAATGACGGGCAGAGGCAGCGCCCTGCACAGGCGGAGCTCTGCGGTGTGATTCCGTCGGTGTACTGCCCTTACGCTGGCCACCAAAGGGCATCCTGCCTCGTTGGAGATGTGCCTCCTCCTCATCCTCCTCCTCCTCCTCTCTCCTATTAGGCACCCACGTGGAGTCAGTGACCTCATCATCACCTCCCTCCTCATCACTGGAGCCAATCTGGCAGTATGCTGCAGCTGCTGGAACATGACTGCCAGATTGGTGTCCTTCTTGAGCATCCCCTCTGTCTGCTCTCACGCTACTGCCTTCCTCTAGCTGGGTTTCATCATCAGACCCTTCGAAACGCTGGGCATCCTCCTGGAGCATGTACCCAACACTGTGCTGAAACAGTTCGGGGGACTCCTCAGGAGGAGGACATGGTGGGTCTAGGGAAGGAGTGACTGATGATGAGTCTGACATTGATACCAGGGAAGAGGACGCTTTGGCAGCTGCTTTTCCAGTACCCTGAGCCTGGGTGAGAGAGGATGAGGAGGAGGAGGAGGGCTTGGTCATCCACTCTACCAAGTCTTCGGCATGATGTGGCTCAACATGTCCAGCTGCCGAAAAGAAGGACAAGCGTGTCCCATGGCCATGTGCTGATGACAATGCACCGCGTCCACGACCAGCACTGTTGCCCCCAGACACAGAGCCTGCTTGCCCTCTTTTATTGCCTCCTGACTGTCTGCCTCTCCTTGTTTGCCTTCCAGACATTCTAATAGATGGCCTGCAGGGAGATGGGAAAAAAGCAATAAGGGCTACCTTCAGGTGTCCTTCTCTGTCCCTTGAAACAAGGACTTTGACAGTGAAAGAAACTGACACACTCTCCCTACCTACAGTTTTCTGTCCCTAGAAAAAATGTTTTTTTTAAGCACAATTTAGCACAAGGAGAATTCACTCACTGTCCTTCCAGGTCCCTGGAAACAAGGACTTTGACAGTGAAAGAAACTGACACACTCTCCCTACCTACAGTTTTCTGTCCCTAGAAAAAATGTTTTTTTTAAGCACAATTTAGCACAAGGAGAATTACCTCACTGTCCTTCCAGGTCCCTGGAAACAAGGACTTTGACAGTGAAAGAAACTGACACACTCTCCCTACCTACAGTTTTCTGTCCCTAGAAAAAATGTTTTTTTTAAGCACAATTTAGCACAAGGAGAATTACCTCACTGTCCTTCCAGGTCCCTGGAAACAAGGACTTTGACAGTGAAAGAAACTGACACACTCTCCCTACCTACAGTTTTCTGTCCCTAGAAAAAATGTTTTTTTTAAGCACAATTTAGCACAAGGAGAATTACCTCACTGTCCTTCCAGGTCCCTGGAAACAAGGACTTTGACAGTGAAAGAAACTGACACACTCTCCCTACCTACAGTTTTCTGTCCCTAGAAAAAATGTTTTTTTTAAGCACAATTTAGCACAAGGAGAATTACCTCACTGTCCTTCCAGGTCCCTGGAAACAAGGACTTTGACAGTGAAAGAAACTGACACACTCTCCCTACCTACAGTTTTCTGTCCCTAGAAAAAATGTTTTTTTTAAGCACAATATAGCACAAGGAGAATTCACTCACTGTCCTTCCAGGTCCCTGGAAACAAGGACTTTGACAGTGAAAGAAACTGACACACTCTCCCTACCTACAGTTTTCTGTCCCTAGAAAAAATGTTTTTTTTAAGCACAATTTAGCACAAGGAGAATTCACTCACTGTCCTTCCAGGTCCCTGGAAACAAGGACTTTGACAGTGAAAGAAACTGACACACTCTCCCTACCTACAGTTTTCTGTCCCTAGAAAAAATGTTTTTTTTAAGCACAATTTAGCACAAGGAGAATTACCTCACTGTCCTTCCAGGTCCCTGGAAACAAGGACTTTGACAGTGAAAGAAACTGACACACTCTCCCTACCTACAGTTTTCTGTCCCTAGAAAAAATGTTTTTTTTAAGCACAATTTAGCACAAGCACAAAACACACTGACACTCTCCCTACCTATCCTTCTCTTTCCCTAAACTAAAGGAATCCAGGTTAAGCAAGAAAGAAATAAAAGTCACTGTCCCTGCCTATGCTGCTCTATCCCTGCTCCGGAACACACTACACTAGGCCGCCGTGCTGGCGGCCTTTTATAGTGTGGGGCGTGTACTAAACCCCCTCAGCAATAATTGGCCACAGGCATCCTGCCTGTGGCCAGTCATTGCTCTCCTCGCTGCCGGCGCTGTGATTGGCCAAGCATGCGGGGTCACAGTGCATGCTTGGCCAATCACAGCGCCTGGATGACACTGCGATGGCGTAGTGCATTGTGGGCCGTTCGCGTCACTCGAATTTGGCGCGAACGGCCCAAATCGTTCGATCTTCGTCGAACGATCGAACAGCCGATGTTCGAGTCGAACGTATGTTCGACTCGAACACGAAGCTCATCCCTACTGAGGAACTTTTAGGTTTCAAAATATCACTAAACAAAGTACACATACCACTTTCCTTTGAGTGGAAGTTGCTCACCCGGATAGACCTCTCTCACCGGCCTAGCAGCCGGGGTGGAGCACGGACCCAAAGTCTCTGCCACAGACTTGATGAAAGTAGAACAGGTAGACAATCACAGGATTGGGCGATGTGGACAAATTGCAACTTGGTCCTCCACCAAAGGACTTAGCAAGAATTCAGCCGAGCAGTATGAGAGCCTTTAAGCCGGATCGGCGATACTGCTGAGTAGCTTTTGGCTAGGGTGCATCCTCCAATAAAGTCACCAGGCCTCCTCCCGAGATACCAGCCTTCCACTGGGTTCTCTCCAAGACGGGTCCTTCCCCGGTTCCTCCATTGAGTGGCTTCCTCCCTCAGGACAGACAGCACAGGACCACCCCGAGCCGTAGGCCCCAGACAGTACATCTGGGCCTACCTTGTAGGTGCGCAGCCTCGGGCCAGCCAGCCCTGAGGCGGGAAAACGAGACAGGCAGTAACACACGCCTTGGGCCAGGAGGGCCACATAGCAAAACAAGCCCAGAACAATGGCGTCTGCCCCTTAAGTACCCTTCCCAAGCATGCTCAGCGGGGAGACCGCTCCCACTGAGCTGTTCCCGGGGAAGGACACCCAATCCGCTTTGGCCTGGTTGTGCTCCAGCACTGGCCTGTGGTGACAACGCCACCCACAGGCGAACAGTGGGAAGTCCTTCCAACACAGCCACAGCCAAAACAGAGGCCAATTTAGCCTTCCCGATCAGATCTGAGCCAGTAAGCGGCTCAGATACCCACTAGATTTAAATATAGTGCCTGATCATCAGGAGCAGGGCGCTACATACAAAAGAAGAAGAACTCAAAAAGTGAGGATGTGTTATGTTATAGGAGCAGTGTATGTCAACATTTTGAGACCAGGGCCCAGCAAATTCTTTCAAAACCTTCCATGCTCCAGTTCTAAAAAAAAACAAGAAAAAGATTGGGAATGCAATACATTTATTAAAATGCTAGAAGGGTGTTAGTGTAGGGTAGTTATGGGGTAGGGGTCTCTGCAGCAGGCTTATGAACTCTATAGGGGATGAGGTTTCTGGAGGAAGCTGAGGAGCACTGTTGGACACTGTTAGAGACTCTGTTGGAGGTTTGGGGGCACTATTTAGAACTGGAGGCTCTGCAGCATGCTGGGGAGCACTGTGGGATCCTGTTGGAGGTTTGGGGGCACCATGGAGAAAAATAGGCTCTGCAGCAGCTGGGGAGCACTATGGGACCCTGTTGGAGGTTTGGGGGCACTGTGGAGAACTGGAGGCTCTGCAGCAGCTGGGGAGCACTATGGGACCCTGTTGGAGGTTTGGGGGCACCAAGGAGAACTGGAGGTTCTGCAGTAGCTGGGGAGCACCATGGGACACTGTTGGAGGTTTGGGGGCACTATGTAGAACTGGAGGCTCTGCAGCATGCTGGAGAGCACTGTGGGACCCCATTGGAGGTCTGGGGGCACCATGGAGAAACAGAGGCTCTGCAGCAGCTGGGGAGCACTATGTGACACTGTTGGATGTTTGGGGGCACTATGTAGAACTGGAGGCTCTGCAGCATGCTGGGGAGCAGAGTGGGACCATGTTGCAGGTCTGGGGGCACCATGGAGAAATAGAGGCTCTGCAGCAACTGGGGAGCACTATGGGACCCTGTTGGAGGTTTGGGGGCACTGTGGAGAACTGGAGGCTCTGCAGCAGCTGGGGAGCACTATGGGATCCTGTTGGAGGTTTTGGAGCACTATGTAGAACTGGAGGCTCTGCAGCAGCTGTGGAACACTATGGGGCACTGTTAGAGATTTGGGGGCACTATGGAGAACTGGAGGCCCTGCAGCAGCTGGGGAGCACTATGGGACCCTGTTGGAGGTTTGGGGTCACTATGGAGAACTGGAGGCTCTGCAGCATGCTGGGGAGCTCTGTGTGGCACCAACCCAACCCCCCACTCCCTGTGCTCTCCAGCCCCCCCATGCTCTCCGGTCCCCTTGTGCTCTCCTCTTCCTCCCTGTGTTCTCTGCCTCTCCCCTGTGCTCTCTGCCCTGCCCATGCTCTCCGCCTCCCCCCACAGTGCTCTCCAGCCCCCCTGTGCTCTCGCCCCACCCCATGTTTTCAAGGTTCTTCCCTGTGCTCTCTGCCCCCCCTGCCCTTTCCCTGTCCCCCTCGCACCCCACACCTTTGCCGGGTTCCCCTCTTCCCTCTCCCAGGGGATCCGTCAGGATGGAGAGTGGGGAAGGGGCAGGTTAAGATGTCATGGGCTGCTCATTCCAAAATGCCCTGGCCTATTTTTTGTCCCAGTCCAGGCCTGATCACAGGTGATATCATTTGCCGCTCAGTAAATGCAGTATTCTAGTGTGCATCTCCCCAAGGTAATACATACAATCTGGCCTGTTAGTGGGTCCTGAGGACAGGGTTGATGACCACTGCCCTAACTTTGGTTCTTTCAGCCACTTCATATCTACATGCACACACTCAGGGTTGGTTGTACATCATTATTCTGACAGTGACAACGGTAGCCCGTACCTGCACCAAGTGTGACTGTGTGTCTGCTCGCATTATCCACCAGGGGTGCATGTGACAAGCTGACATCATGAGAGCATAGTTGTTCTGTCTCAACTACAAAGCGATAAAGTTCATCTCCAGGTTTAAGTAGGCCTTACTCAAGCTGGTTTGATATTCATCCCTTGCATCGATACAGGCAGTTTAACTCAATGAATAAACTGCATCATCGCATTTTCTGACTTCATGTTTTGTAAGACATTAGTGAATTTGATGCTGGTAAGCTGATAAAGCTCATATGAGGCAAAAAGTTGTTTAATGGCGCCCTCTAGTGTCAGTAGTTCACGTTCAACAGACACTGTATTGGCTTCAGCAAGGATTTTCTCCCAGACTAATTCCAAGCTATTTGACAATTCAGTCCTTGAAGCTTCATAATTCTCCATTACTTTCCAAGTGGGTTTAACTGAGCGTTTGGGTAACTCAGTTTCTTCAGGAACTTGTGGGGAGGTAGATGTGAGTTCACATGCAGAAGCTTGGTCACTCATGATAGCAGACTGACTGTGAAAGCAGGCAGGATCTGTGTGCTGAAATATGACACTGTGCAGATTGTCTCAGGCTATAAGGCTGCCATGTGCTGCTCTGTCCCTTCTGTCTTGCTATGAGGGCAGTAAATCTTGTCTGTTTCAGTACTGACGTGCAGAAATCTTGTAATTAGGCTGTGAAACTCCGTTTTTCTACTGTTATGTCTCAACTACAAAGCGATAAAGTTCATCTCCAGGTTTAAGTAGGCCTTACTCAAGCTGGTTTGATATTCATCCCTTGCATCGATACAGGCAGTTTAACTCAATGAATAAACTCACAGTTAGGATGACAGACGATGAATCCTTTCGAATGTTCCGTTTAATGATGGATATTCATAGGTAGAAAAACGTTGCAGTTGTAAGCCACATGTAAGATGTTTAGCATGGAAGTGTGACAGCAGGAAGGTAAAGTCACCTGGTTGCATCCAGGGGGGTAGATATATTTCGCCCAGATTCAGGCTTTACGCCGACTTATACAACTAGGTGGAGAGTTGTATAAGCCCAGCTGAGGCTAGTGGGCTCATGGATGACTCATACCTCTAGGGAGAGTGTGGGGCGTCGTGCAGACAGGGAGTTGATGAGACCAGCTGAAGCTTGTCAGCTCATTTAGGCCTCTATAAGAACTCCCAGCTTCATTAGGTGTTTGCTCATGCCTGGAACCAGACCTGTGTGGACTGTCTAGGGAGAGTGAACCCCTGTGCGGTGAGACCAAGCCTGTGTGGCTATTTGCTTGGACATTTAAAACCAGGGACTTAGGGACTAGGACAGCACTAGGCTGATCCCAGTTGTTAGTTAGGAAACCTGTATGTTTACTCAGAGGTCAAGTTGACCAGGATTTATTTTATTTATGTTTCTTTTGCTTTGCTGTGTTTTGTCACTGTAAATAGAAAATAAACCGCACCTTTTTGATTTTGAAAACCACAACCTCCGTTTGCTGGGCCTGTTTTTGTGTGGGGAGCCCATCCCGGGGGTCACACACACCCGCTGCCGAGCTAACCCCCTCACAGTTGGTGGAGAACCAGTGGCAGTTTTTTTTAAGCCAGCATGGAGGAGATACTGAAACAGCTGGCTCTAGCAAATGCCAATCAACAGCAGACAAATGCAGGTTTGCAAAGGAGCCTTGCAGCCCAGCAGCAAGCTCATCAACAGAGCCTTGAAGCCCAGCAGCAAGCTCACCAACAGAGTCTGGAAGCTCAGCAACAAGCCCAGCAGCAATCTGAGGCCCGCTTCATAGACCTGTTACAGAAGAAAGAGCAGAGACTACAACAAATGGAAGCAGTAATGCAGCAACGTCCGCAGACCAGTGAGGAAAGCCGTCCCACTAATACCGCGTCCTTTGGGGTGAGTCGTTTATTGACAAAAATGACTGAAGAGGATGATCCAGAGGTATTTTTGACCACATTTGAAAGGACCGCTGAAAGAGAAAAGTGGCCTGAGGAGCAGTGGGCTGGACTGGTGGCTCCTCTGTTAACTGGTGAATCGCAGAAAGCTTACTATGACCTAGAGCCTAACCAAGCAAAAGACTATGTGATGCTAAAAGCTGAAATTTTGGCAAGGCTGGGTGTCACCCAGGCTGTCCGGGCTCAGCGTGTGCATAACTGGACTTTCCAGCTTGGAAAACCCCCCAGGTCTCAAATGTATGATCTCATTCACCTGAGCAGAAAGTGGCTACAGCCAGAGACTTTGTCCGCACCAAAGATTGTGGAACGTGTTGTAATGGATCGGTTTTTGAGAGCTCTTCCTACTGCCATCCAAAAGTGGGTAAGCCATGGAGACCCAGAGACGGCCGATGGTCTTGTGGATCGTGTGGAGAAATACTTGGCTACAGAGAACCTGACGGCCTCTTCCAGAGACACTCGGACTTTCCACCCTAAGACCAGACCATCCCCAGGGGCGGATAAGAGGATTCCAAGGGGTGAGGGTGGAGAGAGTGAGAGGGTGGGAGCTCTACCCCAAGTTTGGCGAGAACAGCCTGGGAAATCAGCGGCTCAAGAGGCGGCAAGAAGGATCGTTTGCTACCGCTGCCGGCAAGCGGGACATATTGCAGCCAATTGCCCGGTTGTGGAGGAACCCATGCAGTGTGACTTTCTGACGTGCAGACGTCAGTCGCTGTGTGCGACAGTCGCATGCACTGCCATTCGAGGAACTGAGAAACATTTATGCAAAATGTGTGTTAATGGTAGAAATGTTGTGGTATTGCTGGATTCAGGTAGCCTTGTGACCCTGATAAAGGCTGAGTTAGTTAAAACAGAGGTCTTTGGGAATAGCAAGGTAGCTGTTATTTGTGTGCATGGGGACACCCGAGAGTATCCAGTGACTACAGTGTGTTTCGAGACCCCCAAAGGTACCCTCTCTCATCCAGTGGGCTTAGTATCTCAGTTACCACATGACGCCATTGTGGGAAGGGATTTTCCGAAGTTCTGGGAACTGTGGGATGATCCTGAGCCCCCCACTGGTGCCCCTATGTACCAGGAATGTGATAGCCAGAACTCCCCTGAGAGTGGTGAGGACTCTCCGGAATTTCCCTTATCAGTATTGGCAGGGGAGACTCAAGAAACTGGAGAGGAGCCCACCTCCTCAGACGAAAACCTACCGTCTGTGGAGTTTTCTGATCTTGAGGTTCACAGGGAAAACTTTGCCACAGAACAGTTGAAAGACCCCGCCCTAATAAAGGCACGGGAAAACGTAGTGAAAATAGATGGCGAGTTAGTGAACCCAGATAATACCTGCACTTACCCATACTTCAGCGTAGAGAAGGACCTACTGTATCGGGTGGCAAAAAGGGCAGAAGAAACCGTTGAGCAGCTTGTGGTGCCCAAACCTTACAGGAAGTTGGTGTTGGAGTTGGCCCATGGGCACATTCTTGGAGGTCATCTGGGGACAGAGAAAACCCAAGAGAGGGTATTACAGAGATTCTATTGGCCGGGGGTGATGAAGGACATAGAAAATTATTGTTCCTCCTGCCCTGTGTGTCAGAGGTCGGCCCGATGCCACATTTCCGTAGCCCGCTGGTCCCTCTACCCATCATTGAGGTCCCGTTTGAGAGGATCGCCATGGATTTGGTAGGGCCTATAATCAAGTCCGCTAGGGGACACCAGTACATATTAGTTATAATGGACTATGCCACCCGTTATCCAGAAGCGATCCCTCTCCGAAATACCTCGGCCAAAACCATAGCCAAAGAGCTATCTCTTGTGTTTAGCCGGGTGGGTATTTGTAAAGAACTGCTTACGGACCAAGGTACACCCTTTATGTCCCGGGTTATGAAGGAGCTGTGTAAATTGTTCAAAGTGACGCAATTACGTACATCTGTGTATCACCCCCAAACCGATGGGCTGGTTGAAAGATTCAACAAAACCCTAAAACAAATGTTGAAGAAAGTGGTGGATAGAGATGGAAAGGATTGGGACTGTCTACTTCCTTATCTGATGTTTGCTATTAGGGAGGTGCCCCAATCCTCTACGGGATTCTCCCCCTTTGAGTTACTGTATGGGAGACACCCAAGAGGGCTGTTGGATATTGCCAAGGAAACTTGGGAAAGTGAGAGTTCTCCCCACAGGAGTGTGATTGAGCATGTCGCCCTGATGCAAGACCGAATTGCACAGGTAATGCCCATCGTGAAGGAACATTTGGCCCAAGCGCAGTTAGCACAGCAGAGAGTGTACAACCGTGGAGCCAAGACCCGTACCTTTTCCCCGGGGGATAGGATACTGGTACTTGTCCCTACGGTTGAAAGTAAATTCCTTGCCAAATGGCAAGGCCCCTATGAGATAATGGAAAAAGTGAGCGAAGTGAATTACAAGGTCAGACAACCAGGAAGGCGAAAGCCCGAACAGATCTATCACGTTAATCTGTTGAAAGCCTGGAGGGATAGAGAGTCCCTAGTCGCAGACACTTGGTCACCAGCTCAAACTGGTTGCGTGATTCCTGAGGTTGGAATAGCAGTCACCTTGTCACAACCCCAACAACAGGAGGTTAAGGAGTTTGTGCTTCGCAACAAGGAGGTATTCTCTGAGCTGCCGGGACAAACATCTGGGGTAGAGCATGACATCATTACCCCGCCCGGTGAAAGGGTGAAGTTAAAACCCTATCGGATCCCAGAGGCCCGACGGGAGGCAATACGGGAGGAAGTACAGAAAATGCTGAACTTAGGGGTGATAGAGGAGTCCCAAAGTGATTGGTCTAGTCCCATTGTGTTGGTGCCTAAACCGGATGGGAGCTGGCGATTTTGTAACGATTTTCGTCAGTTGAACAAAGTTACAAAATTTGACACCTACCCCATGCCACGTATAGATGAATTGATCGACCGGCTGGGAACAGCCCGATACATGACGACTCTTGACCTCACAAAAGGGTATTGGCAAATCCCCCTGGCCAAGTCGGCCAAAGAGAAAACCGCATTTGTAACCCCAGACGGGGCATTCCAATATAAAAGAATGCCGTTCGGGTTACAGAATGCGCCGGCCACATTCCAGCGGAAAATGGACCAGATGCTGAGGCCCCATCGGAAGTATGCTGCGGCTTACCTGGATGACGTAATTGTCCATAGCACAGATTGGGCCTCACATCTGCCAAAAGTGCAAGCAGTCCTGGACTCTGTTCGGGAAGCGGGGTTTACGGCTAACCCCAAGAAGTGTACCATTGGGCAGGAGGAGGCCAAATATCTTGGGTACACCATTGGGAGGGGAGTAATAAAACCCCAACTCAACAAAGTCGAGGCCATCCAGAGTTGGCCACGTCCCAACAGCAAGAAGCAGGTATGAGCCTTTCTGGGAATCGCTGGGTATTATCGGCGATTCATTCCCCACTTTGCTTCTAAGGCTGTGCCCCTAACCAACCTGACGAAGGGGAAAGGGTCGGTCATGATTAAATGGACCCCCGAGGCTGAGGCAGCATTCCAATTCTTGAAACAAGCCTTATGTAGCCAGCCAGTGTTGTACTCACCCGACTTCTCTAAAGACTTTGTCGTACAAAGTGATGCGTCAGATGTGGGGTTAGGAGCAGTATTGTCCCAGGTCTGGAACGGGGAAGAGCACTCAGTCATTTACCTCAGCAGGAAGTTGAAGTCCCATGAGGTAAATTACGCCACCGTTGAAAAGGAGTGTTTAGCGGTGAAGTGGGCTCTAGATTCCCTTCGGTACTACCTGCTAGGTAGGCACTTTGACATGGTTACGGATCACGCTCCGTTAAAGTGGATGGCTCAAAACAAGGAAACAAATAGAAGAGTGAATAGGTGGTTCCTGGCCCTCCAGGAATTCAACTTCACAGTAAAGCATCGCCCTGGCGTTCAAATGGGGAATGTGGATGCTTTGTCTCGAGTACATGAATGCCTGATTGCTGGTGTTCCAACCCCGAGGTTAAAACAAGAGGGGGGGGTATGTGACAGCAGGAAGGTAAAGTCACCTGGTTGCATCCAGGGGGTAGATATATTTCGCCCAGATTCAGGCTTTACGCCGACTTATACAACTAGGTGGAGAGTTGTATAAGCCCAGCTGAGGCTAGTGGGCTCATGGATGACTCATACCTCTAGGGAGAGTGTGGGGCGTCGTGCAGACAGGGAGTTGATGAGACCAGCTGAAGCTTGTCAGCTCATTTAGGCCTCTATAAGAACTCCCAGCTTCATTAGGTGTTTGCTCATGCCTGGAACCAGACCTGTGTGGACTGTCTAGGGAGAGTGAACCCCTGTGCGGTGAGACCAAGCCTGTGTGGCTATTTGCTTGGACATTTAAAACCAGGGACTTAGGGACTAGGACAGCACTAGGCTGATCCCAGTTGTTAGTTAGGAAACCTGTATGTTTACTCAGAGGTCAAGTTGACCAGGATTTATTTTATTTATGTTTCTTTTGCTTTGCTGTGTTTTGTCACTGTAAATAGAAAATAAACCGCACCTTTTTGAATTTGAAAACCACAACCTCCGTTTGCTGGGCCTGTTTTTGTGTGGGGAGCCCATCCCGGGGGTCACACACACCCGCTGCCGAGCTAACCCCCTCACAGAAGATATACAGGAGTAATGACCAGAATCAGGAAGTGGAGGAGATATATAAAGAACTACGGTGAGAGAGAGAGTTCAGCTAGAAAGAAGGGGACAGATCTTAAAGACACAGAGCAAGAATAATCACATAGTGTAACACAACAATAGTTGAGGCACTGGTGTCACCCACGCACCAGGAAGTGCCTGAAGGAATGGAATGGGCAAACATTGTCACTCATTATGGCCATGGGCCACCATTGTCACTCATCATGGCCATGGGCCACCATTGTCACTTATCATGGCAGTGGGCCACCATTGTCACATCAGGAAGTCGATGCTGGAGTGAGTGTATATGGACAGGTAATAGCTGAGAAGGCTTTAATTAACATGAGCATGTTTTGCGACTGTGATTAGGTCCCTAGTCAACTCATTAAACGAGACAAATGATTCTGGCACCGGCTCATAAGTCTATACATATCAACTCTTCTGGCTAATGGTAAAGTTGCCAGGTGGTCAGTGGGGGCCCGTACTGAGATAATATAGCTGTGCCCTGTGCCTGCTTGATCTGACATTTCTCTTCTATCCTCGGGCCATTTACAAGGCTCAGAGCTACTTGTAGTCCTAGAATTACTTCTGCCAGTCCCCCATGTTTGCTCAGCCTTTCTCCCTTATGAATAAGAATTGGGCTTGCCTAATCCGCAGTTCATTTTGGCTCCCGACAGCTAGGTTTAACTTTCACCCCGGAAAATGTTACACTTGCCGTACTGTAAAGTAGCAATCTCAGCCGTGTTTACCCAAAGGATCAAGCTTTCCGCCCGTCAAATACCACGCTGATAGCACTCCATAAAATTAACCCTTCTCCTCCCTCTTATATGACATTGCAAATATAGTATATATAGAAATATATATATAAAATTATATTATTTTAGAATTATTAATAATATAATGTTGATATTTAATAACTTTTAAAATGTAATAATTAATAATATAAATTATTATATTATTCAAAAGATAAGGAGACCCTTATGAGCTTGAAATGGGAACACTTAGGGATAAAGCTTATTTCAACTGATTGATGAAGCTTGTCTTCCCCATAATAAAATGTATATATGAAGAGTGTATATGAATGGAAATATATATATATATATATATATATATATATATATATATATATATATATGTAGCGGCCTCCCCTCTCTCTCTCTCTCTTATATCAGCTCGTCTGTCTCTTGTCTAGGGGTACCTTAGAGGAGAGAGAGCGGGGTCACCACGCCATGCCTTCACCGCAGATAGTTGTGTGGTGTGAGCAAAGTTCCTTTTTTTTACCTCCGGGTCGGCGTTCTGTATCAGAGCCTTCACCTCCTTTGAAACAATGTCTTACAGAAAGTGAGCCCCACACCATTAAGGTCCAACACTCCTTTATTCTTCCGACAACAGAGTAATACACAGACAGTTGGACTCCCTCAATGAGCAGAACAGACAGGGGGGTGTGGATACGAGTAGGCCCAGACACAATGAACTCTGCACTTTCCTTCCTGAAAGTGGGTTGCAGTCTCCGATCGAGGGGAAATATCCTTCCAGGCGGTCTCCGGTGGAAGGCTCACCCGTCACCGGCAATATGCTGCACCAGGTCTTCAGGCAAGTACCCCCTCCCGGTCCATTACGCCTCTGGATTCGGGTACCCACTCCCGGGGTTCCCTAGGATCTCCTTCCCTCGCAGAACTCAGTGGTGGGCACTGAGCTCCAGACCTCCATCTGAGTACCTCACCCCAGGCCAAAGGTGCCTGGGATGGAACACGACCTCCGAGCGTCCTCTAGGCCTAGGCCGCCTAGGACCTCCACAAGACCACCGCCCTCAGGCTGAAGGTACCTGGGACTCCGACCCTGTGACAAAGATGGCCGGCCCCTTCATACCCTCTCCCTGCAAGCACGGCGGGTTCCCCGCCCCACCGTACCACTGCCAAGGGAGGACAAAAAGGGGTACGGCACACAGCAATGGTTCAACCCCAGCCCAAGGCGACAGCGCCACCCGCTGGACTGCAGGGAACTGCACATTACTGGTGTCTCTGCCAGTTTTAAATACACAGGAAAAGTGCATGCCCGCTACATACAGACCATATATATTTATATATTATATTGCATTAAATATATGTAAATCCAATCAATTAAAATATTTTTTGTTATTATATACTGTAACTTAAAACCCCCAGGATATTATATATTTACGGAATGCAAAGGCCTTGTAAAATAAAAAGATGGTAGCTGAAAATGAGAGAGAGAGGGAGAGAGAAAAAAAAAACAGCAAGGAAAAGAAAAAAAGGAATCAGAGAAAGGGGGTATATACAGATATATAAATATACAGTTGCAAAAAAAAGTATGTGAACCCTTTTGGAATGATATGGATTTCTGCACAAATTGGTCATAAAATGTGATCTGATCTTCATCTAAGTCACAACAACAATAGACAATCACAGTCTTCTGATTACTAATAACACACATATAATTAAATGTTACCATGTTTTTATTGCACACACCATGTAAACATTCACAGTGCAGGTGGAAAAAGTATGTGAACCCTTGGATTTAATAACTGGTTGAACCTCCTTTGGCAGCAATAACTTCAACCAAACGTTTCCTGTAGTTGCAGATCAGACGTGCACAACGGTCAGGAGTAATTCTTGACCATTCCTCTTTACAGAACTGTTTCAGTTCTGCAATATTCTTGGGATGTCTGGTGTGAATCGCTTTCTTGAGGTCATGCCACAGCATCTCAATCGGGTTGAGGTCAGGACTCTGACTGGGCCACTCCAGAAGGCGTATTTTCTTATGTTTAAGCCATTCTGTTGTTGATTTACTTCTATGCTTTGGGTCGTTGTCCTGTTGCAACACCCATCTTCTGTTGAGCTTCAGCTGGTGGACAGATGGCCTTAAGTTCTCCTGAAAAATGTCTTGATAAACTTGGGAATTCATTTGTCCTTCGATGATAGCAATCCATCCTGGCCTTGACGCAGCAAAGCAGCCCCAAACCATGATGCCCTCACCACCATACTTCACAGTTGGGATGAGGTTTTAAAGTTGGTGTGCTGTGCCTCTTTTTCTCCACACATAGGGTTGTGTGTTTCTTCCAAACAACTCAACTTTGGTGTCATCTGTCCACAGAATATTTTGCCAGTACTGCTGTGGAACATCCAGGTGCTCTTGTGCAAATTGTAAACGTGCAGCAATGTTTTTTTTTGACAGCAGTGGCTTCCTCTGTGGTATCCTCCCATGAAATCCATTCTTGTTTAGTGTTTTACGTATCATAGATTCGCTAACTCTAGCATATGCCAGAGACTTTTGTAAGTCTTTAGCTGACACTCTAGGATTCTTCTTCACCTCATTGAGCAGTCTGCGCTGTGCTCTTGCAGTCATCTTTACAGGACGCCCACGCCTAGGGAGAGCAGCAGCATTGCTGAACTTTCTCGATTTATAGACAATTTGTCTTACCTGATGATCAGCAAGGCTTTTGGAGATACTTTTATAACCCTTTCCAGCTTCATGCAAGTCAACAATTCTTAATCGTAGGTCTTCTGAGAGCTCTTTTGTGCAAGGCATCATTCACATCAGGCAATGCTTCTTGTGAAAAGCAGACCCAGAACTGGTGTGTGTGTTTTATAGGGCAGGGCAGCTGTAACCAACACCTCCAATCTCATCTCATTGATTGGACTCCAGTTGGCTGACACCTCACTCCAATTAGCTCTTGGAGATCTCATTAGTCTAGGGGTTCATATACTTTTTCCACCTGCACTGTGAATGTTTATTTACATGGTGTGTTCAATAAAAACATGGTAACATTTAATTCTTTGTGTGTTATTAGTTTAAACAAACTGTGATTGTCTATTGTTGTGACTTAGATGAAGATCAGATCAAATTTTTGACCAATTTGTGCAGAAATCCATATCATTCCAAAAGGGTTCACATACTTTTTTTTGCAACTGTATATATATATATATATATATATGTATATCAGAAAAAGTATGTGGTTTTCTGCAGTAATTTGCCATAAAATTCGATAATCTAAAGTCCCGTACACACGGTCGGACTTTTGCCCAACAAACTTCGTTTTGAGTAAGTTGGACCAACAATCCGACCGTGTGTACGCTCCATCGGACAAACTTTTTTGTTGTTTCTTTTGTTTTCATCGGACAAAAGTTGGGTCTGCAAACGGACAAACTTTTGCCCAACAAATATCCGATGGAGCAAAGTCCGACCGTGTGTACAGAAAACCATCGGACTTTTGCCCAATGGACAAAACAACTAATGTTAAAATCATCCAACAATAGCAGAAGTCAGAGCGTGTGTATGCTATGGGTGTTCCCGACCAACTCCGTTCGGACAAAAATCCATGGAAAAGTCCGATGGAAGTCCGACCATGTGTACGAGGCTTTAGTCACAGCAACAGACAAACACAGACAACACCGGGGACAGGGGCATTTTTAATTTAAATTTTAATTTTTTTCATTACATTTTTAATTTTACTTTATTTTTTATTTATTTACACTTTCGTTTAATTTTTAATTTTATTTTTTATCACTTTTATTCCTATTACAAGGAATGTAAACATCCCTTGTAATATGAATCTATTGTGACAGGTCCTCTTTATGGAGAGATGCGGGATCAATAAGACCCCACATCTCTCCTCCAGGCTGGAAGGCATGAGATCAGAAAAAAATTCACAGATCTCATGCTGACAGCCGCGATCGCAGCTTTGTTTACATCCGCCGCCCAGACGTGACGTCATAACCTCACGCCCAGGCCTCCGACGGTCATCCGATTCTTTCTCCGGGTCCCCGATGGCACTGGAGAGCCCGGATGGTGGCGGGGGGGGCGTCCCCTCCCGTCGCCTGTACGAACGATCAAGCGGCGGAACTGCCGCTATGATCTTTTTTATGGTGCACAGAATTGCCGGCAGAAAATAATGATATCTGAATGATGCCTGTAGCTGCAGGTATCATTCAGATATCCCCCCTGAAAGTCAAGGGCGGGAAGTCGTTACGCTAATAACACTTTGAAACGAGCGTGTGTACACTCGGCCGGGACAAGTTTCTTGTCCAAGAATCTCGTCGAAAAAAACGACATGTTTTTTTCAACGAGAATCTCGGCCGTGTGTACGAGGCCAGGGTGTAAATAGCAGAGCACCACGGAGGAGGCCCTCAAAAAAAAAACATTGCTGTGCACCTAAAATTTGCCAAGGAGTACCTTAGCAAACCGCAATACTACTGGGAAAATGTCTTGTGGACTGACGAAACAAAAGTTGAATTGTTCAGGAAGAATCCTCAGCACTATGTATGTCACAAAAAAGGGCACAGCTTACCAACATCAAAACATTGTCCCAACTGTGAAGCATGGTGGAGGAAACATCTTGATTTGGGCTTGCTTTATTGCCTCAGGGCCTGGACCACTTGGCATTATCGAGGGGAAAATTAATTCCCAAGTTTATTAAAATATCCTGCAGGATAATGTCAGGGTGGCTGTCCACCAGCTGAATCTTAGGAGAAGTGTATATACACTGACAGGTTTTTCTAATGTAGCGCACCCCCATAAGAGCCACTGGTGAACTTGGTCTTATACCCCCAGTTAGTACACACACAGCCAGGCACATAGAATTTTAGTCTCTCTTTCACTGGCTCAAAGGAGCAGTCTGTGTCTTTTTTAAGGGTTAAATTGAAACATAGAATTTGGAAGGGGTGAGGGAGAATAAGATACCCCAGAACTGAACACTTTGAAGACTCTTCTCTAGCTTGCTGAGCTACGCAAAAATGTCCCACAGAGTCTCTAATGCTGACAGGTAACTAGGACCAAAAAACTGCACACAGTCACTAACTTCCAGCTCTGGGTCCTTTACTCACCGAATCACAGGATCATCGGTTGCTTCCTTCCAATATCCACTAGGCACTCTCCAGCAAGAGAGACATGTACTTACACCACCATAACACAAGTGAACACCTTTCCCCCAACTTTCTCCTGGTACTCTCCAGGAGTTTCTCCAGACCCAAATAAACTCCAGGGCTAAACTTTTGCAAAGAAGACCCCCTGCTGAAGCTTCAGCTGGGACCTCAATGGCTTCTAGATGGCACCTTTAGAAATCCTGCCACAAGGGCAGAGTGCCTTACACAGGAACTCCACCAGCAGGGCTGGTCCCAGGAACTCTGCTCCCTGCCTCAGACCTCAGACCCCAGACTATTTATAAGCTCTCCCCACCTTCTGGGCACACCTCCCCAGGTATTGGCTGGCGTTCCATAAATATTCAAGCTGCTTACTTTGTTCTTCTTTCCCAATTTAATCTTTAGTCCTTTAGAATACAAGGGGAAGTAATCAGACCAGCAGCCCATGAGACACTGAGCATACGCATACACCCCTGTTGAAGTCTACTTAGACGAAATGCGTCTGGATTGGCTTATTGCTCTCCATATTGCTCCTTTTTACTTTTGTGATCACAATGTTTTGTTACTACGGATGCCAATCATTTTTTATTCAATAAAACCTATCCTTTTTGATCTATACCATGTGGAGCCCTTCTTTTTTCTCTTTACATCTTCCTCGGTGAGAGTTTTTTTGGCCCTTCCATCCAGCTGTTTCACCTTGGTTTCTCAACCTTACGGTCACCTACAAGACCCCTGGAAGATGTTCCTGGCAACGCCTGGGTTCCCATGATCGTTGTGGAAGACTGACCATCTTGGCTCTTTCTGCTCAATTGACTTGTTGTTATGGACAATCGCGTCCACCATCTCTGGTAAGAGTACATACCCCATTATTTTGATTGAAGATACAACACCTCGATGTTTCCGTGTGTTCACTATATCAATGTGCTTCACTTCTGAGCAACAACTATTTTATATTGAACTTTATGTGTCTACATGGATTGGCTCATTCATTTGGGCATTTCCCATAATCTCCCATATATGAGTTATATTTATATATGTTATGTTTTTACATTTTGTGACCTACCTTCATGTGTATAGCAACATTTGATTATTTGAATGTTGCTTACTCAACTTTTTAGCACTACATTTTCCATTTACCTTGTTCACCAATCTTTGTCATATTTGTATGTAGCAGCTTTCCACATTTCACCATTGGGTTAGGGCAGTATTATTCACTTTTTACACAGGTCTAAACAATCAACCCTTGTCCCACTGATTACAGAGGAGCTAACTAAATTTACCCAACGGCCCACATAACTCTAGGAGGGTGCTACTCCAACAACTGAGCACATTGAGGATACAAATATAGCAGAGAGTCTCCAGAGCCTCTGTGGTATGGACATTTATTCAGCTTGTTTGGAAATGGACAGCCAATCATGTTATCTGCGATGCAGTGAGCCGGTATCGGCATCAGCTGTTCTCAATCTGATACAGTTGTATGCAAAAGTTTGTGAACCCCTGACAATTTCCATGATTGTCATTTATAAATATTTGGGTGTTTGGATCAGCAATTTCATTTTGATCTATCAAATAACTGAAGGACACGGTAATATTTCAGTAGTAAAATGAGGTTTGTTGGATTAACAGAAAATGCGCAATATGCATCAAAACGAAATTAGACAGGTGCATAAATTTGGGCACCCCAACAGAAAAATCACATCAATATTTAGTAGAGCCTCCTTTAGCAGAAATAACAGCCTCTAGGCTAAGGTGACCAGATTTTTCAAATGAAATCCGGGGACATATTTTTTTTACTAGTAATGGCGGCAATCAGCGACTCTCTGCCCATCGCCACCTTCTGCCTCACAGCCTGTCAAGTCTTACTCTCCAGGCCCCAGCTACTACTGGGTGAGGAGTGGAGGAAGATCACTCCGCCAGGGAAGGCAAGGAGATAGGCAGGCGGCTGGCCGGGACTTGAGCCAAGGCAGAAGAAAATGCGAGTGGAGCTGAATGGGCATGCACCCAAAACTGAAGAAATATTCCCTTCGGTCCGACCAGCAAATGATCATAAGAAAGGGGCACAGATAATGAATAAAAATACACCCAAATTCAGATTATTATTTTTTTTTAATTCTGCACTGACTGTCTTTGAAATTGCCCCAGCCCAAATCCAATCCGAGGACAAAACCGGGGACAGACTTGGTCCGGGGACAGTGTCCTCAATCCGGGGACTGCCCCCGGAAACCGGGGATGTCTGGTCACCCTACTCTAGGCGCTTCCTATAGCCTGTAATGAGTGTCTGGATTCTGGATGAAAGTATTTTGGACCATTCTTCCGTACAAAACATCTCCAGTTCAGTTGGGTTTGATGGTTGCCGAGCATGGACAGCCCGCTTCAAATCACCCCACAGATGTTCAATGATATTCAGGTCTGGGGACTGGGATGGCCATTCCAGAACATTGTACTTGTTCCTCTGCATAAATGCCCGAGTAGATTTTGAGCAGTGTTTTGGGTCGTTGTCTTGTTGAAATATCCTGCCCCGGCGTAACTTCAACTTTGTGACTGATTCCTCAACATTATTCTCAAGAATCTGCTGATATTGAGTGGAATCCATGCGACCCTCAACTTTAACCAGATTCCCAGTACCGGCACTGGCCATACGGCCCCACAGCATGATGGAACCTCCACCAAATTTTACTGTGGGTAGCAAGTGTTTTTCTTGGAATGCTGTGTTCTTTTGCCGCCGTGCATAACGTCCCTTGTTATGACCAGGGATTTTTTTCTCAGAGAATAGGTGCAGGAACTCCTCCCTTCTGAGTCAGCACTTGACTCCACCCCCTACCCACCTCTGAGCACCGTTCCTTGGTTCCACCCCTTACCCACCTCCCAGTACCACCCCTTTTAGAGAATACAGAACTAAGTATCATTTGCTGGTGCTAAGTATATTGTATGGAATTTGTAAATAACAAGAAAAGCAGAAAAATAGATCTAGCAACAATAGATACACCCCAGCAACAATGGACACCCAACAGCCAGCATCAGTAGACCAACATTAGACCCACCCCCAGGAAAAATAGATCCCCCACCAGCAACAATAGACTTTCCCAGCAACAATAGACCCCCCTGCAAAAACAGATCCCCTCTAGCAACAATAGATTCTCAGGCAGCCAGCATCAATAGACCCTCCAGCAACCAGCAACAAAGACCCCTCCCTCCCAGCAATGATTGACCCCCCCCAGCAACTTAAAACCGACCCCCAGCAACATAAGATTCCCCATGAGCAACAGAAGATCTCCCTAGCATTAATAGACCCCCTTCCTCCACAAAAATAGATCCCAGCATCAATAGACCCTTCAACACACCCCAGCACCCCTTGCCAATCAGTTCTGGAGGTGCCGGAACTGCGTTCCCCCACGTTCCTGCTGAAAAAAAGCCCTGGTTATGACCAAATAACTCAATCTTTGTTTCATCAGTCCACAGCACCTTATTCCAAAATGAAGCTGGCTTGTCCAAATGTGCGTTTGCATACCTCAAGCGACTCCGTTTGTGGCGTGTGTGCAGAAAAGGCTTCTTTCGCATCACTCTCCCATACAGCTCCTCCCTGTGCAAAGTGACCTGAATTGTTGAAGGATGCACCGTGACACCATCTGCAGCAGGTTGATGTTGTAGGTCTTTGGAGGGGGTCCGTGGGCTGTTTTTGACCGTTCTCACCATCCTTCGCCTTTGCCTCTCCAATATTTTATGTGGCCTGTCACTTCTGGCCTTAACAAGAACTGTGCCTGTGGTCTTCCATTTTCTCACTATGTTCCTCACAGTGGACACTGACAGCTTATATCTCTGAGATAACTTTTTGTAGCCTTCCCCTAAACCATAATGTAGAACAATCTTTGTTTTCAGGTCATTTGAGAGTTGTTTTGAGGCCCCCATGTTGCCACTCTTAAGAGGAGAGTCAAAGAGAACAACTTACCCTTTCTCATGATTGGATGCACCTGTCTATGAAGTTCAAGGCTTAATGAGTTCACCAAACCAATTGTGTGTTCCAATTAATCAGTGCTAAGTAGTTACAGGTAATTTAACCACTTGCTTACTGGGCACATATACCCCCTTCCTGCCCAGGCGAAATTTCAACTTTCGGCACTGCGTCGTTTTGAATGACAATTGCGCGGTCGTGCGACGTGGTTCCCAAACAAAATTTATGTCCTTTTTTCCCCACAAATAGAGCTTTCTTTTGGTGGTATTTGATCACCTCTGCGGTTTTTATTTTTTGCGCTATAAACAAAAAAAGAGCGACAATTTTGAAAAAAAAACATATTTTTTGATTTTTGCTATAATAAATATCCCAATTTTTTTTAAAACATATTTTTGGTAAAAAAAAAAAAAAAATCGCAATAAGCGTATAGTGATTGGTTTGCGCAAAAGTTAAAGCGGCCACAAAATAGGGAATAGAATTCTGACATATTTTTTTATTATTTTTTCTTTTACTAGTAATGGGCGTTATCTGCGATTTTTGTCAGGACTGCGGTATTATGGCGGACACATCGGACACTTTTGACACATTTTTGGGACCATTTACATTTATACAGCGAACAGTGCTATAAATATGCACCGATTACTGTATAAATGTGACTGTCAGGGAAAGGGTTAACACCAGGGGGTGAGGAAGGGGTTAAATATGTGCCCTGGGAGTGATTCTTACTGTGGGGGGAGGGGACTGACTGGGAGAGCAGACCGATCTGTGTCCCTATGTACAAGGGACACAGCATCGGTCTCCTCTCCCTGACAGGATGTGGATCTCTGTTTACAAACACAGAGATCCATGTCCTTGTTTGTGTAACGGCCGATCGCGGGTGCCTGGCGGACATCGCGGCCGCCAGGGACGCGCATCGGCATCTCAGTGACGCGCCGGGCAAGCGCGCTTGCACGCCCCCCCAGTGGCCGGAGGAGCCGAGGCCGTATAAAGACGGCCTCCCGGCATTGTAGAGCCACCTTGTGGCCGTATATAGTCGTACGGCGGGCGTGAAGTGGTTAAATCAACAAAATGACAAGGGTGCCCAAATTTATGCACCTGTCTAATTTCGTTTTGATGCATATTGTGCGTTTTCTGTTAATCCAACAAACCTCATTTCACTACTGAAACATTACTGTGTCCTTCAGTTATTTGATAGATCAAAATGAATTTGCTGATCCAAACACCCAAATACTTATAAATGACAATCATGGAAATTGTCAGGGGTTCCTAAACTTTTGCATACAACTGTACATACATACTGGAGTGTATACACCTGTGTGCCTATTGGAAGAATAATAATATTCCAACAGAGCCTATGTTGTCTATGGTGTATTGATCAGCCACTTTCCATCTCCCACCTCCTTCTCTGACCATCATCAGCAGGGGACACAAGGTCAGTACAAGGTCACACGGGGCATGATCTGCTTCCATAAACTCAGATCAACAACATCAAAGCATGGGATTTCAATGATAAACTCCATCCAGAATAATCAATGAACATCCCTGATGTATGTATCTCCGCCATCACCATCCCACACCCCATGATTATATTCCATGCATCATCCTACACCGGCTCTGGATCATTCCTTGTCTATACCTCTTATAGTACAAACTCTCCATCCATGAGGTCAAACCACAGTCACATCTTTAGCCCTGGTTCACACTGGTGCGTTTTGACATGCGATTTGGCATGTCAAATCGCATGTCAAAACGCTGATATTTGCCGCAAATTGTCGGCAATGGCACCGTCCTAATCGGTGCGACGCCGCATCTGCGGCGCTGCACCGATTTCAACAAGTCGTTTCTGTACTACTGTTTGCGATTTCGGCCGCGATTTACATTGACATCTGTGTCAGATGTCTTTGTAATCGCGGCTGAAATCGGGACTGACAGCGAGAGTGAAATCGTGCAGCTGAACTCGCACGGCTTCACTCCCGCAGCCCAGTGTGAACCTGGGCAAAGGGCCTAATTATTAGGTGATTTTTAGATTTGACAGATTAATAATTTTATTGGTTCCACGCAATTTTTATTTATTTTTTCACACAGTTGTAATTTCAATACCAGGTTAATTCCAGACGAGCATCTAAATACACAGATGAACTATATATATGGGAACTGTTTTGCCTTCAAAAGCCATTAATGTCTAAACCACTGGCAACAAAAGTGAGTACACCCCCTAAGTGAAAATGTCCAAATTGGGTCCAAATTTGGGTCCAAAGTGTCAATATTTTGTGTGGCCACCATTATTTTCCAGCGCTGCCTTAACCCTCTTGGGCATGGAGTTCACAGGTTGCCACTGGAGTCCTCTTCCCCTCCTCCATGATGACATCACGGAGCTGGTGGATGTTAGAGACCTTGCGCTCCTCCACCTTCCATTTGAGGATGCCCCACAGATTCTCAATGGGGTTTAGGTCTGGAGACATGCTTGGCCAGTCCATCACCTTTACCCTCAGCTTCTTTAGCAAGGCAGTGATCATCTTGGAGGTGTGTTTGGGGTCGTTATCATGTTGGAATACTGCCCTGCGGCCCAGTCTCTGAAGGGAGGGGATCATGCTCTGCTTCAGTATGTCACAGTACATGTTGGCATTCACGGTTCCCTCAATGAACTGTAGCTCCCCAGTGCCAGCAGCACTCATGCAGCCCCAGACCATGACACTCCCACCCAGGGCCGTCGGAACAGGACAGGCAAACTAAGCAGCTGCTTGGGGCCCCGACTTGACCTGGGGCCCCAGCAGAGGGCAGCACAGCCAGAGGACTCGAGGACGCAGCACGGGTGGAGGAGGTAAGACATTCCCGCATTTCCACTGTAATACTAGGCCCCCCTCCCGTGAACGCGAACGGCATTAATGTCGACCCCCCCGCTTCTCAGCTTTAAAATTGAACTGTCGCTTGGGGCCCCCAAATTCCTTCAAACGGCCCTGCTCCCACCACCATGCTTCACTGTAGATAAGACACACTTGTCTTTGTCCTCCTCACCTGGTTGCCGCCACACACGCTTGTCACCATCTGAACCAAACACGTTTATCTTGGTCTCATCAAACCATAGGACATGGTTCTAGTAATCCATGTACTTAGTCTGCTTGTCTTCAGCAAACTGTTTGCAGGATTTCTTGTGCATCATCTTTAGAAGAGTGAATGAATATGTGATGATGACTGCGCTGTGGGGGAGGGAAAGGGAATTGGGTGATACACAAAAAATAAGTGAATCGTGACAGGTGAACAAAGTGGAACCAAAGAACGGGAAGACCAAAATAAGATCCTGCTGACTAGCAATGAATCCCTAGTGCATATACATAAATGCAGTAAACATCAATAAATAAATAAATAAATGTGTAAATAAACTCAAACACATAAACATATGTAAAAAGTCCCAATGGGAATGAATTCCGTGTGCCAAACGTGATAATCCAAAAAAACGTTGTCAAAAATAAATATATTGAAAAAGTCTGTGTATAGTAAGCAGAACCTCCAGCAGATAGAAATGTACTGATCCAATGCTTCAGTGACATACACCTCTATGTGTGCTAGCAGCTCACCTCACTGCTGTTGCAAAACAGCAAAAATAGATCCCAGATCTGAATGTGGGTGATGGCGGCAGATCCCCTGATGAAGTCACGTAGTGTGACGATACGCGTCGGGATTGTAGCACTGGGCACAGCTACAGCTTGACGGCAGGAGACGAGCGCAGCGCTCGTGGAGGTTTACATTCGTTTTTATTTCATCAAATGTGAGGTTTACTTTTACTATTAAATACCGGCTTTTACCATATGGTGTCACACTATGAGTTTCCTTTCTGTCATCTGATTTCACCACCCACTGGACTGGATCGGCTGACATCTTGGAGACAAGAGTGTGTTCATTTTGCACCAGGCTGACACTGCATATGGGATACGAGTTCGGCACTCGTGGATTGACGCCCTTGTTTCATTATTGATGAGTGAATCACCCTGAGACCCTTTCTACCTTTGCAACCTATCCCACAGTGTCATGCTATGTAGCATTGTCTGCTTTCTTTTTCATACACCTGCTATTAAGATCATCTCTGTAAACGGAGGGGAGATTATCTGCCGCCATCACCCACATTCAGATCTGGGATCTATTTTTGCTGTTTTGCAACAGCAGTGAGGTGAGCTGCTAGCACACATAGAGGTGTATGTCACTGAAGCATTGGATCAGTACATTTCTATCTGCTAGAGGTTCTGCTTACTATACACAGACTTTTTCAAAATATTTATTTTTGGCAACGTTTTTTTGGATTATCACGTTTGGCACAAGGAATTCATTCCCATTGGGACTTTTTACATATGTTTATGTGTTTGAGTTTATTTACACATTTATTCATTTATTTATTGATGTTTACTGCATTTATGTATATGCACTAGGGATTCATTGCTAGTCAGCAGGATCTTATTTTAGTCTTCCCGTTCTTTGGTTCCACTTTGTTCACCTGTCACGATTCACTTATTTTTTGTGTATCACCCAATTCCCCCCCCCACAGCGCAGTCACCATCACATATTCATTTACCTATTTTTCTGTCAGGATCAGATCCCCAGGTGACCGCAGCAGTACCCCTCCATTTGGCCTATTTAGACAATGCGGGAGTTCCCCCACCTTTACATATCTTTAGAAGAGGCTTCCTTCTGGGACGACAGCCATGCAGACCAATTTGATGCAGTGTACGGCGTATGGTCTGAGCACTGACAGGCTGACCCCCCACCCCTTCAACCTCTGCAGCAATGCTGGCAGCACTCATACGTCTATTTCCCAAAGACAACCTCTGGATATGACGCTGAGCACGTGCACTCAACTTCTTTGGGCGACCATGGCGAGGCCTGTTCTGAGTGGAACCTGTCCTGTTAAACTGCTGTATGGTCTTGGCCACCGTGCTGCAGCTCAGCTTCAGGGTCCCGGTAATCTTCTTATAGCCTAGACCAGGGATATGCAATTAGCGGACCTCCAGCTGTTGCAAAACTACAAGTCCCATCATGCCTCTGCCTCTGGGTGTCATGCTTGTGGCTGTTAGAGTCTTGCAATGCCTCATGGGACTTGTAGTTCTGCAACAGCTGGAGGTCCGCTAATTGCATATCCCTGCCCTAGGCCATCTTTATGTAGAGCAACAATTTTTTTTTTCAGATCCTCCGAAAGTTCTTTGCCATGAGGTGCCATGTTGACCTTCCAGTGACCAGTATGAGAGAGAGAGAGAGCGATAACACCAAATTTAACACACCTGCTCCCCAGTCACACCCGAGACCTTGTAAAACTAACGAGTCACATGACACCAGGGAGGAAAAATGGCTAATTGGGCCCAATTTGGACATTTTCACTTAGGGGTGTACTCACTTTTGTTGCCAGTGGTTTAGACATTAATGGCTGTGTGTTGCGTTATTTTGAGGAGGCAGCAAATTTACACTGTTATACAAGCTGTACACTCACTACTTTACATTGTAGCCAAGTGTCATTTCTTCAGTGTTGTCACATGAAAAGATAGAAGAAAATATTTACAAAAATGTCAGGGGTGTACTTACTTTTGTGAGATACTGTATATATATATATATATATATATATATACACACATACTCTATACTACCAAATGTATTGGGACGCCTGCCACGCACATGAACTTTAATGGCATCCCAGTCTTAGTCAGTAGGGTTCAATATTGAGTTGGCAATTTTTTATTTTGAGAATCTTGCAAACAAGAAACACATTCCAACTTTTGTTTTATACAAAAATACAAAAAATAAATATATATATATTTTTCCTTTTTTTTTTTTTTTTTTTATATATGCATAACATATTGTATACAAGACTAATAATAATAAAGGCATACTTCAACCTATAATATATGAACAAACATTTTTTCCACCAAGAGAAATATCACTGCATTAAATTATACTATATATACACACACAAACACACATCACTACAAGCACGGACATCTTCAAAAATACTACACATTACTCAACTTGATTAACACTCAGACCAAGAAACATAGATTATCATGTGTATGTAGCCTTTCTTCAAAAATGATGTGTATCCTTGAAAATCTAAGGGAATGCCCAGAGAGAAAACAGGGAAAGAACCCAACACCCAGAGATCAACAAACAGCAGCTACAGGCCTGATATTCCTCCACGCCTTTATCCAGACCCTTTGCCGCCATCTGTCTTTCTCGAGACCCCGAATTTTCCCTACCTCACCAAGAATCTTACACACCACCACCGGAACAGGAAGGACTTTCTGCCGAAGGGATACCTGACACCGTGCATTCCAGGTGTAATATCGGACTACTAAACGGACTAAAAAAAGAGTGTCCAAATCAAATCCCTTGCGATTCTGCAATGCTCCATACACCCACTCAGCATAAGACATGCTAGGCAAGAAAGGAATATTTAGAGCCCTCCCCACCTTTTTATAGACTTCTATATTGAAAGGGCACTGAAGCAAGAAGTGGTCCATGGTTTCCACTTCACCCTGACACTCCGCTCTTGGACAACCACGATTGTCCAAAGAGCGGCACTTCACGTTCCCTCTCACATAGAGCCTACCGTGGAAAGCGAGCCAGGCCTGGTCCCTGAATTTCAAGGGAATCCGCTCAGAATTTATTAAACGTAAACCTTCCCTCATAATATGACCTGGGCAATCCCTTAAGGCCAGTGGCGCATGAAAGACATTACCCACGATCTTCTCACCCAGGAGTCTCCTAGGGAGGGACCTGATATCCTCCGCTGTCACATGCCACCGTTTAAGAATTTTCAGGCACGGGGCAACATAAGCCGGGAGCTTACCATGCTTGATCCTTAGGCTTTTCACTGGCCCGCCACTCTCCCAACAGCCCAGAAAAGGTCTAAACCAGATCTGGAAAATACCTACCCATCCAGGCGGTCTCTCTGCTAGCATGTTACCAAAATTGTATTTCAAAAACATCAGTGAGAAGAACACAACCGGGTTGACCATCCCTAGGCCACCCTTCCGCCTTGATAGGTAAGTCACATTCCGCTTCACAAGATTCAGCCTGTTCCCCCATAATAATTGGAAGAAACAACTATAAATCCTGGTATAGAAGGACTCTGGCAAGATGCAAACAAAGCTGACATACAGAAAGGTAGGAATCAGGTAGGTCTTAATCAAGTCCACCCTTTCCCTCAAGGAGAGCCGCCACCCCTTCCAGCATTTCACCTTGACATCAGCATCATTCAGCCTGGCTTCCCAATTTGACTTACTGTAATCATCAGGGCCAAACTCGATGCCTAATATTTTGACTTTCTGCTGAGGCCTCGGGAAGGTGTCCGGAAGTGCAAAGCTCTCACCTCCCTCGCTCATCCAAAAAACTTCACTTTTATCATGGTTGACCTGGGAGCCCGATGCCTCGGAATACTGCTCTATAACTGAGACCACCTCCTGCGCCTCCTCTGTCCCAGAGATAAAGACAGAAACGTCATCAGCATAGGCTACAACCCTCAAGGGCGGCTCACCAGTAATGCCCACCGGCACCCCGCACAACGGTCCGCTCTCTAGCCTTCTGATGAAGGGGTCGATTGCGAACACATATAGCAAAGGGCTCAGTGGACACCCCTGGCGCACCCCGGATCCAACCCTGAAGGGTCGTCCAACCCAACCATTAACAAGCATGAAGCTCTCTGCCTCTCTGTATAAAGTCTTAAGCCATCCAATAAACCCACCCTCCAGGCCATACTTGTCAAGGAGAAGCCAGAGGTACTCATGGTTGACACGATCAAAAGCCTTCGCCTGATCCAATGCCAGCAAATACTTTCCCCAGCCCTCAGCCCTGCAACGTTCCAGAGCCTCCCGGACAGCTAACACCGCTGAAAAAGTGCTCCTGCCCTGGACCGAACAGTGCTGCTGACGAGAAAGCAATCTGTCTGCTACTGACGACAAGCGCCAGAAAATTATCTTCGCCAGAATTTTTCTATCGACGTTGAGAAGGCTAATGGGGCGCCAATTCTCAATCATCGAGGGATACTTGCCTTTTGACAACAGAATCACAGCAGATTGTCTCATGGAGGGAGGGAGCGAACCCTCTTGCAGACAGCCATTAAATACCTCCACAAGATAAGGTACCAAGCTGGATTTGAAAGTCTTATAAAATTCAGCTGTCAATTCGTCTGGCCCAGGTGTTTTCTTAATAGCCAGACCATCTATAGCTTTGACTACCTCTTCTGCTGTGATTTCCCCCGTCAAACTTGCCAGCGGAATGTTATTTCCCAGACCTGGTGTAGAATCCAGAAAACTTGACATCTTTGCCCGATCGAGGTACTTCTCCCCCAGAAGATCCACATAAAAAGACCTTGAGACCTCTAGGATCCCTGACCTGGATTTCGTCAAAGAGCCCGTACTATCCCTTAGCCCAACAACCGTCTTAACTGCTGCGCTTTGTTTGCAGTTCTGATAAGGGTCGGGCGAGTGATATTTCCCGTAGTCCCTTTCCAGAACCAAAGAAGCGTGCCGATCATACTGATACTTCCTAAGGAGAAGTTTTACCTCAGAGATTGCCCCTGAATCTCCACCACTCGAGACAAGGCGATCAAGTTTTCTCCGCAGCTGCTGGTAGGCAATGTACCTACCAAGCTGTTTCCTTTTTCCTATGGCCTTGAAAAACCCACTAATCCGGCTTTTGGCAAGCTCCCACCACTCCGACTTACTGCTGCAGAAATCCAGGATAGTTACCTGAGCCTGAAAAAAATCCTCAAAAGATTGTCTTACCTCCTCGTCATCCAGCAGAGCCGAATTCATCCTCCAAATACCCTTTCCTTTAGGTGGCATATCTGAAGCATTGAGAATAACAGACAGCATAAGGTGATCAGAGAACTCCACCATACGACACTCAGGAGCCGAAAAGGCAGAGTCCCCCTTAAAAAAAAACCTGTCTATCCTGCTCTCACAACTGCCTCGCTTAAATGTGTACCCCGTGCTGTCTGGGCAACGCTTAATATGCGCATCTTCCAGACCTGCTTCCCTGGCTATCGAATTAAGAAAGACGCTATCATATCTCAGGCTGTCAGTGGAGCCTTTCCTGTCTTTGGGCCTAGTAACGGTGTTAAAATCACCTCCAAAGACAACTTGCCGAGATGTAAAAAGGAAAGGCTTAATCTTTGTAAAGAGGCATTTCCTCTCCCATCTAGTTTGTGGTCCATAAATATTTACTAAACGTAGATCATGCCCCTTCACAGAGACGTCCAAGACCATACACCTTCCAATCTCTACCTCGATAACCCGCCGACACGTTACCATGCCAGTAAAAAGTACTGCAACTCCGCTGTAAGGCTCGGCCGCAAGAGACCAGAAGGAGGGCCCACGCCTCCACTCCCTCTTTGCCAGGTGGACATCAGCAAGGCTATTTAGCCGGGTCTCTTGCAAAAATAAAACATCAGCATCCATCTCGCTGAGCAAAAATAAGGCCATGTTACGAGCCCCTACAGATTTTATGCTGGCAACATTAATGGTTGCCACCTTTATCGGAGTGGGAACTGCCATCAGGATGATTGAGGTAGGCGTTTCTTAGCCTGAGCTCCCTCCCCCTTTACTGGAGACCTTGACCTCTTTAGGGAGCACTCTACCTCATCCTCCTCCATCCGAGACACGGAATTAGAAGACTCCTCCTCCCCCTCAGATAAGGACCCAAACTTGTTTCCCAGAGGTAGATCATCTACCTCTAAAGATGAAACCGAGGAGGCAGAGGTCAGGACTACCTTATTCCTCCTTCTGCCCACCTTGGTCCACTCTCCCTCCTCCCCTGAAACATCACCCTGAAAGGCCTCATCTACATCATTAGCAGTGGCAACTTCCCCCTTCTTCCCCTTAGAACCTCCACTAGAGGTCTTACGTTGCCTCAGGGATGGCCCAGGTGAAGCTGCCACCTCAGATCGGCATGAATCTGCCCCTTTGGCAGCCTCAGCCAATCTGGATGACTAATTTACACCTGGAACACTGGGCACCTGAAACACTGGGGAAGAACACACAACAGAAGTAGACACTGACACAGTAGAGAGCACAGACTGGGGAGCAGACACAAGAGGGGTCACACCTTCAGATTGGGAAACTGACACCTGGGGGGCCCCTCCAGGACTAGCTGAAACAGCTCCACCAACCCCTTGCTGCCCCCCACGTTCCTCCTCCTCCATCCTCAGCAGTTCTTCCACCACCTCTGGCTGATTATGGAGGGCTTCAGGGCAAAGGCTATAGGGGTGACCTAACTTGTTACAAACATTACAACGAATGCTATTGCAGTCTTTTGCAACGTGCCCTGAGCCCTGACAGAGGGAACATTTCTGCGCAGAACATGAGCTTGAAAAATGGCCCTTTTCACCACAGCGATGACAAAGCTTTGGTTGCCCTGCATACAAGGTAATAATCCTGTCACGGCCTATAAAGGCAGACGAAGGGATGTGCTTAACAACATTACCCGTGACATGTAGTTTTACTAACACGGTCCATCCTCCTGTCCATATCCCCCTGTCATCTACAACTTTCCTCAAGGGGGCTTGGACATCCGCATATCTCCTCAACCACACCACCAGATCCGCAGCAGGAATGGACTCGTTACGTACTAGAATGGTGACGTTCTTGTATAATGGCTGGCGGGAGACTACTTTAGGTGACAAACCTGCCCATCTTGGGGACTCCTTACACCTCTGCTCATACCTCTCCCAAAAGACATCTAAACCTTCCGCCTTGACAAAGGAGAGGTCATATTCATATGACCCAACTGGGCTGATAAGGGCAAAAATCTCCTCTGCTTTAAAACCCATCCCCAGAATACGGTCCACCACAGCTCTCCTATTTGGGGGGGGGCCTTCTCCAGTCCACCTCAATTGGACCACATTGCGGCGTTTAAAGGAGCTACCAGATGGTGACAGATTGGCCTGACCTTCACTCACATCACTCCTAGTGACCGCAGAATAACTGGCCCTACTCACCCCGGGGACAGGTGCTGCCAGTGCTGCAGCATGGGAAATAACCGCACTCCTTGCAACATCCGGCACATCACTGTTAGTAACAGACCCTTCTTTAGATAAAGTATTAACATTATTGTCAGGAACAGATGGAGCAGAGACTTCTGACACAGAAATGTCATTTACACTACCCTTGGTAATTCTTACTTCATTACCAGCAGTAGAGATGTCTTTGTCAGCACTCTTCTCAGCAGAGTCTGCACTGGCTGGCTGTACACAGGTGTAAGTCTCAGCCAGGAGATGAGCTTGCTCTCCGCTGCCCTCTACTGCACCATCCATAGGAACTACCCCTCCATTACATTGTACAGGAAAGTCATGACCAAAAACCTCTTTTTCTTTCACCCGTTGTTTCAAAGGTTTTGGGGGGACAACATCATCCTCTTCTTCATCCTCAGATGATCCAGACACTGAAAACTTGCGTCCATGCAAAGGTGATTCCATTTCTGATATGAAGTTCAGCATACCTGCTCCCTCCACAGGCTCAGATGGATCATCTTGCTCCATGGCCTCCTGCTGCGGTGGTAAGGGCACAGAACTTCCTTGGCCCGATGACATACTGCCAGTCAAAACACCTGACTGCTGATCACCCGCAGCCTGTGTGCCAGAGCTTTCTCCACTTTCTGCAGGCATACTGATAGTTGGCTCGGGATGCAAAGATTTTCCAGCGTGCTGGCCAGAAACACAATCCGAGCCCACAGAAACTTTTTTGCTTTGCACTGACCTTTGCTTCTCGCACTCTGATGATGCCTGCCCTCCACTGGCCTCTATGGCCCCTCTGCGCATTGCACGGAAGCGATCATCGTTGCCTTGCGTTCTCCTTGAAAGCACCGCTGGTTTCTTTCAATGTGGCCACCAGCAGACTCTGCTTTTCCACTTTGGCCTCCAAAGCCATTAACTCAGGCCGCATCTGTTTCCTCTTAGAACTGTGAAGCCGGTCACTTGCAATTTTTTTATGCTTGAAGTCAAACTTCAACTTCGCCAGTACTTCTTCCTCCTTAGCGATTCTCGCAATCCTAGCACAAACCTTCTTTCTGTAGGTTGCCAGGCTTTCACCTTTAGCTGGGCCATTTCCCAGGTCCTCAAACACTGGTATGGGAGGACCAGTACTCTGGCCATCCGGGGGATCCTCCCCTGGGTCCACCCCAGGTTCCTGCATCCACCCTGGGTATAGGGAGTAATCAAGCTCCCTGGATCAATAGGCCTCACTGGAGCTCAGGAGATCAGCAGTAGTGCAGCCACACCCTTTGCAGCTATAACAGCTTCAACTCTTCTGGGAAGGCTGTCCACAAGGTTTAGGAGTGTGTCTATGGGAATGTGTGACCATTCTTCCAGAAGTGCATTTGTAAGGTCAGGCATTGATGTTGGACGAGAAGGCCTGGCTCACAGTCTCCACTCTGAGAAAAAAGAAAAAAGAAGGGTCTGGTGTCACTAGTGACACACCTCCATCCCTGAATTTTCATGAAAGAGAGAGAGATTCGCCCTTGGGACTTTGAGTGAGGTGAGCACTGTTAGGCCAATAAAAAAATCGCAGGAATAATTGCAGTGTATATTTATTCAGGTAAAAAGCAGTACATACATTGATGTCATGAACATGGGCCAATTCATACAAAATACAAGACCAATATAAATTAGGTAAAATGATATTACGAGTATCTGACAGTAATTATGTAAACACATAGGCATCAAAAGTAACCCGACGCGTTTCGCGAGGCTTGGCTCGCTCTTCAGGGGTAGATGCACGTAGTGTACCTAAAATGAGAGTGATATAGTATAAAGCATGATATGAAGGCACAGGGGGGGGGGGGCCTTGAATATGGAAAACCCCATACTCACCACTGGACATTGCCAAAAGACAGCGGGGGTGAAGCTCAAACGGCGGCAGCGACTGTCTCACCAGGGAGCTGAGGAGGCGGAGCCAAACAAAGCTCCAAATCGGAGTCAAACGGAAGGAAGGCCCAGCATGGATGGAATAGGTGTAACCCCAAGAGTGTCAGTGAATCCAAGAGGAATGTTGGCTCTAAATATAAATATGTATATTGAATAATTAAAAAATAGGAGTATACGAGTATATGGTAACATATATGTCTTTGCATGTATAAAAGACATGAGCCAAGAATGGTTAGAGTATGGAGACTGAGGGGGAGAGTGAAAAAAATGCCAGATTGACTAGTATGATTAAGGAAAGATCAGAGAGAAAAGTAATAAGTGAAAGAGAGTGTGAATGAAATGAAGTACAGGTGTGTGGTGAGGACTGTGATGAGAAAACAAGTTGCATGTAAATGCTTGCAGCGAGTAATATATAAAAAAGTATACCTTGGTGAAGTAGGTCTAAGAGTAGTAAATTCCAAGGGAGGGACCTGCACTTGTGTGTCTGTCCTCAGTGAAAGAAAGCAAACAATGAGATCCATGCTGTGCAAACCTCCAATATATACCCCTGAAGGGGCCCGAGAGGCTCCGCACCCAACACCATGTGCAAATGACCAGCAAACGAGTGCCTAAACCCACCAACCATCAAAAAGGCGGTGTGTGAGCCAAGACACTCACAGGACCATCTTGATGGTAGTAATGCCTGCAGCCACAGCGATGCTGCAAAATCGCAGACATTGCGCGGCCGACGCATTAACATGGTGCCGATGTGCAAGTGGCCCCGCCCGCTCAAAAAGGGCAGGCGGGGACAGCAGGGGACAAGGATCCCCCTTGTGATGCACATCGCAGCTCCCAGGGAGAAATGAAGTAGCACCGCCGCCAACAGAGAACACCACACCAGCTGGATTGGGATAAAAGTCCAATGCGAGATGTTATTGGATATGTTGGAATAACAAATGGCTAGTGCATGATAAAAATGTAAAATCCATACATATATGTATGTTTTTGTTTTTATTGGCGAGGGTGACCGCAGACCAGTTTTGGGCTATTGGGTGTCTTCCACCCGGGTATCTTTGAGAAAAAAAGAAAAAAGAAGGGTCTGGTGTCACTAGTGACACACCTCCATCCCTGAATTTTCATGAAAGAGAGAGAGATTCGCCCTTGGGACTTTGAGTGAGGTGAGCACTGTTAGGCCAATAAAAAAATCGCAGGAATAATTGCAGTGTATATTTATTCAGGTAAAAAGCAGTACATACATTGATGTCATGAACATGGGACAATTCATACAAAATACAAGACCAATATAAATTAGGTAAAATGATATTACGAGTATCTGACAGTAATTATGTAAACACATAGGCATCAAAAGTAACCCGACGCGTTTCGCGAGGCTTGGCTCGCTCTTCAGGGGTAGATGCACGTAGTGTACCTAAAATGAGAGTGATATAGTATAAAGCATGATATGAAGGCACAGGGGGGGGGGCCTTGAATATGGAAAACCCCATACTCACCACTGGACATTGCCAAAAGACAGCGGGGGTGAAGCTCAAACGGCGGCAGCGACTGTCTCACCAGGGAGCTGAGGAGGCGTTTTGGCAATGTCCAGTGGTGAGTATGGGGTTTTCCATATTCAAGGCCCCCCCCCCCCCCTGTGCCTTCATATCATGCTTTATACTATATCACTCTCATTTTAGGTACACTACGTGCATCTACCCCTGAAGAGCGAGCCAAGCCTCGCGAAACGCGTCGGGTTACTTTTGATGCCTATGTGTTTACATAATTACTGTCAGATACTCGTAATATCATTTTACCTAATTTATATTGGTCTTGTATTTTGTATGAATTGGCCCATGTTCATGACATCAATGTATGTACTGCTTTTTACCTGAATAAATATACACTGCAATTATTCCTGCGATTTTTTTTTATTGGCCTAACAGTGCTCACCTCACTCAAAGTCCCAAGGGCGAATCTCTCTCTCTTTCACAGTCTCCACTCTAATTCATTCCAAAGGTGTTCTGTCCAGTTCAGGTCATGACTCTGTGCAGGCCAGTCAGGTTCCTCAACCCCACACTGGAGGTTATAAAAAAAGCCAGTAGCGTTAGCTGTAGAAAACTGTAGCTGTAGAGTACGTTTTTCAGCGTTTTTTAGCAAAACTATACTCTCATAAAAGCTTATGGCTCAAAAACGCTGATAAGCAAATAAAATCAATAGCTGCGTTTTTTGGCATTTTTAAGCTTTTTTTTTTAGCTTTTTTCAAAGTTAGAGCTGTTTTATAGCTGAAAAACTCCTCTCAAAACCCACTAGTTCTGGGGGGGGGGGGGGGTTCCAGCCTGAAAATACCCCAGCCAAAAATGTCTAACAGCCTATGTGTGCATGGACACATAGAATAACATGCTGGATAGTTTATTGGCTGCAGAAAAAGAAACATCTGAAGCATAGGTGTGCGCAGCCTATTGCATTAGGGTGTGCACCCCAAAGCTCAAACACACACTACCGATCACTCACAATGTTCATTCAGAAAGGGGAGGGGCTGATAAATACATATTTACCAGCCCCTTCCCTCACTCATCCTAAAACATCCCCACAGCAACAGATGGCAGGAGAGGGGGAAAGCGGTAGTGCTGCAGAGGGAAGGAGGGGGGAGCCAGAGCAATAGGGGGAATCTGTGCTGCACAGGGTAATTAGGGTGTGCCTGGGCACATCCGACACACCCTCTGCGCACGCCTATGATCTAAAGTCAAAAACAGCAGCTGTAAAAACGTCCAGTGTGCATGAGGCGCACTGTGAGAGAACCACTTTCACTTTCACTTTCACTCTCACATTCGGTATTAAGGCCCCTTTCACACTGGGGCGGGCAGGTGCGGTGGCGGTATAGCAGCGCGATTTTCAGCGCTGCTATACCGTCGTTATTACCGCGGTATGCGGTCGCTAGGGGGGTTAATTTAACCCCCGCTAGCGGCCGAAAAAGGGTTAATACCGCCCGCAAACCGCGGCTATTGCCGCGGTTTGCGGGCGGTATTACCGCGCTGTCCCATTGATTTCAATGGGAGACCGCGGTAAAGGAGCGGTGAACACACCGCTCCTTTACCGCTGTAAAGAAGCGGCTAGCAGGACTTTTGGAGCGGTCCTGCTAGCGCACCGCTTCAGTGTGAAAGCCTTCGGGCTTTCACATTGAAGGCACAGGGCAGGATTTTTTCATGCGGTATAACAGCGCTATTATTAGCGCTAAACCGCATGAAAAACGCCCCAGTGTGAAAGGGGCCTAACAGTAAGCAGGGGAAATAGACAGGGTGAATCTCCCTAACGGGGACACACAGCAATGAAGACCTGACAGGGGTTCTAATCCCTTTCCACTCTATACAAAACAAAAACAAACATTTTTACCAAAAGATATTTCTAACATAACAAAGTAAAACACACACACACACACACACATATATATATATATATATATATATATATATATATATATACACTGAGCAAAATTATAAACGCAACACTTTTGTGTTTGCCCGTATTTATCATGAGCTGAACTCCTCTCAAATATTGTTTACAAATCTGTCTAAATCTGTGTTAGTGAGCACTGCTCCTTTGCCGAAATAATCCATCCACCTCACAGGTGTGGCATATCAAGATGCTGATTGGACAGCATGATCATTGGGTAGGGTGACCACGTGTCCCGGATTGCCCGGGACAGTCCCGCATTTTGCAGGTCTGTCCCGGGCACATTCATTCCAGGACAATACAGTGTCCTGGAATGAAACTGACACAGCCACCCCCCGGGCCAATCTGATGCCCCCAGAAAAAGCCGCCACATCATTGCTTTACTCACTGACACGACTTGTCCTGGCCGGGAATGCCTGAAGGAGCACAATCCCCGCCCCCTGCTTGTGATTGGAGAAATCATAAATCCCGCCTCTTGTGTCCAATCACTGTGCTGTAACTCGTTACAGCACAAGCTGATTTTTGGGAAGGGAAGGTGTCCCTGAATGGTAGTTTGGAAATGTGGTCACCCTATTGCACAGGTGAGCCTTAGGCTGGCCACAACAAAAGGCCACTCTAAAATGTGCAGTTTTACTGTATCGGGGGGTCCGAAAACCAGTCATTATCTGGTGTGATATAAAAAGAAAAAAAGTTGCGCTTAAAACGTACAAAAATTTATTTTTCCTTATAAAAAAATATAGATTAATTTGGAATGTGCAAGTTAAACCAGGAAGGAGTAATAAACATACAGATTAAACCAATATATGATATTAAAGTGAATACAGTAAAAAAAAACTATAAAGGGTATGACATATGAAGAGCACAGCAGCTCTCAAAATGAACACTGTGAGTGATATAAGTGACCCCAAAAAAAACCCAACAATAACCCAGTTCACAAGTGATATGAATAACAGTCAGGAGGAAACTGGAATATGAAAGTTCATGAAGGTTATTTCAAAGAAGGGGTCTTCCACCAAGTTCTAAATATACCGTGATGGATACAAAACACCAATGGAATAGTGATAAGTAGAAAAGCCTCCACCGGTAAACACACTGCCGCTTACCGCAGGTAGATGATCCCTTATGACAGGGGATCTGCGTGCGCCTATGGCTTAATCCCCAGCCAAGGGTGTCTGGCAACTGCGTCTGACAATAGATTCCAAGGATAGATGTGGCGTCCTGACCAGGAAGTACCGAATCTCAAATGGTGGGCAGGCAGGCATAAATTTCCAATCGACCAATGAATCAAAGAAAACAAAAGGACTAATAGTGTAAATCCTTACACATTTATTCCGCACAATATAAAATGCACACTTACAGTATGTCGAATAAAAACAGTCAAAAGTAGTAAGCCGGCCGGCTCAAGGTAAAAGCAGCCCGTACAATTCCGGGTTTGCGTGGGCGCAGTGACGTCAGCACTCGACTCCTCTCTACGCATTTCGTCACAAGCAGACGTGTTCACGGGATACGGGATTATCTGGTGTGACCACCATTTGCCTCACGCAGTGCAGCACATCTCCTTCACATAGAGTTGATCAGGTTGCTGATTGTGGCCTGTGGAATGTTGGTTCATTCCTCTTCAATGGCTGTGCGAAGTTGTTGGATATTGGCAGGAACTAGAACACGCTATCATATACGCCAATCCAGAGCATCCCAAACATGCTCAATGGGTGACATTTCCGGTGAGTATGTTGGCCATATAAGAACTGGGATGTTTTCAGCTTCCAGGAATTGTGTACAGATCCTTGCAACATGGGGCCGTGCATTATCATGCTGCAACATTTGGTGATGGTCGTGAATGAATGGCACAACAATGGGCCTCAGGATCTCGTCACCTCTGTGCATTCCAAACGCCATCAATAAAATGCACCTGTGTTCGTTGTCCATAGCATACGCCTGCCCATACCATAACCCCACCGCCACCATGGGCCTAGGGTGACCACGTGTCCTGGATTGCCTGGGACAGTCCCGCATTTTGCAGGTCTGTCCCGGGCACATTCATGCCACGACAATACAGTGTCCCGGAATGAAACTGACGCAGCCACCCCCGGGGCCAATCTGATGCCCCCAAAAAAGGCCGCCACATCACTGCTTTACTCACTGACAGTACTTGTCCTGGCTGAGAATGCCTGGAGGAGCACAATCCCCGCCCCCTGCTTGTGATTGGAGAAATCATAAATCCCGCCTCTTGTGTCCAATCACTGTGCTGTGATTCGTTACAGCACAAGCTGATTTTTGGGAAGGGGGTGTCCCTGAATGGTAGTTTGGAAATGTGGTCACCCTAACAGGGAGGAGAGGGAGAGATAACAAGAGAGAAGGAGAGAGAATGAGAGAGAGACAAGGAGAAGAGGGATAGAGAGCGAGAGAGAGAGAGAGAGAACAAGAGAGAGACAAGGAGAATAGGGAAAGAGAGCAAGAGAGAGAGAGAGAACGAGCTGATTTTTGGGAAGGAAGGGTGTCCCTGAATGGTAGTTTGTAAATGTGGTCACCCTACATGGGCCGCTCCATTCACAACATTGACATCAGCAAACCGCTTGCCCACACAACGCCATATGGATGTGGAGGTCCTGGACTGGTGTGGTTACACGTGGTCTGCGGTTGTGAGGCCGGTTGGATGTACAGCCAAATTCTCGGAAACGCCTTTGGAGACGGCTTATGGTAGAGAAACGAACATTCAATTCAAGGGGAACAGCTCTGGTGGACATTCCTGCAGTCAGCATGCCAATTACACGATCCCTCAAAACTTGCGACATCTGTGGCATTGTGCTGTGTGATAAAACTGCACATTTTAGAGTGGCCTTTTGTTGTCGCCAGCCTAATGCTGGCCATACACGGTTAGAAAATCATTCGAAAAAAAAAAAAACATTTGCAATTTGAAAAATATGTCGAACGTGCATGCGAGAACGCCATCATTGTATCAATAGATGCCGCCCAATATTCGACCGATAACAACATAAACAGTACATTTGTCCTTGATCGATTATATCATCAGCGGAAATTATGTAACAAATATTTGACCTTTGAGAATCCTCCCACTGAAACCCGTCATATATCGTTGCCGTGCACGACACATCTGTCGTTGGAGGTGTCGTTATAGTGGTGTCGGCATAGTCGTGGAAAATACATATCTAATGGCCAACCATTGTTGTGTCTCAACACATTTGTTGCCTGGTCTGCCAATATGGCAACAATAGTTTTTAACCGCTCGCCGACCGGCTCACGACTATATACGTCGGCAGAATGGCATGGACAGGCAAATCGTCGTATATTTACATCACTTTGAATCTGCCGCCGTGTGCGTGCGCCGCAGGTGGCGTGCATGCGCGCCTGCCGCAAGCTCCGTGACCGTGCCTGCGGGACCCGCGGACTCGATGTCCGCCGTTTTTCCGCGATCGGGTCACAACATCTCCCTGTTCTGCCTAGTGACACTGATCGTATGCTCCCTCTCATCGGGAGCAGCGCTCAGTGACGTGTCACTCATAGCCAAGCCCCCTAACAGTTAGAATCACTCCCTAGGACACACTTAACCCCTTCCTAGCCCCCTAGTGGTTAACCCCTTCACTGCCAGTCACATTTACACAGTAATCAGTGCATTTTTAAAGCACTGATCGCTGTATAAATGTGAATGGTCCCAAAATAGCGCCAAAAGTGTCCGATGTGTCTGCCATAATGTCGCAGTCACGATAAAAATCGCTGATCGCCGCCATTACTAGTAAAAAAAAAAAATATTAATAAAAATTCCATAAAACTATCCCCTATTTTGTAGACGCTATAACTTTTGCGCAAACCAATCAATAAACACTTATTGTGATTTTTTTTTACCAAAAATATGTAGAAGAATACGTATCGGCCTAAACTGAGGGAAAAATGTTTTTTTATATATATTTTTGGGGGATATTTATTATAGCAAAAAGTAAAAAATATTGCATTTTTTTCAAAATTGTCGCTCTATTTTTGTTTATAGCGCAAAAAATAAAAACCGCAGAGGTGATCAAATTCCACCAAAAGAAAGCTCTATTTGTGGGAAAAAAATGACGTCAATTTTGTTTGGGAGCCACTTCGCACGACCGCGCAATTGTCAGTTAAAGCGACGCAGTGCCGAATCGCAAAAAGTGGCCCGGTCATTTGGCAGCCAACTCCTCCGGGGCTGAAGTGTGCCTCGTGTGTTTTTTTAAATGCATTTTGAAAATCAGACAATGTAATAGGTACAAATGTTTTTCTATTTGCCAATGTGAACAAAAAATTGATAGCTAGAAAGATCTTTCTGTTCGTTGCTTGTTGAATTGACTTCCGGAGATACATGTTAAAGCGGAGGTCCACCCTGAAAAAATGTTTACATTAAAAATCCTAAAAAAAAAAAAATTATAGAAAAAACTTTTTTTTTTATACTCACCCTAAATGCCTGTTGCTATGCGGAAGTCCCCTAATCTGCCTCTAATGTTCCTCTTCTCGTCCGCGGTGGGTCTCCTTCCGCTTACTCTTCTTGTGAATGGGGCGCGCTGCCTTCTGGGAACTGTGTGTATCCCAGGAGGCAAGCCGTCCATTCACAAAGCGCCGTGAGAGTGGCACATGCGCAGTAGGAAACGGGCAGTGAAGCCTTACGGCTTCACTGCCTGTTTCCCTTACTCAGGATGGAGGAGCCGGGACCTGGCAGCAGCGATCGATCGCCGTGGCGGGACCGACATCGCGGGCGAGTAGGACAGGTAAGTATCCTTATTAAAAGTCAGCAGATACACTACACTACACTATTTTCCATCGATTACACTACTAATCATTCGAAAAGCAATAGTTTTTGCGAAAAAAAATCCAACATGTTGGTTTGTTTTTTGGGCATGAAATTTGCATTTCGAGAATCGAAATGTAACCACTAACGTTTCGAAAGTCGCACGATCGAGCTCATCGAACGTTTTTTCAAACGATTTTCTAACCGTGTATTGCCAGCATTAGGCACACCTGTGCAATAATCATGCTGTCTAATCAGCCTCCTGATATGCCGCACCTGTGAGGTGGATGGATTATCTCGGCAAAGGAGAAGTGCTCACTAACACAGATTTAGACAGATTTGTGAACAATCTGTAGCGACCTCACCCCATCTCTTTCGTCTAGGGGTATGTCACACGACAGGGTGAGATGCGCTACGGCCCATGTCCTCCCCATACTCATGGGTGAGGTGAAGGCCAGTACCAGATATTTCCTCGGGCCTATGTGCTTCTGTAAAGGATTAAGTCCTGTTGTGCCAACTCTTCCCTCTGCTCCCATTAACCAGAGTTCCACAAACCGATCACAGTCCAACTCTTGTTTTATTGCATTTCTCACAATAAACAGTGCTTCAGTAGCCAACTGGTTGCGACTTGTTAACATTTGGATACGGGGAATGAGCAGGCCGAGGCACTATCCTAATTCTCAGCTAAACCACTGCGATCTCACCAGCGGTTACTATAGCCATAGCTTGAAAGGACTTAGAGCTTGAGAGTCTCTACCACGACTCAAGAGAACGTAGATAGGAGTACCTTCGATGCGTTGCGGCCCCTATCAGGGGAAGATGTCCCTCCAAGGGAGTTACCAGAGGCCCATCCGTCACTGGGTTGATGCTGCTCCAGGCTCTCCGAATGGGTAACCTCCCCGGCCTCCTCACCTCAGACATGGGCCCCGTCCACCTCAGGGACCCTCGGACGTCTCCACCCTCGCGGGACCCAGTCAAAGTCACTGGGCCCCAGGCCTCCTGGTTTATAACCTCACCCCAGGCTGAAGGTGCCTGGGATGGACTCCAACTCCATTCCGGTCAGGCCTAGGGCACCTGAGCCGGAATCCGGAACCGCCCACACCCAGGCCTAAGGTGCCTGGGCGCGTGATGAAGAAGCTCCAGAAGAGCAAAACCTCGTGACCAGGGCGTCTCCCCCTTTTATCCCCTCCCATGACGCCACGGCAGGTTCCCCGCCCTCACCGTACCGTCTCCGAGAAGGAACAAAAAGGGACAGCACTATGGCAGTGAATCTACCTTCAGCCTGCGGGCACTCACCACCCACTGGCCAAGGAGATTATTACACCGCCCAATCCTCCACGAATACAAATATTCATTGCTCCCATACTTACACACCTGAACTTCCACCCAGGTGTACCCCACCTAAATTTAAAGACCCCGCTACAAATATTTGAGAGAAATGGGCCTTTTGTGTACATAGAAAAAGTCGTAGATCTTTGAGTTCAGCTCATGATAAATAGGGGCAAACACAAAAGTGTTGCGTTTTAATTATTTTTCTCAGTGTATATATATATTTAATGTATTTATTTATTTTATTAGTACAAACAGCAAATGAGGATGAAAAAAATCTGTTTAATTATCTATGCAATCCATAAACAAAAAGTTCGAACCAAAACCAAAAAATAAACAATCAAAAACGAAAAAAAAAATTCTACTTTGATTAGTGTCAGGAAAAAATAAATATTGTTACTGCAAATAATATAAAATAAAACACAAATAAGAAAAAATATATATAAAAAAAAATGAAAAAAGTTTAGACATAATTTTTTTTAATGATGTGCTTTTTTTAAATGTGACACAAAAAAAAATGAAATATATGAACTAAAATTATTATTATTATTTTTTTAATTAGTCACAAAATATATATTTTTAAAAAGCAGAACAATAATAGATGCGGGTAGAACTGGGGGGGGGGGGGAGTCATTATGGCTGATTAAAGGTAATTAACAGTCAATAATAGGAAGAACAAACTTTACAAAAAGAAAACTTTTTTTTTCTTGTAAGGTTGCTTTAAATTACATTATATGCAGATCAAAGGTCACCTCCTTTGATTTGCATGTGAATGAAACAGAGTCAGTACAATGTAACAATAACGTTGCTGCGTTTTGTTTTTCAATTAAGCTTCTGAGTGTTTCAAACATTGTTCATAAGCTTCATTGTATACAGCAGCCACTTTATCCTTTTTCATTGTTTCTTGCACCTCAAGCAATGCTGATCTCCCACAGCCCCTTTGCAGTCACTTCTTCTCTGCATGCATTCCTAGCTCCAGCAATGGCTTCACGGTATATCACATAATGGGCTTCTTGATGGCAGCAATGGACCATTCTTGTGTAATGTGTTGAAGTGGGCATATCAGTAGGGCAGAGGTTGGTTTCAGTAGGGCAGTGAATGGTGTCAGTTAGTAGGGCAGTGGATGTATCAGTAGGACAGAGGTTGGTTTCAGCAGGGCGTTGGACGTATCAAAGAGGTTGGTTTCAGTAGGGCAATGGACATATCAGTAAAGCAGAGGTTGGTTTTAGTAGGGCAGTGTGCATATCAGTAGGGCAGAGGTTGGTTTCAGTAGGGCAGTGGACGGTGTTAGTCAGTAGAGCACTGGATGGTGTCAGTCAGTAGAGCAGTAGATGTATCAGTAAGGCAGAGGTTGGTTTCAGTAGGGCAGTGGAAGAATCAGTAGGACAAAGGATAGTTTCAGTAGAGCAGTGGACGTATCAGTAGGACAGAGGTTAGTTTTAGTAGGGGAGTGGACGTATCAGTAGGACAGAGGTTGGTTTCAGTAGGGCAGTGGACGAATCAGTAGGACAGAGGTTGGTTTCAGTAGTGCAGAAGACGTATCGGTAGGACAAAGGTTAGTTTCAGTAGGGCAGTGGACGTATCAGTAGGACAAAGGTTAGTTTCAGTAGGGCAGTGGACGCATCAGTAGGACAGAGGTTGGTTTCAGTAGGGCAGTAGCTGTATCAGTAAGGCAGAGGTTGGTTTCAGTAGGGCAGTGGACGAATCAGTAGGACAGAGGTTAGTTTCAGTAGGGCAGTGGATGTATCAGTAGGACAAAGGTTAGTTTCAGTAGGGCAGTGGACGTATCACTAGGACAGAGGTTGGTTTCAGTAGGGCAGTAGATGTATCAGTAAGGCAGAGGTTGGTTTCAGTAGGGCAGTGGAAGAATCAGTAGGACAAAGGTTAGTTTCAGTAGGGCAGTGGATGAATCAGTAGGACAAAGGATAGTTTCAGTAAAGCAGTGGACGTATCAGTAGGACAGAGGTTAGTTTCAGTAGGGCAGTGGACATATCAGTAGGACAGAGGTTGGTTTCAGTAGGGCAGTGGACGAATCAGTAGGACAGAGGTTGGTTTCAGTAGGGCAGAAGACGTATCGGTAGGACAAAGGTTAGTTTCAGTAGGGCAGTGGACGTATCAGTAGGACAAAGGTTAGTTTCAGTAGGGCAGTGGACGCATCAGTTGGACAGAGGTTGGTTTCAGTAGGGCAGTAGATGTATCAGTAAGGCAGAGGTTGGTTTCAGTAGGGCAGTGGACGAATCAGTAGGACAGAGGTTAGTTTCAGTAGGGCAGTGGATGTATCAGTAGGACAAAGGTTAGTTTCAGTAGGGCAGTGGATGTATCACTAGGACAGAGGTTGGTTTCAGTAGGGCAGTAGATGTATCAGTAAGGCAGAGGTTGGTTTTAGTAGGGCAGTGGACGAATCAGTAGGACAGAGATTGGTTTCAGTAGGGCAGTGGACGAATCACTAGGACAGAGATTGGTTTCAGTAGGGCAGTGGACGTATCAGTAGGACAGAGGTTGGTTTCAGTAGGGCAGTGGACGAATCAGTAGGACAGAGGTTAGTTTCAGTAGGGCAGTGGACGTATCAGTAGGACAGGGGTTAGTTTCAGTAGGGCAGTGGACGTATCAGTAGGACAGAGGCTAGTTTCAGTAGGGCAGTGGACGTATCAGTAGGACAGAGGTTAGTTTTAGTAGGGCAGTGGACGAATCAGTAGGACAGAGGTTGGTTTCAGTAGGGCAGTGCACGAATGAGTAGGACAGAGGTTTGTTTTTTAGTAGGGAAATGGACGAATCAGTAGGACAGACAGAGGTTAGTTTCAGTAGGGCAGTGGACGTATCAGTAGGACAAAGGATAGTTTCAGTAGGGCAGTGGGCGTATCAGTAGGAAAGAGGTTGGTTTCAGTAGGGCAGTGGACATATCAGTAGGACAGAGGTTGGTTTCAGTAGGGCAGTGGACGAATCAGTAGGACAGAGGTTGGTTTCAGTACGGCAGTGGATGAATCAGTAGGACAGAGGTTAGTTTCAGTAGGGCAGTGGACGTATCAGTAGGACAGAGGTTAGTTTCAGTAGGGCAGTGGACGAATCAGTAGGACAGAGGTTAGTTTCAGTATGGCAGTAGATGTATCAGTAAGGCAGAGGTTGGTTTCAGTAAGGCAGTGTACGTATCAGTAGGACAGAGGTTGGTTTCAGTAGGGCAGTGGACGAATCAGTAGGACAGAGGTTGGTTTCAGTAGAGCAGTGGACGAATCAGTAGAACAGAGGTTAGTTTCAGTAGGGCAGTGGACGAATCAGTAGGACAGAGGTTAGTTTCAGTAGGCTAGTGGACGTATCAGTAGGACAGAGGTTAGTTTCAGTAGGGCAGTGCACGAATCAGTAGGACAGAGGTTGGTTTCAGTAGGGCAGTGGACGAAATAGTAGGACAGAGGTTAGTTTCAGTAGGGCAGTGGACGTATCAGTAGGACAAAGGTTAGTTTCAGTAGGGCAGTGGACGTATCAGTAGGACAGAGGTTGGTTTCAGTAGGGCAGTATATGTATCAGTAAAGCAGAGGTTGGTTTCAGTAGGGCAGTATATGTATCAGTAAAGCAGAGGTTGGTTTCAGTAGGGCAGTGGATGAATCAGTAGGACAGAGGTTGGTTTCAGTAGGGCAGTGGACGTATCAGTAGGACAAAGGTTAGTTTCAGTAGGGCAGTGGACGTGTCAGTAGGACAAAGGTTAGTTTCAGTAGGGCAGTGGACGTATCAGTAGGACAGAGGTTAGTTTCAGTAGGGCAGTGGACGTATCAGTAGGACAGAGGTTAGTTTCAGTAGGACAGTGGACGTATCAGTAGGACAGAGGTTAGTTTCAGTAGGGCAGTGCACGAATCAGTAGGACAGAGGTTGGTTTCAGTAGGGCAGTGGACGAATCAGTAGGACAGAGGTTAGTTTCAGTAGGGCAGTGGACGTATCAGTAGGACAGAGTTTAGTTTCAGTAGGGCAGTGGACGTATCAGTAGGACAGAGGTTAGTTTCACTAGGGCAGTGCATGAATCAGTAGGACAGAGGTTGGTTTCAGTAGGGCAGTGGACGAATCAGTAGGACAGAGGTTAGTTTCAGTAGGGCAGTGGACATATCAGTAGGACAAAGGTTAGTTTCAGTAGGGCAGTGGATGCATCAGTAAGGCAGAGGTTGGTTTCAGTAGGGCAGTGGACGAATCAGTAGGACAGAGGTTGGTATCAGTAGGGCAGTGGACGAATCAGTAGGACAGAGGTTAGTTTCAGTAGGGCAATGGACGAATCAGTAGGACAGAGGTTAGTTTCAGTAGGGCAGTGGACATATCAGTAGGACAAAGGTTAGTTTCAGTAGGGCAGTGGATGTATCAGTAAGGCAGAGGTTGGTTTCAGTAGGGCAGTGGACGAATCAGTAGGACAGAGGTTGGTATCAGTAGGGCAGTGGACGAATCAGTAGGACAGAGGTTAGTTTCAGTAGGGCAATGGACGAATCAGTAGGACAGAGGTTGGTTTCAGTAGGGCAGTGGACGTATCAGTAGGACAGAGGTTAGTTTCGGTAGGGCAGTGGACGAATCAGTAGGACAGAGGTTAGTTTCAGTAGGCAGTGGACGTATCAGTAGGACAGAGGTTAGTTTCGGTAGGGCAGTGCACGAATCAGTAGGGTAGAGGTTGGTTTCAGTAGGGCAGTGGACGAATCAGTAGGACAGAGGTTAGTTTCAGTAGGGCAGTGGACGTATCAGTAGGACAAAGGTTAGTTTCAGTAGGGCAGTGGACGTATCAGTAGGACAGAGGTTGGTTTCAGTAGGGCAGTAGATGTCTCAGTAAGGCAGAGGTTTGTTTCAGTAGGGCAGTGGACGAATCAGTAGGACAGAAGTTCGTTTCAGTAGGGCAGTGGACGAATCAGTAGGACAGAGGTTAGTTTCAGTAGGGCAGTGGACGTATTAGTAGGACAAAGGTTAGTTTCAGTAGGGCAGTGGACGTATCAGTAGGACAGAGGTTAGTATCATTAGGGCAGTGGACGTATCAGTAGGACAGAGGTTAGTTTCAGTAGGACAGTGCACGAATCAGTACGACAGAGGTTAGTTTCAGTAGGGCAGTGGACGTATCAGTAGGATAGAGGTTAGTTTCAGTAGGGCAATGGACGTATCAGTAGGACAGAGGTTAGTTTCAGTAGGGCAGCGGACGAATCAGTAGGACAGAGGTTGGTTACAGTAGGGCAGTGGACGTATCAGTAGGACAAAGGTTAGTTTCAGTAGGGCAGTGAACGTATCAGTAGGACAGAGGTTGGTTTCAGTAGGGCAGTAGATGTCTCAGTAAGGCAGAGGTTCGTTTCAGTAGGGCAGTGGACAAATCAGTAGGACAGAGGATGGTTTCAGTAGGGCAGTGGACGAATCAGTAGGACAGAGGTTAGTTTCAGTAGGGCAGTGGACGTATCAGTAGGACAAAGGTTCGTTTCAGTAGGGCAGTGGACGTATCAGTAGGACAGAGGTTAGTTTCAGTAGAGCAGTGGACGTATCAGTATGACAGAGGTTAGTTTCAGTAGGGCAGTGGATGAATCAGTAGGACAGAGGTTACTTTCAGTAGGGCAGTGGACGTATTAGTAGGACAGAGGTTACTTTCAGTAGGGCAGTGGACGAATCAGTAGGACAGAGGTTAGTTTCAGTAGGGCAGTGGACGTATTAGTAGGACAGAAGTTAGTTTCAGTAGGGCAGTGGACGTATCAGTAGGACAGAGGTTGGTTTCAGTAGGGCAGTAGATGTATCAGTGGACGAATCAGTGGAACAGAGGTTGGTTTTAGTAGGGCAGTAGATGTATCAGTGGACAAATCAATGGGACAGAGGTTGGTTTCAGTAGGGCAGTGGACGAATCAGTAGGACAGAGGTTGGTTTCAGTAGGGCAGTGGACGAATCAGTAGGACAGAGGTTGGTTTCAGTAGGGCAGTGGACGAATCAGTAGGACAGAGGTTGGTTTCAGTAGGGCAGTGGACGAATCAGTAGGACAGAGGTTGGTTTCAGTAGGGCAGTGGACGTATCAGTAGGACAGAGGTTGGTTTCAGTAGGGCAGTGGATGTATCAGTAGGACAGAGGTTAGTTTCTGTAGGGCAGTGGACAGTGTTAGTCAGTAGGGCAGTGGACGTATCAGTAGGACAGAGGTTAGTTTCAGTAGGGCAGTGGACGTATCAGTAGGACAGAGGTTGGTTTCAGTAGGGCAGTGGACGTATCAGTAGGACAAAGGTTAGTTTCAGTAGGGCGGTGGTTGTATCAGTAGGACAGAGGTTAGTTTCAGTATGGCAGGGGACAGTGTCAGTCAGTAGGGCAGTGGACGTATCAGTAGGACAGAGGTTGGTTTCAGTAGGGCAGTGGACGTATCAGTAGGACAGAGGTTGGTTTCAGTAGGGCAGTGGATGTATCAGTAGGACAGAGGTTAGTTTCTGTAGGGCAGTGGACAGTGTTAGTCAGTAGGGCAGTGGACGTATCAGTAGGACAGAGGTTAGTTTCAGTAGGGCAGTGGACGTATCAGTAGGACAGAGGTTGGTTTCAGTAGGGCAGTGGACGTATCAGTAGGACAAAGGTTAGTTTCAGTAGGGCGGTGGTTGTATCAGTAGGACAGAGGTTAGTTTCAGTATGGCAGGTGACAGTGTCAGTCAGTAGGGCAGTGGACGTATCAGTAGGACAGAGGTTGGTTTCAGTAGGGCAGTGGACGTATCAGTAGGACAAAGGTTAGTTTCAGTAGGGCGGTGGTTGTATCAGTAGGACAGAGGTTAGTTTCAGTATGGCAGGGGACAGTGTCAGTCAGTAGGGCAGTGGACGTATCAGTAGGACAGAGGTTGGTTTCAGTAGGGCAGTGGACGTATCAGTAGGACAGAGGTTGGTTTCAGTAGGGCAGTGGATGTATCAGTAGGACAGAGGTTAGTTTCTGTAGGGCAGTGGACAGTGTTAGTCAGTAGGGCAGTGGACGTATCAGTAGGACAGAGGTTAGTTTCAGTAGGGCAGTGGACGTATCAGTAGGACAGAGGTTGGTTTCAGTAGGGCAGTGGACGTATCAGTAGGACAAAGGTTAGTTTCAGTAGGGCGGTGGTTGTATCAGTAGGACAGAGGTTAGTTTCAGTATGGCAGGTGACAGTGTCAGTCAGTAGGGCAGTGGACGTATCAGTAGGACAGAGGTTGGTTTCAGTAGGGCAGTAGATGTATCAGTAAGGCAGAGGTTGGTTTCAGTAGGGCAGTGGACGAATCAGTATGACAGAGGTTGGTTTCAGTAGTGAAGTGGACAGTGTCAGTCAGTAGGGCAGTGGACAGTGTCAGTCAGTAGGGCAGTGGATGTCTCCATACATCACAAACTTTTGAGAATGGAACCAGGGACTCCTATTAGAAAAACTATTTAGGCATAGGACACACTCCCTGCCACGCCCCCTTAAAGGAGAATTATGCCATCCAAAACATTAGTTAAACCCCCATATGTTTTTTTACCACTACTTTTCCTTTATACTGGCTTTTGATATTTACAAATGCAGAAATTTAGAAATTGGATGAAAGGCTTAGCACTGGGAAACAGTTTTTGAAATATAAAAAGTGCATTTTATATACAACTATACAGATGACACCAAAATGAGGGACAAATGAGGAGGGAAGAGGGACAGAGGGACATTTTTCCAAACCAGGGACAGTCCCTCGAAATTAGGGACAGTTGGGAGCTATGGATGTATCACTCAAGCCTCGTACACACGATCGGATATCCTATGGATTCTAATCCGATGGTTTTGTCCATCGGAAATCCGATGAAGCTGACTTCCATCAGTCTTGCCTACACACCATCAGTCCAAAAACCGACCGTTCCAAACGCGGGTGACGTAAAACACTCCGATGAGCCGAGAAAAATTAAGTTCAATGCTTCTGAGCATGCGTCGACTTGATTCTGAGCATGCGTGGGTTTTTTATCCGATGGACTTGCCCATAGACGATCGGAGTTTTCGATCGGTTTTTTATCCATCCGAAAAATTTAAAACATGTTCTATTTTTTAAAACCGATGGAAAAAAGACCGATGGGTCCCATACACGATCGGTTTGTCTGATGAAAACAATCCATCGGACGGTTTTCATCGGTAAAACCGATCGTGTGTACGTGGCTTAAGGCAGAGGTTGGTTTCAGTAGGGCAGTGGATGGTGTCAGACAGTAGAGCAGTGGATGGGGTCAGTCAGTAGGGCAGTGGACTTTTTCAGTAGGGCAAAGGACAGAGTCAGTAGAGCAGTGGATGGTGTCAGTAGTTTTTTTTATTTTGTTATTTCATTTTATTTTATTTTAATTTTTTTTTTATTATTATTTCTTTCGATTTTTTTCAGCAACCTTGTTGGGGTGTTTTGGTAGAATATCAGAAGTCTAAACAGATCCCTGATGTCTCAGCTTTGATTAATCTCCATCTCTGTAGCCTTAGCTAAATTAATGAACAGGAAGAGCTCACAGACTTCAGTTATAAATTAGCACAGTGAGTGATCAGTACCCATCACTCAGTGTGTTCATTCAGAAAAGGAAGGGGCCGCCCCCTTCCCCCTGCTCTCCATCCTATGGTCCCCGCAGCTGCCAGCAGGACAGGAGGTGAAGCCGGCAGCGCTGCGGGAAAGGCAATGGACCAGTGAAGCACACAGTGGGCAGCAGAAGGAAGCAGTTCCTGGACAGGAGCAGGGACAACATTTACTGGAACCAATCCTCTATATTTTCCTCCTGCAGCAGTTCAATGCCGGCGGGAAGGAGAGGAGGAAAATATAGTGGAAATGCTACCGCCACTCCTGTCCAGGATCCAGGGGTCAGCAAGAAAGGGACACAGTTTACCTGTCACCTACCAACGATCAATGCGTAGATCATGTTTGAAGGGTTGCCGATCCCCGCCATAGTCCATCTCGTGAGTGTCCTTAGACACAGTGGGACATGGAGAACGAACGTAGCCACCCTCCAACAGGAAGTTGCAGAGCAGCAAAAAAAGGAATTTGCAGTACTAGGCCGAGAGCAATAGAAGGGACTTTCTTAAGTTAAGGATTCATACTTAAGTAGAATTTAGCATAGTTATATTTCTGCACAGAACCCATACAGTCTGAATTGGTTAGTAATTAAAGGGATGAATCGGCGACCCTGCGATTTGACTCCGGCATCCCGATCTTTCTGTATACGATCACCTCAACTGTTTAATTTTAAACTGCTAATATGACACTAAGGAGAAAGCTTATCCCGAATGCATTGTGTCCAGGGCTCTAATTAATGAGGTTGTAAGCGGCCCTTTCACTGGGATTAGGTTGTGTTTATCGGCTCTCAATTGATCGCTCTCCTTTGTATGGGATCATGTCCGGATCCCGCTCACTGACCGTCTTATCCTCTCCAGCCGGGGGAGAGAAGAATGGTGCTCGCTGAGTTGGCACTGAGTGCTGAGGCTCTAATCTGTCCCCTCATTAACTCCTGACAGCTTTCTTGTCCTAATCACTACATTCTCCCATCATATTAAGCTAGCAGTGGGGATTCGGCTCTTTGAAGGAGGTTCTATGATGGGCAGTGAGGGAAATAAACGTAAACCAGGATAGATTTTTCTGACACAGTACTGTTTTTTTCTCTTTGGGCCCATTCAGACTTTTGCATCCTGGTGCATTGCATTACATAGTTAGGTAGTTTGTCAGGTGCAAAAAAGACACATGTTCAGTGGTTCTCCACCACCAGGCTCCCTCCTACCAGGCCTCCAGCCAGTTGCAGATCCTTTAAACTTTCACAGAGCCTCCCAGCTCCCATAGTGCCCCCCATCCTTCCATAGTGGACCGCAGTGCTTCTTATTCCCCCCCCCCCCCAGTGTCTTCCAAGCTTTCACAGTGCCCCCAAGCCTACTACTCCAGCCTCCCATGATGCCCTCAACTCCAAAAGTGTCCTTTTACCCTCAGGGTCCATTCAGACCTTTGTGTCCTGGTGCATTGTGTTACATGGTTCCATAGTTAGTCAGGTTGAAAAAAGACACAAGTTCAGTGGTTCTGCACCACTGGGCCATGGCCGTTGCTGGGCCATAGACTCCCTCCTACTGGGCCTCCAGCCAGATGCAGATCCCCCTAACCTTCCACAGAGCCTCCCAGCTCCCACAGTGCCCCCCAACCTTCCATAGTGGACCGCAGTGCGTCTTAGCCCCCCTCCCCCCCCCCCCACAGTGCCTTCCAAGCTTCCACAGTGCCCCCAAGCCTACTACTCCAGCCTCCCATGATGTCCTCAACTCCAAAAGTGTCCTTTTACCCTCAGGGTCCATTCACACCTTTGCGTCCTGGTGCATTGCGTTACATGGTTCCATAGTTAGTCAGGTCGAAAAAAGACACAAGTTCAGTGCTTTTGCACCACTGGACCATGGCCGTTGCTGGGCCATAGACTCCCTCCTACTGGGCCTCCAGCCAGATGCAGATCCCCTAACCTTCCACAGTGCCTCCCAGCTCCCATAGTGCCCCCCAACTTTCCATAGTAGACCACAGTGCCCCTTAGCTTTCCTACAGTGCCTTCCAACCTCCCATAGTGCCCCCCTAACTTTCCATAGTGGAGTGTAGTGGCCCTCAGCCCCCCACAGTGCCTTCCAACCTTCCACAGTGCCCACAGCCTACTGCAGAGCCTCTAGCCCCCCATAGTGCCCCCAACTCCGAAAGTATCCTTTTACCATTTAGGGTCCATTCACACCTTTGCGTCCTGGTGCATTGTGTTACATGGTTACATAGTTAGTTAGGTCGAAAAAAGACACAATTTCAGGGGTTCTGCACCACTGGGCCATGGCCGTTGCTGGGCCATAGACTCCCTCCTACTGGGCCTCCAGCCAGATGCAGATCCCCTAACCTTCCACAGCGCCTTCCAGCTCCCATAGTGCCCCCCAACTTTCCATTGTAGACCGCAGTGCCCCTTAGCATTCCTACAGTGCCTTCCAACCTCCCATAGTGCCCCCCAACTTTCCATAGTGGAGTGTAGTGGCCCTCAGCCCCCCACAGTGCCTTCCAACCTTCCACAGTGCCCACAGCCTACTGCAGAGCCTCTAGCCCCCCATAGTGCCCCCAACTCCAAAAGTATCCTTTTACCATTTAGGGTCCATTCACACCTTTGCGTCCTGGTGCATTGTGTTACATGGTTACATAGTTAGTTAGGTCGAAAAAAGGCACTAATTTAGTGGTTCTCCACCACTGGGCCATGGCAGATACTAGACCAGTGTTTCTCAACTCCAGTCCTCAAGGCGCCCCAACAGGTCATGCTTTCAGGATTTCCATTATTTTGCACAGGTGATTTGATCAGTTTCACTGCCTTAGTAATTATCACAGCAGTTTCATCTGAGGGAAATGCTGAAAACATGACCTGTTGGGGCGCCTTGAGGACTGGAGTTGAGAAACACTGTACTATACCATAGACTCCCTCCTACTGGGCCTCCAGCCAGCTGCAGATCCCCTAACCTTCCACAGTGCTTCCCAGCTCCCAAAGTGCCCCCTAACTTTCCGTAGTGGACTGTAGTGCCCCTCAGCCCCTCACAGTGCCTTCCAACCTTCCACAGTGCCCCCAGCCTACTGCAGAGCCTCTATTCACACCTTTGCGTCCTGGTGCATTGTGTTACATGGTTACATAGTTAGTCAGGTTGAAAAAAGTCTTGTTTAGTGGTTCTCCACCACTGGGCCATGGCCGGTTCCAGGCCATAGACTCCCTCCTACCGGGGGTCCAGACAGTTGCAGATCCTCTAACCTTCCACAGAGCCTCCCAGCTCCCACAGTGCCCCCCAACCTTCCATAGTGGACCACAGTGCTTCTCAGCCCAACCCCCCCACTCAGTAGTAACCCCCAACTCTGCTGATTCCCCACTTAGTAGTAACCTCTAGCTCTGCTGATCCCCCCTCAGGAGTAATCTGCAGCTCTGCTGATCCCCCGCTCAATAGTAACTCCCATCTCTGCTAATCATCTGCTCAGTAGTAACCCCCAGTTCTGCTTATCCCCAACTCAGTAGTAACCCCCAGCTTTGCTGATTCCCCACTTAGTAGTAACCCCCAGCTCTGCTGATCCTCTGCTCAGTAGTAACCCCCAGCTCTGCTGATTCCCCATTTAGCAGAAACCTACAGCTATGCTGATCCCCCACTCAGTAGTACCCCAGCTCTGCTGATCCCCCGCTCAGTAGTAACCCCCAGTTCTGCTGATCTTCTGGTTTGCAGACCTCCTCTCTCTCTGGTCCCCATTCACCTGCCGTTATATTTATCCCATGCTGTGCACCACGTGGGACTTTGCTAGTGTCTCCTGCTCCAATCCCCCAGCTCTGTTGATCCTCTGCCGCTCAGCCCTCTCTCTCCAGTCCCTGCTCTCCTTCCGCTATAGCGGCTATAGCATTCCCATGTTGCCGTCTGCTAGTTGCTCCGCTCCAGTCCTGCACACCAGATGTGACGTCAGCACCAGACACAGCCAACATATATACACATGAACCAGAAGTGACTGCTGATGATGACTTTTTTCTGTTTCGCTTGTTGGTTTAGCAGTGCATCCTGGGATATCTCCCTGCAATACCTCCAAAACAAAGCTAAAGCTGAATAAAAGCCTCTCAAAAGTTTCAGATGCTGTTAGTGAGCATTGTCCTAGACTTCTACGGAGGCTTAAGAGATGTTGTAAAGCACCAAAAAAGTGACATGGGGTATAATTTTTGAAGCAAAGCGAAGCAACCAAAACGTGTGAACAGGACAGTAAGGTTATTTTATTTAGTGATGGGGATTTGATCGGCATTCAGAGTGCTTTAAAAAAAGTGTGTCCAGTGCCACATTTAGAAGCAAGTATACCCAAGGCCTTGAGGACACTAAGGTTTCTCCACACCAAACTCATCAAACCATGGGCACAGTTATGGGCACAGGTGTTCTGCCGAGAAAGGTCCCCCTGGCGGATAATGCCCGCAGGCGCAGTATGGAACTCAACTGAGCTGCCGAAAATTTCCGAACATGAACAGCTGTTCATCAGCTGTACACGGCACCTGGGCAATTAAGAGTACATTGTGCCACACGCTCCCGATGCTCGTGCAACTCTGCATTGGGCGGGTGTATTATTCATTGAACTCTGCAAGGGGCGGATGCATACAGAAGAGGCCGCATGATGGGCAGAGCTCATACGATGGGGGTGGACATGATGGGCAGAACTCATTAACAGTGGACATGTATTATATGGATGGATGAACTACCCGCCCTTATCAGCTCTGCCCATCATTGTAAAATACGGCCTCTTCTGTAGGCATCCACCCCTTACACGCTTCTCAATAATACATCCGCCCCTTTCCTTTGAGAAATCCACCCCCCATCGTATGAGCTCTGCCCATCATGTGGCCTCTTCTATATTCATCCACCCATTGCAGAGTTGCACGAGCATCGGGAGTGTGTGGCAGTGTGTTGGCACAATGTCGTCTTGATTGCGCAGGCGCCGTGTACACCTGACAAACAGCTGTTCATGTTTGGAGATTTTCCGCGGCTCCGTTGAGCTCCGTACTGCAAAAGGGATGCGCAGTACAGGGCGGGCATTATCCGCCGGGGGACCTTTCTCGACACGACACCGGAACAGAAAATGGTCTTCTCCAAACTGTTGCCACAAGGTTGGAAGCACTTGATTGTTGAGTGTTACCAGTGCCCTTCATCAGAAATACCTGAACTCAGTGATCTAGAGAAGCTCTACCAATAGGCGTGCGCAGGGGGTGTGCCGGTTGTGCCTGGGCACACCCTAATCACTGCTTAAGGTGCAGATTCCCCCTGCTGATATTGCACCAATGCCCCCAAATTTTTTGGGTAAAAAATAAAAAGATTAAAATAATAAAAATAAAAAGCTACTGACACTGTCCTACTAACACCAACCTCTGCTCTACTGACAAGTCCACTGCTCTACTGACACCATCCATGTTTTAATACATTTGGGGTGCACACCCTAATGCCATAGGCTGCGCACACCTATGGCTCTACCATATTTTTGGTCCATATAGTAGATGTGTGGGAAGACAAAGAGAACCTGCCAGTCTATAAAATGCCAGAAGACTCTCTCAGTGCTGATGTGGCCTTGGCTCCCTAAGAATCCATGGCATCCTGGTCCATCAGCTGGAAGCCGGTCAGCGCCCAGCCGGAGGTCGGCGTTTAATATTTGCTCTGCTGACAGACCGTGGACAATGACGGTAATCTGTGAGATTCGAGCTTCTCACATCAATGCCCTCCCTCTCATTATCAGCCCATTCACATCTCATTTGTTGTATTCATGTTAACTCAGTGAAAACACAAATCCTGCCATCAAAGGGGCCCCTCGGCCTTCCTGCTCTCCTTTGAAGTGGAGGTGTTTTGGCCATTATCCCTATGTGAAGTTAGTTTTGTATTTTCTCAAGTGATCATCTGCCTCAGCATGGGACGAGCTCCCCGGAGGAAGACAAACTAGTCCCATCCCTGGAGGGGGGGTTAGTGACTTGGAGGAGCCCCTCGGGGTGCGATAATCACTGACCCCCTCCGCCATGGAGCTGATTAGTGGCAGGTTATACTACAATGTGGTATTTAGCAGTAATACCAGAATGGCAGATAATGGGCAGGAATGTCTATTAACCACAAAATAACCAGAGACAAAAAATGCTCAGCCACTTAGAGTGGAGGTAAACCCTAACTCAATGACATCTGATTTGCTAAAGCCTTGTGTATCCTAAACAAGAACCCTCTTCTTTTTTTTTTATTTTTATTTTTTTTAGGAAAATTATATATATATATATATATTCTTTTTTTACTCCTTTGTTGCTTCTCAGTGCTGCTGATTCCTGCGACCCCTTCCTTCGCAAGCCACTTCCTGTCACATTCAGTCCAGTGATGGCCGCATGGCATTGCTCAGTGACAATGAGCGTCATCCTGGTTGCTTGGAAGCTGATGTGACAGGTGGACAACTAGGGATGACTGCAGTGTTTTTGGCTAAATTACCAAATTAATTAAAAAATGTCACTAAAGCAGAAACTCTCGATTTCACACGCTAAGCTGGCAAAATTTGCTTGAAAGAAATGGTCATTTTTTTAATGTGTTTTCTTTTTTTTTGGGGGGGGGGCTGTAGGTTAATTTGCTGGATTTATTATTACATTTATAGGGGTTTCTTTTATTATGTGTATTTAATTTGATAAATAAAATAATAATAATTATAATTTAGTAATACATTTGTGATATAACAGTAGTAACAAGAAGAAGAAGAAGATGAAGGAGCAGAAGAAGAATTTAGTAATACATTTGTGTTTTTTTTTTTTCCTTTTAATTGTATAATTAATATAATACTAATAATAACAATAATAATAATAACAGTTTAGTATTCAATGTGTGTTTTTTTTTCCTTTTGTGTGTATAGCTGTGTATATTTAGTTTCATTTTATAATTAATATAATAATTACAATAGTTTAGTATGAAATTAGTATGACATTTCCATTCTTGTGTATATTTCATTGTATAATTATTATTATTAATAATAATAATAATAATAATAATAATAATAATAATAGTTTAATATTACATTTGTGTTTTGTTTGTTTTTTTGTTTTTTTTTGGGGGGGGGGGGGGCTGTAGGTTAATTTACTGGATTTAGTATTAAACTTATAGGGGTTTCTTTTATTATGTGTATTTAATTTGATAAATAAAATAATAATAATATTAATTTAGTAATACATTTGTGATTTGTGTATATTTCATTATATGATAACAATAATAATATCAATTATAGTTTAATATTAAATGTGTTGTTGTTTTTTCTCCCTTTTTTGCGTATATTTAGTTTAATTTTATACCTAATATAATAATTATAATAGTTTAGTATGAAATTAGTATGACATTTCCATTCTTGTGTATATTTCATTGTATAATTATTATTATTAATAATAATAGTTTAATATTACATTTGTGGGGGGGGTTTCGGGGGGGGGGGCGGCTGTAGGTTAATTTACTGGATTTAGTATTACATTTATGGAGTTTTCTTTTATTATGTGTATTTGATTTGATAAATAAAATAATAATAAGAATTTAGTAATACATTTGTGATTTGTGTATATTTCAATATATGATAACAATAATAATATAAATTATAGTTTAATATTAAATGTGTTTTTTTTTCCCTTTTGTGTGTATATTTACATAATACAATAATAATGTTTTAATATTCAATTTGTGACATTTTTTTTTCATTTTTGTGTATATTTGATTGTATAATTAATATAATAATAATAATAATAGTAGTAGTAACAAGAAGAAGATGAAGAAGCAGAAGAAGAAGAATTTAGTAATACATTTGTGGGTTTTTTTCTTCCCTTTTTGTGTATATTTAATTGTATAATTAATATTTTATAATAATAATAATAACAATAACAATAATAGTAATAACAGTTTAGTATGCAATGTGTTTTTTTTTCCTTTTTAGTGTATATTTATTTTAATTATATAATTAATATAATAATTATAATAGTTTAGTATGAAATTTCCATTCTTGTGTATATTTCATTGTATAATTAATAATAATAATAGTTTAATATTACATTTGTGTTTTTTCCCCTGTTGTGTGTATATTTAATTGTATAATTAATATATTACTACTAGGGCTGTTACTGATTAAAATTTTTGAGTTCGATTAATCTATTTTTTTTTAATCGATTAATCGACTAATTTTGATTAATTATAACGCATATAGATATCCAACTACTTTTAGCTGATCTCCTTGCAGGCCGATTCCCAGTGCAGCTCCCAACCACTGGAAAAATGGATAGCAGGATACAAAAAACACACAAAGGCAGCGCTCAATGGGAATAGCATTAAAACTTTTATAGTCTTCAAGTGGGTAACAAAATAAATATTGCACTGGAGATAAAATCGATGTAGCTACATAAACTGTAAAAATGTTGCGAGTAATACCAAACGGCAGTAAAAGCAGTCATAAAAACATGTAGCTAAGTATGATACTGGTATAAAAATGTGTACAACGATACCACTGCTGAATCCAGATGAGGAGGGGTTAACATCAGTCCGTCGGCATGTAGATGTCCCGTGAAGGGAACTATCACAACTCCCAGTGGATGGCTGTAGAATCCCAGGTTGATAGAGGGAAGTGATAGAGGGAAGTGTAACAGCCCTTGCGTGTGGCAGATAGTAAGGTCCCCCCGGCATGTAGATATGAAGGCACAGCAAAGGAGCCCTTCAGATGGACACGGCAAGCCCTGCCGGTGTCCGTGACGTCATCTGATCTCCGACGGAACTCCCTGAAGACCCAGAAGCCGGCGGAGAGGTGAGTACCGATCAAAAGAATTTTGACCGATCAAAAAAATGTATCGATTAATCGAGGAATTAATAGTTAATTTCCACAACCCTAATTACTACTAATAATAATAATAGTTAAGTATTACATTTGTGTTTCCTCCCTTTTTTGTGTATATTTAATTGCCTACTGCCATTTTATTTAGTTTTTCATTTTTTTTTTTACTTTTTTTTCAGATTTTTTGTAAATAAAATGTGAAAAAACAAATGCAAGCAGTGGGCTGGCTCTTGGGAGGAGTTATGCAAATATCAAATTGCCTGGGTGGTTAGAGGAGTGGGTATTCTTAGGCAGCCTGTATTTTTATGCAGACCACACTAGGTAATGCCCGCATGTGATGCTGAGTTTCCATGATTGAAGGATCTGAAATCCAATGACCGAAAGGGAAGGGCCAGAGACATTTGGGTTGAGAAGGAAAGGGTTAGCAAGGAAATGAGGTGGGCTCTACATTGTTACTTTGTATCTCTCTATCTCTAGTCTGATCACTGTTTATAAACATTGTTCGGTTATATCCTTCTACATTCTTAACATTGTTTAAAAACATTGCTTAGACAGGAGATAGAGAGATACAAAGTAAAAAAAAAATTATAACCATTTTTCAGACTGTAGATGTAAAGCACCCTGACAAATAAAAAATAAAAAGTGTTCCCATTTAACCGCTTATTAGCCCCAACTTCACCCCGATCAGCCCCAATTAACTCCTTCTTCCCATAACTATTATTTTCCTGCCGGTATATTCAAACGCCAACCTATTGGCACTGTGAGGCCTGCTGCCCATAGTTCAGGGGCCAGGCAGTGCCTTATTATCCCAGGCAGATCGGAACATAAATTTGCTGGGACTGCGAATTTTTGAACCCACAGGATTCGCCCCGGAACTCATGGTGGTGGCCCAAAGCTTATTTATTTTTCTTTTTTTTTAAATCAGGTCATTTTTATTGAAAACGTTTTTTTTTTTTTTTTTTTTTACAATTTACAACAAAACTCAAACAATCCCATTAAAAAGCAAAACTTAAACAAAGCAAAACAACACAACACAAAATAAAATAAAACAAAGCAAAACAACAAAAAATAAAACAAAACAAAACAAAGCAAAACAACACAAAATAAAACAAAACTAAACATGACTTCATTTTATATTGAAGAGCTCAGGTTAATTATGCGACTTCCAGATTGTACCGTCACTATTACTTATTACTTAAGACCTTCTAAACATAACAATACATAACAATCCATAACAATCCATAACAATACATAACAATCCATAACAATCCATAAAAATACATAACAATCCATAACAATCCATAACAATACATTGCCAGTTCTATTCATGTATAGAATTGACGGCAACATAAAACATGCAAATACATTAAATTTAGAGATTACATCAGAATCGTATATATATATATGAACATTTATCAAAGCTCATTTCTACCATTGATGGGGAAAAGGATGCCTATTTTATTGTGCCATCTGCAGACACCGGCCTACTGTACCGTATGGTAAACCCAGCCCTGGTTAGGAGACCAGGCCATTTTTTTATTATTTTTTTTGCGACACGGTACTGTGTCGCTTTAACTGACGATTGCGCGGTCGTGTGACGTTGTACCCAAATAAAATGTATGTCTTCCCCCCCCCCCACAAATAGATCTTTCTTTTGGTGGTATTTTATCACCTCTGCGTTTTTTATTTTTTGCGCTATAAACAATAAAAGAGCGACAATTAAAAAAAAGAAAAACAATATTATTAACTTTTTGCTGTAATACATAACCCCCCCCCCCCAAAAAAAATCTTCATAGTTTAGGCCGATACGTATTCTTCTACATATTCTTGGTAATAAAAAAAACGCAATAAGCGTATATTGATTGGTTTGCGCAAAAGTTATAGCGCCTACAAAATAGGGGACAGATTTATGGCATTTTTATTATTATTATTTTTTTATTAGTAATGGCGGCGATCTGCGGTTTTTATCAGGACTGCGACATTGCGGCGGACAGATCGAACACTTTTGACACTTTTTTGGGACCATTGACATTTATACAGCGATCCCTGCTATAAATAGCCACTGATTACTGTATAAATATCACTGGCAGGGAAGGGGTTAACACTAGGGGGCGATAAAGGGGTTAAGTGTTCCCTGGGGAGGTGTTTCAAAGGCCCCTTTCACACTGAGGCGTACTTCAGGCATTTTAGCGCTAAAAATAGCGCATAAATAACGCCTGAAATACTCCTGCCCCAGCATTCTCAATGTGAAAGCCCGAGGGCTGGCGGGAGAAAAAAAAATCTCCTGCAAGCAGCATCTTTGGAGAGGTGAAGGAGCAGTGTGTATACCGCTCCTTTACCGCTCCTTCCCATTGAAATCAATGGGACACCGCGGTAATACCGCTGTAGCCGCAGTTTGCGGGCGGTATTAATCCTTTTTCGGGGTTAAAACTGCACCGCTAGCGGCCGAATAGTAAATACGACGGTATAGCGGCTCTAAAAATCGTGCCGCTATACCGCCACCACACCTGCCCTCCCCAGTGTGAAAGGGGCCTAACTGTGGGGGGGGGAGTGGACTGCCTGGAGGAGGAGACAGATCGCTGTTCCTGATCACTAGGAACAGCAGATCTCGCTCTACTACCCTGACAGAATGGGGTTCTGTCTGTTTACATTGACAGATCCCCGTTCTGGTGCTCTGAGGAGCGATCGCAGATGGCCGGCGGACATCGTGGCTCCGACGGCGCACGCGGCGCCCCCCTATATAGCTCTTGAAGCGGCCGACGTACAGCTACGGCGATTCGCTCAGCCGTGCCGACCTGCCGCGGTATAATGAAGGTGGCTGGGCGGCAAGCCGTTAAAGCCCACCTCCAGGCAGTGCCATGACGGTGCTGTGCTTATTGAATGGCGGAACACTGGGAGTCAGAACACCGGAAACTCCATCATAGACATCGTTCCAATGCAGAAGGGAGACAGAATTGCAACTTACACAGAGCTCCTGGAGTAATAAAATATTACGGGTTTAACCCCTTCCATACCGGGCCATTGTAAAATGACGCCGGCAGGAACCCTCTCTCCCTCCGGGTGAATGTCATATGACGTCCTGGGTTTGTGGGGGGATATCTGAATGATGCCTGCAGCTAGAGGCATCATTCAGATATCCTTCTCTTCAGCCGGCGAATCTGCGCACCATAAGAACGATCATAGCGGCGGTTCCACCGCTTGATCGTTCTTATAGGCGGCGGGAGGGGACATCCCCCCTCCCGCCGCCATCCGGTGCTTCTCCGGGCTCTCCCGTGCCATCGGGGGCCCGGAGAATGAATCGTCCAGTGCCGGATAGGAAGCATAGAGATGACTGGTGACCAGATGGTCACCAGTCATCTCTATGACCATCGGAGGCCCGGGCGCGATGTGATGACGTCCCGCCCGGGTTCTCAAAAGTAAACAAAGCCGCCATTGCGGCTAGTAAGCATGAGATCGGTTGAATTGTTTTTCACAATCTCATGCTTTCCAGCCTGGGGGAGAGATGTGGGGTCTTATTGACCCCGCATCTCTCCATAAAGAGGACCTGTCACACACCATTCCTATTACAAGGGATGTTTACATTCCTTGTAATAGGATTAAAAGTGATCAAAAAAAAAAAAAGTGTGTTAAAAAAAAAGTGTAAAAAAAAAAAAAAAATTATAATTTTTTTTTTGTTAAACGCCCCTGTCCCTGGTAGCTCGAGCTCAGAAGCGAACGCACACGTAAGTCCCGCCCACATATGTAAACGCCATTTAAACCACATATGTGAGGTATCGCCGCGTGCGTTAGAGCGCGTGCAACAATTCTAGCACTAAACCTCCTCTGTAATTCTAACCTGGTAATCTGTAAAAATGTTCAAAGCGTCGCCTATGGAGATTTTTAAGTACCGAAGTTTGGCGCCATTCCATGAGTGTGCGCAATTTTAAAGCGTGACATGGTAGGTATCTATTTACTCGGCGTAACATAATCTTTCATATTTTACAAACAAATTTGGTTAGCTTTACTGTTTTGTTATTTTTTAATTCATGAAACCATTTGTTTTCCCAAAAAAAGGCGTTTGAAAAATAATTGCGCAAATACCGTGCGAGAAAAAAAGTTGCAACGACCGTCATTTTATTCCCTAGGGTGTCTGCTAAAAAAAAACATATATAATGTTTGGGGGTTCTGAGTAATTTTCTAGCAAAAGAATGATGATTTGTACATGTAGGAGAGAAGTGCCAAAATAGTCCCGGTATGGAAGTGGTATAAAAAGCCCGGGGTTGAAAGGGTTAATGTCGGTATTAAAGATCTAAAAATAAAAAGTAAAAATAGCTTTGTCTAGAGTTGGGCTTTAACTTTTCCAGCAATCCCGGAAGTCTCTCTCTCTTTTCGGGTGGACTGATCCTTTAACTCCACAGGGATTAGAAGTGATTGTGTGGACAGCTTTCCTGTACAGAGATGGAAAGTATGACCTGGGGCAGGACAGGGATCTCTGCAGGAGAAGGATAACCCGGCGGTAGGGGTGAACAAACACACAGCTCTGCCCCCTACAGACACACTAATGTGAATACCGGGACAAGCTTTCTTCAGGTCAAGAGGACGGGTTACAAAGGATAAACAGCAAACAATTTGTTGTCACTTGCACATGCTGCAGATGTTGCGGTAGATAAGAGTCTGATGTATGGCATCCGCCACAGAGGACTGGAATGTACACTTGTGTATTGGGAAAGCTGTATTGTCACCTTCTCCGTCAGCTACCAAAATGTTAGTTGAATTTCTCTGTCCATTGGAACCTCAGTAACCAGTGATATGCGATGGCTGGGTCCCCGAGTGTTAAGCCTCGTACACACGGCCGATTTTCTCCGAGCTTTTTGCCAAGAAAACCGGTCATGTGTATGGTTTCTCGTCTGGAAAACCGCCGGGAATCTCGATGAGAAAAATAGAGAACCTGCTTTCTATTTTCTCACCGGGATTATCGTCAGCATGTTTTTCCGACCAGAAAACCGTGCGTGTGTACGAGGCTACATGCTTACCTGTCCCAAGGTAAGCCCCGCGCATGCTCGATGAGACTTTGACGCATGCGTGGTAGCTTACAAGGGTAGTGTAGGGTGAAGCAAGATGGTGGCGGCATCGAATGTGACGAGCGCAGGCTCGATGCTCGATGATGTCACCGCGTTCTTGCCATTCAAAAGAGCGGCGGTTATTTTGAATGGCTGTCTGTAGGCACGGCTTGGCAAGAAAAGCTTGCCAGGAATCTCTTCAGGAAAACTAACGTTTTTTTTCCTGATGGGATTCCCAGCTGTGTGTACTAGGCTTCAGTCTTTTATTGTTCCGGGTCCCCGAGTGTCAGTGTGTCAATGTCCGGGGTCCTCATGTGACAGTGTGTCATTGTTCTGAGCCCTCGTGTGTTAGACTGTTATTGTTCAGGGTTCCCAAGTATCAGTGTGTCATTGTTCTAGGTTCCCAAGTGTCAGTAGGTCATTGTTCTGGAACCCTAAGTGTCAGGGTGTCATTGTTCTGGGACCTCCAGTGTCAGTGTGTCATTGTTCTAGGATCCCAAGTGTCAGTAGGTCATTGTTCTGGAACCCTAAGTGTCAGGGTGTCATTGTTCTGGGACCGCCAGCATCAGTGGGTCATTGTTCTGGAACCCTTAGTGTCAGTTGGCCATTGTTCTAGGATCCTAAGTGTCAGTAGGTCATTGTTCTGGAACCCTAAGTGTCAAGGTGTCATTGTTCTGGGACCTCCAGTGTTCTGGGACCTCCAGGGACCTCCAGTGTCAGTGTGTCAATGTCCGGAGTCCTCATGTGACAGTGTGTCATTGTTCTAGGATCCCAAGTGTCAGTAGGTCATTGTTCTGGAACCCTAAGTGTCAGGGTGTCATTGTTCTGGGACCGCCAGCATCAGTGGGTCATTGTTCTGGAACCCTTAGTGTCAGTTGGCCATTGTTCTAGGATCCTAAGTGTCAGTAGGTCATTGTTCTGGAACCCTAAGTGTCAAGGTGTCATTGTTCTGGGACCTCCAGTGTTCTGGGACCTCCAGGGACCTCCAGTGTCAGTGTGTCAATGTCCGGAGTCCTCATGTGACAGTGTGTCATTGTTCTGAGCCCTTGTGTGTTAGACTGTTATTGTTCAGGGCAGCGCCGGCCCAAGACATGGTGCTGCCTGGGACCAAGAATGAAATGCTGCCCCCCCCCCAAAAAAAAAAACACGCCCACCAAAACGCCCCCACATTCATTATTTTATATCATGATAAGTAAAATTTAATTTATCAGAAAAGCAGAGTTACATGCAACAGCACCATATGCAAAATTACATGACATACCATTACGTTCAAATCCAAACCACAAACTCCAGTGTTATTTTGTGTTTATCTCATGTTAATTGGTTACAACTATATTGTTGTGTATACACTATTGAGGTCCCTAACAGCCAATTGGGGTCCTCAATCACATTATTGCCCATTTGTGCCAGAGGGGATTGAGCCAAATTCTGGGGGTTGACAGGCAGAGTGCAGGCCCAAAACTAAACTAGCAGCTCCTACGGGGGCAGTGCTACAGTTAGATGACAGGCTAGTAAATTTTTGTCAAATGACAGTAATGACAAGCTCTTACCTGCTAACACGGTAACAAACACTGGAGACGCAGACAGGCAGCAGGGTGCAGACAGACGATCCCGCCACAAATATACAGGAGATGGTCAAATGCTGTGTGCAGACAATGATACAGGAGATGGTCAGAGACTGTGTGCAGACAATGATACAGGAGATGGTCAGAGACTGTGTGCAGACAATGATACAGGAGATGGTCAGAGACTGTGTGCAGACAATGATACAGGAGATGGTCAGAGACTGTGTGCAGACAATGATACAGGAGATGGTCAGAGACTGTGTGCAGACAATGATACAGGAGATGGTCAGAGACTGTGTGCAGACAATGATACAGGAGATGGTCAGAGACTGTGTGCAGACAATGATACAGGAGATGGTCAGAGACTGTGTGCAGACAATGATACAGGAGATGGTCAGAGACTGTGTGCAGACAATAATACAGGAGATGGTCAGAGACTGTGTGCAGACAATGATACAGGAGATGGTCAGAGACTGTTTGCAGACAATGATACAGGAGATGGTCAGAGACTGTGTGCAGACAATGATACAGGAGATGGTCAGAGACTGTGTGCAGACAATGATACAGGAGATGGTCAGAGACTGTGTGCAGACAATGATACAGGAGATGGTCAGAGACTGTGTGCAGACAATGATACAGGAGATGGTCAGAGACTGTGTGAAGACAATGATACAGGAGATGGTCAAAGACTGTGTGCAGACAATGATACAGGAGATGGTCAGAGACTGTGTGCAGACAATGATACAGGAGATGGTCAGAGACTGTGTGCAGACAATGATACAGGAGATGGTCAGAGACTGTGTGAAGACAATGATACAGGAGATGGTCAAAGACTGTGTGCAGACAATGATACAGGAGATGGTCAGAGACTGTGTGCAGACAATGATACAGGAGATGGTTTTATTGTGGTAATGACAAGGTCTTACCTTCTAACACGGTAAACACTGGAGCCACAGAAAGACAGCAGGGTGCAGACAGGCGATCCTGCCACACACAGTAAGACTCTGCCACGCCAGCCGGCTCCCGCATTATTGGGTTTGATTGACAGCAGCAGGGCCAATGGCTGCGCTGCTATCAATCTATCCAATCAGGACCAGAGACACCGTCTGTGGAGCTCGTGTGCTCGTCCCCGTTGCGGGAAAAACCAGGCTCAGGTAAGTAAAAGGGAGGCTGCTGCATCAAAGGAGGTTTTTTACCTTAATGCATAGAATGCATTAAGGTAAGAAACCTTGAGACCCCTTTCACACGCCCATAGCGTTGGCGGTAAAATATCGGTAAAACGCCGCTATTTTACTGTCTGATTTGCGGCACATTTCACCCACTAGCAGGGCGCTTTAACCCCCGCTAGTGGCCGAGAAAGGGTTAAAATCGCCCCCAAGGAGTGGAGGAGTGGTGTATACAGCGCTCCTAAAGTGACCCAAAGATGCTGCTTGCAGGACTTTTTTTTAACATCCTGCAAGCGCAGCACCCCAGTGTGAAAGCTTTTTAGCGCTAAAATGCCTGTAATGCACCTCAGTGTTTTTATGCAGTTTTGTTAGACCCCTTTCACACTGGAGGCGTTTTTCAGGCGCTTTTGGGCTTAAAATACCGCCTGTAAAGCGCCTCCCCTGCAGTCCCAGTGTGAAAGCCTGAGTGCTTTCACACTGGGATGATGCGCTGGCAGGACGTTAAAAAAAAGTCCTGCAGGCTTGATTTTTAGGGCGGTGGAGGAGCGGTGTATTAATGGGTAGCGTTGCTAAAGCACCTGCAAAGTGCTTCGGCAGCAGCGATACACGGGCACATTTAACCCTTTCTTCAGCCACTAGCGGGGCTTAAATGCGCCCCACTAGCGGCCGAATAGCGCCGCTAAAACTACGGTAAAGCGCCGCTAAAACTAGCAGTGTTTTACCGTCAATGCCCACCCGCCCCCGTGTGAAAGCAGCCTAATGCCGCGTACACACGATCGTGATTCACGGCGGTAAAAAAAACGCAGTGAATCATTACAGGAAAAACGAGGGAACGGCTTGTTCCCCCACACACGACCGTTTTTCCCGTCATTTTTTCTCATGTCGAGAAAAACGACCGTGTGTAGGCTCCGTGGCAGTGTTTCCCTATGGGAAAACTGCCGCGGAAAAAAATGACGGGAAAAACTACGAGAAAAATTAGAGCATGTTCTAATTTTTCTCGTCATGATTAATGCCGTTTTTCCCGTCGTGAAAAATGACAAAAAGCCCACACACGGTCGTTTTTCTTGTTAAAATTTTTTTTTCATTTTTCACGACGGGAAAAATGATCGTGTGTACGCGGCATTAATGTTTTTTTAAATTGTGTTTTTGTGCTGTACATACAGGGCAGGCAATGGCATCCTGAGAAGAACATGTGCCATATGCCACCTCTACTGACAATGATCTATCCTGCACAGAGAGGGAGTTGAAATAAAATTCATGACACGACCATTGCATCTTGATTAGAAACCAAGAAAACAATACAAATCATTTTATAGTTTGCATTTTTTTAACCACTTGCTTACTGGGCACATAACCCCCTTCCTGCCCAGGCGAAATTTCAGGTTTCAGCACTGTCACACTTTGAATAACAATTGCGCGGTCGTGCGACGTGGCTCCCAAACAAAATTGATGTCCTTTTTCCCCACAAATAAAGCTTTCTTTTGGTGGTATTTGATAATTTCTGCGGTTTTTATTTTTTGCGCTATAAACAAAAAAAGAGCGTAAATTTTGAAAAAAACACTATTATACTATTATAATATTTTTTACTTTTTGCTATAATATCCGAATTTTTTTTTTTTTTATATATTTTTTTTTCTCAGTTTAGGCCGATACGTATTTTTCTACATATTTTAGTTAAAAAAAATTGAAATAAGCGTATAATGATTGGTTTGCGCAAAAGTTATAGCGCCTACAAAATAGGGGATGGAATTATGACATTTTTTTTATTTATTTTTTTTCCTAGTAGTGGCGGCGATCTGTGATTTTTATTGTGATTGCGACATTATGGCGGACACTTCTGACACATTTTTGGGACCATTCACATTTATACAGCGATCCTTGCTATAAATATGCACTGATTACTGTATAAATGTGACTGGCAGGGAAGGGGTTAACACTAGGGGGCGAGGAAGGTGTTAAATGTGTTCCCTGCTAGGTGATTCTTACTGTGGGGGGAGGGGACTGACTGGGGGAGGTGACCGATGGTTGTCCCTATGTACAAGGGACACAGCATCAGTCTCCTCTCCCTGACAGGACATGGATCTCTGTGTTTACACACAAAGATCCACGTCCCTGGCTCTGTGACAGCCGATCGCGGGTACCTGGCGGACATCGTGGCCGCCAGGCACGCGCATCGGCACCCGCGTGACACGGCGGGCACAGCTTTTCCCCGATGTGCAGCGGCGCGCATCGCGGAAGTAAAAAGGAGGACGTCAATGGACGCCCTCCCGGCAATTGAGCGCCGTGCTGTAGACGTCATTTGTCTATTGCACGGGCACGAAGTGGTTAAAAGAATAAAGTTTTGCTTTAAATTACAGGGAAAACATGGGTACAATACAAGGATCATCATCAGCCACATTAACTCACCCTTTTTATCAGCTAGGCAGAGAGGCAGCCCAGGCTCAGCTCACACTGTCACCGTCCAGGGCACAGCCAGTCAGCCACAGCAGAATTCCTCAGAGTCCCACTCTGAATCCCATTCCCAACCCTCATGCAGGAGATGGCAGATGGATGAGGTGTGTGGGCGGAGCAATATTGATTGGCGCGGAGGCTGAGCGCTGTGAATGCTGGGGCGGCCGTGGCCTCCTGACGTCACTGGTTGCTAGGCGACGGTCGGGACTCGGCACTCGGCAGGCAATGAATTATAGCAGCCAGACAGTGCAGCCAGGAGACAGCAGCGGCACCGCGCACAGGCACAGCGCACCACGGCGCCGACCAGCATCCGCTCCTGCTCTCTGCCCCGGACTGATTGAAAGTATGTCTGATAAAAATATTTTGCCGGCCGGACTGCCGCCCCCTCCTAAATGCCGCCTGGTACCACGGTCCCATTGGGTCCCATGGTAGGGCCGGCCCTGGTTCAGGGTTTCCAAGTATCCGTGTGTCATTGTTCTAGGTTCCCAAGTGTCAGTAGGTCATTGTTCTGGAACCCTAAGTGTCAAGGTGTCATTGTGCTGGGACCGCCAGTGTGTCATGGTTCTAGGATCCCAAGTATCAGTAGGTCATTCTTCTGGAACCCTAAGTGTCAAGGTGTCATTGTTCTGGGACCACCAGGATCAGTGTGTCATTGTTCTTGGATCCCAAGTGTCAGTAGGTCATTGTTCTGGAACCCTTACGCCGCATACACACGCTCGGAATTTCCGATGGAAAAAGTCTGACTTTTTTCATCGGATATTCCGACCGTGTGTATGCCCCATCGGACTTTTTCCGTCTGAAATTTTGACGGAATTAGAGAGAGAACATGTTCTCTTTTTTTTCCGATGAAAAAAATTTCTATCGGAAATTTCCGTTCGTCTGGATGCAATTCCGACGGACTAAAAACCACGCATGCTCGGAAACAATTAGACGCATGCTCGGAAGCATAGACCTTAATTTTCTCGGCCCGTCGTAGTGTTTTACATCACCACGTTCTTGACGGTCAGATTTTAGTGTGACCGTGTGTATGCAAGACAGCTTGAGCGGAATTCCGTCGGAACTCTGACAGAAAAACCCGTCAGAGTTTATTTCGACAGAAATTCCGCTCATGAGTACAAGGCATAAGTGTCAGTGTGTCGTTGTTCTAGGATCCCAAGTGTCAGTAGGTCATTGTTCTGGAACCCTAAGGGCTCTTTCACACAGAGGTACGTTCAGGTCCGCCTGTCAGTTTTTTAGGCGGACCTGAAACGGATCCTCCATGCACCCCTATGGAAGCACGGATGTCAGCGGTGACATGTCCGCTGACATCCGCTCCGAAAAAGTGTGACGGAGGAAAATCCTATTTTTCCTTCCGTCTGCGGAGCGGATCGGATGACAAAGGACTCTACGGTCCGTCGTCATCCGATTCCCCATAGGGGAGAGCGGCGCTCTGACAGGGCGGTCCCTGCACAGTGTGCGGGGACCGCCCAGTCATCTGTCGGCTCAGCGGGGATCAACGGAGCGATCCCCGCTGAGCAAGCGGAGCTTCACGGGGCGGATCTGCACGGATCCGCCCCGTGTGAAAGAGGCCTTAGTGTCAAGGTGTCATTGTTCTGGGACCTTCAGTGTCAGTGTGTCATTGTTCTAGGATCCCAAGTGTCAGTAGGTCATTGTTCTGGGACCGCCAGCATCAGTGGGTCAACAATTCTAGCACTAGACCTCCTCTGTAATTCTAACCTGGTAACCTGTAAAAAAAATTAAAGCGTCGCCTATGGAGATTTTTAAGTACCGAAGTTTGGCGCCATTCCATGAGTGTGCGCAATTTTAAAGCGTGACATGTTAGGTATCTATTTACTCGGCGTAACATTATCTTTCATATTTTCCCCAAAAATTGGGCTAACTTTACTGTTTTGTTATTTTTTAATTCATGAAACCATTTTTTTTTTTTTAAAAAGGCGTTTGAAAAATTATTGCGCAAATATTGTGCAAGAAAAAATGTTGCAATGACCGTCATTTTATTCCCTAGGGTGTCTGCTAAAAAAACATATATAATGTTTGGGGGTTCTGAGTAATTTTCTAGCAAAAGAATGATGATTTGTACATGTAGGAGAGAAGTGCCAGAATAGGCCCGGTATTGAATAGGTACAAAAAGCCCTGTATTGAAGTGGTTAATATCCATACAAGACCCAAAAGGGCTGGTAATGGGCTGGGGTAGGGGGGGGGGGGGGGTTGATGGGGTAGCTATGCCATTTTTCTTAAAGATTTTCATCCATATTACCGGGACCAGACATTACATTAAAGCCGCAAGCAGTTTTAAATGGCTTTTTTTCCTTTAGAAATGTCATTTTGTGCAGGGACAGTTCTAAACACGGGAAACACGTGGCACTTCACAGGCATACTTTAGACACCCCCCAGGTACGATATTTAAAGGAATGTTTGACTTTTTTTTTTTCACTTTATGCATCATTAAAATGACTGCTCCAGAAAAACGACCGTTTTTAAAACGTCTTTTTTGCATTGATACATGTCCCCTGGTGCAGAACCCGGGTTCCCAAACCCTTTTTAGGACAATAACATGCATAATAGTCGTTATAATTAGCACTTTAGATTTCGAACGTTCGCATCCATTGTATTTAATAGGGTTCTAATGTTCGTGCAAACTTTCGGTCCGTTCGCGGGTTCTGGTGCGAACCGAACCCGGGGGTGTTCGGCTCATCACTACTGGGTCACTGTTCTGGAACCCTTAGTGTCAGTGTGTCATTGATCTGTAACCTTAAGTGTCAGGGAGTCATTGTTCTGGAACCACCAGCGTTAGTGGGTTATTGTTCTGGATCCCTTATGCCTCGTACACACAACCGTTTTTTCAGACGGGAAAACCGCTATGAGAGCTTTTGGCCAAGAATCTTCCGGCGTGTCTTATTGACCCCGCATCTCTCAATAAAGAGAACCTGTCACACACATTCCTATTACAAGGGATGTTTACATTCCTTGTAATAGGAATAAAAGTGATAAAAAAAAAAACATGTAAGGGGCAAATTTCAGCTGAGTATATACGGCAGGCCCCTACTTTCAAACATCCAACTTACAAACGACTCCTACTTGCAAACGGAAGGATACAACAGGAAGTGAGAGGAAATCTACCCCTAGGAAGGCAAATTCTCTCCTGTAATAGTTAATATGGGAAAAAAGTGTCTCCTCTCCACTGATGCTTTATCACCAATTCTTGTTTCAATAAAAACCCCAAATTTTCAAAAAACATTTGTCATTAGGACGGAAAGTGAGGTGAAATGTTCTGAACAGGGGCACAGACAGCAAAACAAATGTTACAGGGGTGATAACCCTTCCCTATGTTTTCCAAAAAGTTTAAAAATAGATTTTTGGTCTGGAGCTACACTTCAACAATGTACCTGTTCAAAATTACAAACAGATTCTACATAAGAACAAACCTACAGTCCCTGTCTTGTATGTACCGCCTGTATACTGCTGTTCAGAGTATATAGGGCCTTTTTTATTTTGTGTGCGGGGTTCCCCTTAACCACTTCCCTACCCAGCCATAGTCAAATGACTTCCACAGATGGGATCTCCCATCCTGGGTGGACGTCATATGACGTCCTCGGCTTTGTAGGGGGATATCTGAATGATGCCTGCAGCTAGAGGCATCATTCAGATATCCTTTTGAAGTGCCGGCGATTCTGTGCACAATAAGAACGATCATGAGCCAGGAAAAATGAAGTTCAATGCTTCTGAGCATGCGTCGACTTGATTCTGAGCATGCGTGGGTTTTTTATCCGATGGAGTTCCCCACAGACGATAGTAATTTGCTATCGTTTTTTTAACCATCGGATAAATTTAAAACATGTTCTATTTTCAAACACCGATGGAAAAAAGACCGATGGGACCCATACACGATCGGTTTGTCCGATGAAAAAAGTCCATCGGACTGTTTTCATCGGTAAAACCTATTGTGTGTACACGGCTTAAGTGTCAGGGTGTCATTGTTCTGGAACCTTAAGTGTCAGTGTGTCATTGTTCTAGGATCCCTTCTGTCAGTGTGTCATTGTTCTAGGATCCCATGTGTCAGGGTGTAATTTTTCTGGAACCCTAAGTGTCCGTACTTCATCATTCTGGCACCCCAGGTGTGAGTGGGTAATTTCTCTAGGATCCCCAAGTACCAGTGTTTCATTCAGATTAGCGCTACACTTTTTTTGTTTCCACATTCTTTCAATTTGTCTACATGGTGTGTTAGCAGCTTATCCATAAGGCAGCGCGGAATTATTTTGTATACCAGAAATTAGGGTTGTCCCGATACCACTTTTTTAAGACCGAGTACAAGTACCGATACTTTTTTCCAAGTACTCGCCGATACCGAATACCGATACTTTTTTTTTTATCTCTTTTAAAAAAAATTTTTTTTTTTTTTTTTTACAATTTTTTATTTTATTTTTTACAATTTATTTTATTTATTTATTTATTGATTTTTTACAATGTTTTATTTTTTTAAGGGGGTGGGGGGTGGACAGTGTCAGTGTGTTTTTTCTTTTATTTTATTTTATTTATTTTTTACAATTCATTTCTTTATTATTATTTTTTTTATTCATTTTTTTTTTTTATCAGCCCTGTTTGGGGGGCTTTGGTGAGATATCAGGGGTCTTAACAGACCTCTGACATCTCCCCTTTAAGACAGAGAAAGGGACTAGGGACAGATTCCCCAGTCCCTTTCTCAGCAGCCTCAGCTGCGCTGAAAATGAATGGAGAGAAGACAGCGGCTCCTCTCCATTCATAAACTGAAACATTGTAAACACAGTTTACGATGTTTCAGTTTTGTGAATGAACAGAGTCAGTGATCACTGACTCTGTTCATTCGGAACAGTAAGGAGCCGGGTTTACCGGCTCCTACCTCCGCTCTCCATCCTGACAGTAAGAGGGGGTGGAGGAGGAGAACGGAAGGGGATGGCAGCACGGAGGGAGACATCAGAATGGAGGGGGTCACGGACGGAGGGAGACACCAGAGTGGAGGGGGTCACGGACAGAGGGAGACATCAGAATGGAGGGGACACGAGACCGCAGAACGGAGGGGGGCTGGAGGAGGATGCGGGGACAGTCAGCGGTGATCGTGTGTGAGTTACAAGCACCGATCACCGCTGATTTCACTACAGCAGCTTAAATGGGGGGGGAGAGGCGGAGAGACTTTTAAATCTATACAGGGGTGATCTCCCACGCACTGATCACCGCTGACTGTCCAGGTATCGGGTGAAGCATCGGGAGCATTTGCCCGAGTACAAGTACTCGGGCAAATGCTCTGTATCGGTATCGGGACAACCCTACCAGAAATAAAAAGGTCGTCAAGCTCCTAACATTCTGTCCTAACCACAAACTGCACAATCGAATATGTTGGCTACAGTACCACTTTAACATCAGTCTCCACTCTGCCCCCTAATGGAGTTTACAATCTAATGTCTCAAACAAGTGTAGCGGGTATGTACTTTCCTGGGTGTTTTCAAACTGGCAGAGACACCAGTGATGTGCAGTTCCTTGCGGTCCAGTGGGTGGCGCTGTCGCCTCGGGCTGGGGTTGAACCATCATTGTGTGCTGTGCCTCCTTTTTGTCCTCCCTCGGCAGCGGTATGGTGGGGCGGGGAACCCGCCGTGCTTGCTGGGGGAGGGTATAAGGGGGCTGGCCATCTTTGTCATGGGGTCGAGTCCCAGGCACCTTCAGCCTGAGGGCGTGTGGTTCGTGACGGTCCTCTAGGCAGCCTAGGCCTAGGGGACGTCCGGAGATCGTGTTCCATCCCAGGCACCTTTAGCCTGGGGTGAGGTACTCGGATGGAGGTCTGGAGCTCAGTGCCCAACACTGAGTTCCACGAGGGAAGGAGGTCCTAGGGAACCCAGGGATTGGGTACCCGAATCCAGAAGGCGTAATGGACCGGGGGAGCTCCTCACTTGAAGACCGGGTGCAGCAGATTGCCAGTCTCACACGAATACATGTGTCAGGGTTTATGTGTGTTAACTTTCTTTTCCCCTCTGCAGGAGAGCATCCCATCAAGACCACTGAGTATGGGGTGGGTCTTAGTCAGGATGGGTGGGGAAAAGTGTAATGTGAAAATGTGATTTCAAGGTTGTTGTTAAGTGTTGTTGTTTCCCTTTCCCTCCCTTTTCATGTGAGGCTCAGGCACAACTGCTCTAGCTAGTTTTAGTTTTCTAAAGTTTTTGGGATTTTTTAAAATTTTCAGTCGGTTTCTGGATTGGACTATGTCAGCCCTTGAGGGCATGGTTCGTTCCAGACACTGGGGACCAGTGTCAAATCACCAGGGGGAGAGTGTAGCGGGTATACACTTTTCTGTGTATTTAAAACTGGCAGAGACACCAGTGATGTGCAGTTCCCTGCAGCCCAGCGGGTGGCGCTGTCGCCTCGGGCTGGGGTTGAACCATTGCTGTGTGCCGGGCCCCTTTTTGTCCTCCCTCGGCAGCAGTATGGTGGGGCGGAGAACCCGCTGTGCTTGCTGGGAGAGGGTATAAAGGGGCCGGCCATCTTTGTCACAGGGTCGAGTCCCGGGCATCTTCAGTCTGTGGGCGGTGGTTCGTGTCGGTCCTCTAGGCGGCCTAGGCCTAGAGGACGTTCGGAGGTCGTGTTCCATCCCAGGCACCTTTAGCCTGGGGTGAGGTACTCGGAGGTCTGGAGCTCAGTGCCCAACACTGAGTTCCGCGAGGGAAGGAGATCCTAGGGGACCCTGGGAGGGGGTACCCGAATCCGGAGGGCGTAATGGACCGGTGGGAGACACTTGCTTGAAGACCTGGTGCAGCATATTGCCGGTGACAGGTGAGCCTTCCATCTGAGACCGCCTGGAAGGAAATCCCCCTTCGCTCGGAGACCGCAACCCACTTTCAGGAAGGAAAGTGGAGATTTCATTGTGCCTGGGCCTACTCGCATCCACACACCCCTTGTCTGTTCTGTTCGTTGAGGGAGTCCAACTGTCTGTGCATTACTCTGTTATCGGAAGAATAAAGGAGTGTTGGACTTTAGTGGTGTGGGGCTCATTTACTGGCAGACACTGTTCGAGAAAACCAGGAGGAGGTCTCTGGATGCAGAACACCGACCCGAAGGTAAAAGAGGATTGTCTCTCACTGCACATACTCTGCAGGGGGACTTGGCGTGGTGACCCCGCACTCTCTCCTTCAGAGTACCCCTAGACAAAAGCCAGAGCAAGAAGAGTAGAGAGGAGAGGGTGGAGGCCGCTACACTTACATTGGTCATCAGTGGGAAGAATGTTCCTTACATTGGTGATCAGTGGGAAGAATGCTCCTTACATTGGTGGTCAGTGGGAAGAATGTTCCTTACATTGGTGATCAGTGGGAAGAATGCTCCTTACATTGGTGGTCAGTGGGAAGAATGTCCCTTACATTGGTGGGAATGCCACTTACATTGGTGGAAATGCCCCTTACATTGGTGGTCAGTGGGAAAAATGCCCCTTACACTGGTGATCATTGGTCAATAGGAAAATGTCCCTTACATTGGTGGTCAATGGGAAAATGTTCCTTATGTTGGAGGTCAGTGGGAAGAATGCTCCTTACATTGATGGTCATGCCCCTTACATTGGTGGTCAATGGGAAGAATGCCTCCTTACAGTAATGGTCAAAATGCCACCCTTAAGCCTCATACACACGATCGTTTTATCCAAAGGGAATTGTGTGATGACAGGCTGTTGTCGGAAAATCCGACCGTTTGTATGCTCCATCGGACAATTGTCGGATTTTCTGCCAACAAATGTTGGATAGCATGCTTTAAAATTGTCCGCCAACAAATGTGTGTTGTCGGATTATCCGATCGTGTCTACACAACTTTAAAGTACAAACACGCATGCTCAGAAGCAATGCTCACCATAACACAACATTAGCAGAAGTTACCCAAGGGGTGGCGCTAAAGAGCTGAAAAAACACGTAGTTTTGTGTTTCTTGTCCGACAATTCTTTGCAGTTTGTATGCAATAAAAGATCCTGGCCAACGCCCTTCGGACAAAAGTCCTTTGTCTGCTGAAAATCCAATCATGTGTAGCGCTACCCCCAGTTAAGAGAGCCGCTGATATTGATTTGGGCCCTGCAGTGCACCGCTGTCAACCCCCGGCAATCGGCTCTAACCTCCCGTGGCACAGCTGGTGATAGAGAGATAGGACCGCGTGATCGCAACTGTTGGTGACGCAGTCCTATAACAAACATACACAGAATATACTTTAAAACTCCTATTAAAGTAAGCGGAACTGACACCAAATGTACTTTACCCAGATATTTTACTGAGGCTAATGGGCAAGTAATAAACAACAGTATAACAAGTTGCAGATCCCTGCAATAAACAGTAATAAAGATAAACAGAGTAATCAGAATAATAAAGTATTGCTATGCAACTCTAGCGCTGCCCTTTTACAGCTACTTCCCCTCATGGGTAGACCAGTGTTTCTCAACTCCAGTCCTCAAGGCGCACCAACAGGTCATGTTTTTAGGATTTCCCTCATTAAGAAACAGCTGTGGCAATTACTAAGGCAGTGAAACTGATCAAATCACCTGTGCAAAATAATGGAAAGCCTGAAAACATGACCTGTTGGGGCGCCTTGAGGACTGGAGTTGAGAAACACTGGGGTAGACTAACACCCAGCAATGTCTACCTATGCAGTCAGGCCTGACTGATCTAAATGGAAGTTCAGTGAAACAATATTCGCTAGCAATCTCTCGGTGGTGCACTTGAAGAACAACTTTGTAATCCCAACGAATAGTAAAGATAAAGTATCTGTCTTTAAACAGCTCTCACCACCTGGACAAGTCCAAGTCCGTTTCCTCCATCGATTCGTCTAGGAACAGGAATCCACCGACATCCAAGTCTTCAATCCTTCTGGTGTACTGCAGCAAGGAGGATTAGATGTCTCTAAGGCTCTGCTAGGCTGGCAGAGGGCTCTTTGGAAAGGAGCACACGGCCCGGGCTTCAGGCCTTGTGCACACAGCAGTTCAGCACAGACATCCTCTTGCTAGGAGAGGGGGGTCCAAAGAGAGCGACCAAAACTCCGCCTCCCCTTTATAAAGTCTGCCCCAGCAGTCTCTGTTCTGGAGCAATGCACCCTGGGTGCTGCAAGATGTACTGGGAGATGTAGTCTCTTTCTCTCCTCTGCTTTCACTTCCAGTAATGTCTCTTTACTTCCTCCCGACTCACCTCTCACCTGGAACTTCTTATCTCTCTGCATTAAAGGGGAACACCCCACTACACACTCCCCCCACTTGAACTCTTTGGTCCCCAAAGATAAACTTCAACAAATACTGTTTACCATTTTGGACAATGTTGAGCATGATGTTGGCATAGGGAATTCCCACCAAAACTTTGGGATGGAACTCTCTTGCCCACAGGTCACACTACCATGAGTGGCCTGCCTAACTGTGCCAGAGAGTGAGCTGGGGTTGCCCTCCACCAAATGGACGGTGGAAGGATCAGGTTGTTCAACACTTCTCCTAGCCGTTACAACAGAGTCCTCTGAGCTCGTCCCCATTTGGGGGTAAGTTAGTTTCTTGGGAGGCCTGATGACTCTGCGAGCCCTCTGCTCTCTTGGTGCTTCTGACTCTGGCACCACAGGCTCTTCTTCAGGAGTAAGTTCAGGTAACATTGCTGGTTCTGGAACCTCTGATTCAGAAGTCGACTGACGTATGGAATCTCTAGAGTCCTCCTCTGCGCAAGTGTCAGGAACATCTTCCCAGTAATCAGCTGAGGGACTGAAGGGTATGAATTCAGTAGCCTCCGGATTCAGCGTTGCATCTGGGGTATCCCCTCCATTTGGGAGATCTATGGCGGACGTTCCCAGAGTCGAGGGAGGCCACAGCCAGTCCAGTTCTCCACCTTCTTCTGTACTCAATTGGGAGGCCTCCCCATCTTTGGCTCGAGAGGTCTGGGACCGAGTGTTCGGCCTAGGAATATCCAGGATAGAGGCCGGTTCAGGGGAGTCTCTCACGGGAGGTATTCTGACTGCCTCAGCAAGTGGGAGCAGGTGGTTCCGATGCCACGTCTTCAGTGGACCCACCTTTCCTTCTGGCTTTAGTTTGTAGACAGGCAAACCGGGCAACTTCCTACAGACAACATAGGGCTCAGATCTCCACCTGTCGGCAAGCTTGTGTTTTCCAGGGACCCCCAGATTGCGTAGCAGTACTCGGTCCCCGGGCTGCAGATCTTGCACTCGAACCTTCAGATCAAAATTTCTCTTGTTGCGGGCCCCCCTTTGATCCGAAGCCGCCTGGGCTTGTTCATAGGCCACCTGCAAGCTACGTCTAAGTCTGTCCACGTATCCCTTGTGGGATGCAGCTGAGGTATTGTCTATAGAAGTGCCAAAGGCCAGGTCCACAGGTAGCCTTGCTTCTCTCCCAAACATAAGTCGATAAGGGGAGTAGCCAGTGGCGTCACTTGTGGTACAGTTATAGGCATGTACTAGGGCTGATATGTGCTGACTCCAGTGTTGCTTCTTCTCTGTTTCTAAGGTTCCCAACATGTTGAGCAGGGTCCGGTTAAATCTCTCCGGCTGAGCATCTCCTTGTGGGTGGTAAGTAGGGATGGGCCCGGTGCTCGATTCGAACCCATGTTCGAATCGAGCATCGGGCGTTCGCTCGCTCGTCGAGCCCAGAACTATTTGGGCCGTTCGCATCACATTCGTGTGATGCGAGCGGCCCCGCAATGCATTGCGGCCGGCGCGGCTGGCGCAGTGCATTGCTGGCTGATGATTGGCCAAGCATGCACTGTGACCCCGCATGCTTGGCCAATCACAGCGCCCGAAACGCCTGTAGCCAATTACAGCTCAGGGGCTTTAGTACACGCCCCACCATTTAAAAGGCCGCCACGCCATCGGCCCCGGTCACATGAGTTCCGGCTTTAGGAGAGATTAGTCTGCTGATTCTGTCTTTGCTTGATACTGAAAGATTTGCTCTTCTTTGCTAAACCATTGGCTATTTCTTTGCTAAACCATTGCTACCTAAGTCATTGATCGTTCATTGCTGCTGATTGCACAGTTAGTGTGTTATTAGCTGCTGCTGGGGATTAGTCTGGTGCGTGCTTACTGTTAGTACAGTATTGCAGTAGTACCGACCGCAGTGCTGTTAGCACAGCATTGCACCCCAACAGCACCCATAGGACTTCTAGTGTGTTAGTGGCAGCAAACAGAGCTCCTATATTTTCTTCTCAGCAGCACCCATAGGACTTCTAGTGTGTTAGTGGCAGCAAACAGAGCTCCTATATTTTCTTCTCAGCACCACCCATAGGACTTCTAGTGTGTTAGTGGCATCACACAGAGCTCCTATATTTTCTTCTCAGCAGCACCCATAGGACTTCTAGTGTGTTAGTGGCAGCAAACAGAGCTCCTATATTTTCTTCTCAGCAGCACCCATAGGACTTCTAGTGTGTTAGTGGCATCACACAGAGCTCCTATATTTTCTTCTCAGCAGCACCCATAGGACTTCTAATGTGTTAGTGGCAGCAAACAGAGCTCCTATATTTTCTTCTCAGCAGCACCCATAGGACTTCTAGTGTGTTAGTGGCAGCAAACAGAGCTCCTATATTTTCTTCTCAGCAGCACCCATAGGACTTCTAGTGTGTTAGTGGCAGCAAACAGAGCTCCTATATTTTCTTCTCAGCAGCACCCATAGGACTTCTAGTGTGTTAGTGGCAGCAAACAGAGCTCCTATATTTTCTTCTCAGCAGCACCCATAGGACTTCTAGTGTGTTAGTGGCAGCAAACAGAGCTCCTATATTTTCTTCTCAGCAGCACCCATAGGACTTCTAGTGTGTTAGTGGCAGCAAACAGAGCTCCTATATTTTCTTCTCAGCAGCACCCATAGGACTTCTAGTGTGTTAGTGGCATCACACAGAGCTCCTATATTTTCTTCTCAGCAGCACCCATAGGACTTCTAGTGTGTTAGTGGCATCACACAGAGCTCCTATATTTTCTTCTCAGCAGCACCCATAGGACTTCTAGTGTGTTAGTGGCAGCAAACAGAGCTCCTATATTTTCTTCTCAGCAGCACCCATAGGACTTCTAGTGTGTTAGTGGCAGCAAACAGAGCTCCTATATTTTCTTCTCAGCAGCACCCATAGGACTTCTAGTGTGTTAGTGGCAGCAAACAGAGCTCCTATATTTTCTTCTCAGCAGCACCCATAGGACTTCTAGTGTGTTAGTGGCAGCAAACAGAGCTCCTATATTTTCTTCTCAGCAGCACCCATAGGACTTCTAGTGTGTTAGTGGCATCACACAGAGCTCCTATATTTTCTTCTCAGCAGCACCCATAGGACTTCTAGTGTGTTAGTGGCAGCAAACAGAGCTCCTATATTTTCTTCTCAGCAGCACCCATAGGACTTCTAGTGTGTTAGTGGCAGCAAACAGAGCTCCTATATTTTCTTCTCAGCAGCACCCATAGGACTTCTAGTGTGTTAGTGGCATCACACAGAGCTCCTATATTTTCTTCTCAGCAGCACCCATAGGACTTCTAGTGTGTTAGTGGCAGCAAACAGAGCTCCTATATTTTCTTCTCAGCAGCACCCATAGGACTTCTAGTGTGTTAGTGGCAGCAAACAGAGCTCCTATATTTTCTTCTCAGCAGCACCCATAGGACTTCTAGTGTGTTAGTGGCAGCAAACAGAGCTCCTATATTTTCTTCTCAGCAGCACCCATAGGACTTCTAGTGTGTTAGTGGCAGCAAACAGAGCTCCTATATTTTCTTCTCAGCAGCACCCATAGGACTTCTAGTGTGTTAGTGGCAGCAAACAGAGCTCCTATATTTTCTTCTCAGCAGCACCCATAGGACTTCTAATGTGTTAGTGGCATCACACAGAGTTCCTATATTTTCATCTCAGCAGCACCCATAGGACTTCTAGTGTGTTAGTGGCATCACACAGAGCTCCTATATTTTCTTCTCAGCAGCACCCATAGGACTTCTAGTGTGTTAGTGGCAGCAAACAGAGCTCCTATATTTTCTTCTCAGCAGCACCCATAGGACTTCTAGTGTGTTAGTGGCAGCAAACAGAGCTCCTATATTTTCTTCTCAGCAGCACCCATAGGACTTCTAGTGTGTTAGTGGCATCACACAGAGCTCCTATATTTTCTTCTCAGCAGCACCCATAGGACTTCTAGTGTGTTAGTGGCAGCAAACAGAGCTCCTATATTTTCTTCTCAGCAGCACCCATAGGACTTCTAGTGTGTTAGTGGCAGCAAACAGAGCTCCTATATTTTCTTCTCAGCACCACCCATAGGACTTCTAGTGTGTTAGTGGCAACAAACAGAGCTCCTATATTTTCTTCTCAGCACCACCCATAGGACTTCTAGTGTGTTAGTGGCAGCAAACAGAGCTCCTATATTTTCTTCTCAGCAGCACCCATAGGACTTCTAGTGTGTTAGTGGCAGCAAACAGAGCTCCTATATTTTCTTCTCAGCAGCACCCATAGGACTTCTAGTGTGTTAGTGGCAGCAAACAGAGCTCCTATATTTTCTTCTCAGCAGCACCCATAGGACTTCTAATGTGTTAGTGGCATCACACAGAGTTCCTATATTTTCATCTCAGCAGCACCCATAGGACTTCTAGTGTGTTAGTGGCATCACACAGAGCTCCTATATTTTCTTCTCAGCAGCACCCATAGGACTTCTAGTGTGTTAGTGGCAGCAAACAGAGCTCCTATATTTTCTTCTCAGCAGCACCCATAGGACTTCTAGTGTGTTAGTGGCAGCAAACAGAGCTCCTATATTTTCTTCTCAGCAGCACCCATAGGACTTCTAGTGTGTTAGTGGCAGCAAACAGAGCTCCTATATTTTCTTCTCAGCAGCACCCATAGGACTTCTAGTGTGTTAGTGGCATCACACAGAGCTCCTATATTTTCTTCTCAGCAGCACCCATAGGACTTCTAGTGTGTTAGTGGCAGCAAACAGAGCTCCTATATTTTCTTCTCAGCAGCACCCATAGGACTTCTAGTGTGTTAGTGGCAGCAAACAGAGCTCCTATATTTTCTTCTCAGCAGCACCCATAGGACTTCTAGTGTGTTAGTGGCAGCAAACAGAGCTCCTATATTTTCTTCTCAACAGCACCCATAGGACTTCTAGTGTGTTAGTGGCATCACACAGAGCTCCTATATTTTCTTCTCAGCAGCACCCATAGGACTTCTAGTGTGTTAGTGGCATCACACAGAGCTCCTATATTTTCTTCTCAGCAGCACCCATAGGACTTCTAGTGTGTTAGTGGCAGCAAACAGAGCTCCTATATTTTCTTCTCAGCAGCACCCATAGGACTTCTAGTGTGTTAGTGGCAGCAAACAGAGCTCCTATATTTTCTTGTCAGCAGCACACATAGTACCTATAGTGTGTTAGTGTCAGCACCCATAGGACCTACAGTGTGTTGTGAGCACACATAGGAGTTCTATTTTTTATACTATATACACTACCGACTACAATGGCTGGAAGACCGCCAAGGAGAGGCAGAGCGTGCCGAGGCAAGAACACAGGGCAGGCAGGCTCTGTTTCTAGAGACAACAGTGCTGGCCGTGGACGTGGTCGTGCATCGTCATCAGCACGTGGCCATGGGACACGCTTGTCTTTGTTTTCGGCAGCTGGACATGTGGAGCCGCATCATGCCGAAGGCTTGGTAGAATGGATGACCAAGCCCTCCTCATCCTCCTCATCCTCTCTCACCCAGGCTCAGGGTACTGGCAGAGCAGCTGCCAACGCGTACTCAATGGCATCATCAGCCACCCCTTCCCTAGACCCACCATGTCCTCCTGAGGAGTCCCCCGAACTGTTTGAGCACAGTGTTGGGTACATGCTCCAGGAGGATGCCCAACGATTCGAAGGCTCGGATGATGATACCCAGCTTGAGGAAGTCAGTAGTGTGCGCGCAGAGAGAGGGGATGCTGAAGGACAGCAATCTGGCAGTAGTGTTCCACCAGCTGCAGCTTACTGCCAGGTTTGCTCTAGTGGTGAAGAGGGAGGGGATGATGAGGTCACTGACTCCACGTGGGTGCCTGAAGGGAGAGAGGAGGAGGAGGAGGAGGATGCAGCGTCACATGTCCAACGAGGCAGGATGCCCCCTGGAGGCCAGCTAGAGGCCAGCACAGCAACTGTACCACACCGCAGAGCTCCGCCTGTGCAGGGCGCTGCCTCTGCACGTTATCACAAAAGTTCTTTGGTGTGGGCCTTTTTTGAGACGAGTGCATCAGATCGCACCACTGCTATTTGCAATATTTGTCTCAAGCGTATCTCGCGTGGCCAAAACATCAGCCGCTTGGGCACCACAAGCATGAGCAGACATATGTCGACCTGCCATGCAGCTCGTTGGCAAGCACACATAAAAGACCCACACCAAAGAACAAAGCGGACCTCTCCTTGCTCCTCATCAGCTGGGATCTCCATCCCCACTATATCTTCAGTCCTCTCTGAAAGCTGCTCTGAGAGGACTGAAGGTGTAGAATTAGGTGTGTCACAACCAAGTACTTGCAGTACACCGACGTCCGATTGTAGCAGGCAAATTTCCCTGCCCCAGCTGCTGGACCGTCGAAAGAAGTATACTCCCAGCCATCCACATGCCCAGCGGTTGAATGCTAGCTTGGCTAAATTGCTAGCACTTCAACTGCTGCCTTTTCAGTTGATAGACTCGGCCCCCTTCCGTGAGTTTGTTCAATGTGCGGTTCCTCAGTGGCAGGTTCCCAAACGCCACTTTTTCTCACGGAAGGCGATTCCGTCTCTCTACTGGCATGTGGAAGGCAATGTCCATGCCTCGCTGGACAGGGCGGTCAGCGGTAAGGTGCATATTACCGCTGACTCATGGTCCAGCAGGCATGGACAGGGACGTTATCTTTCTTTCACGGCCCATTGGGTCACTCTATTGGTAGCTGGGAGGGATGCAGGACAAGGTGCAGTAGTGTTGGAGGTTGTTCCGCCACCACGCCTCCAAAATGCTACTACTGGTTGTGACACACCTCTCTCCTCCACCCCCTCCTCTTCTTCTTCCTCCATGTCCTCTTCGAGTGCTCTGTCCTCGGAACCAGCGGTGCTCCGTAGGCGTACAAGGGGCTACGCGAGTACGCAGGCAAAAAGATGCCATGCCGTGCTTGCGCTGGTGTGTTTGGGGGACAGGAGCCACACTGGGCCAGAGGTTCTGGCAGCTCTGCAGGGGCAGGCCGAGAGGTGGTTGACGCCACGCCAGCTTAAGCCAGGAATGGTCGTTTCTGATAATGGCACCAACCTCCTCTCCGCCCTGCGACAGGGGCAGCTCACCCATGTGCCCTGTATGGCTCACGTCCTCAACCTGGTGGTGCAGCGGTTCTTGGGCAGGTTCCCAGGCTTACAGGATGTCCTGAGGCAGGCCAGGAAAGTCTGTGTGCATTTCCGCCGATCTTATAATGCCAGTGCTCGGCTGACTGAGCTGCAAAAGGAGCTGAACCTGCCCAAGAACCGCCTAATATGTGACATGCCCACCAGGTGGAACTCAACGTTGGCCATGCTGCAGCGACTGCACACGCAGCAGAGGGCCATCAATGAGTACCTTTGCGACTACGGCACCAGGACAGGGTCAGGGGAGCTTGGCTTTTTTTCCCCACGCCAGTGGAGCATGATCAGGGATGCATGCACTGTCCTCTCACCATTTGAGGAGGCCACGAGGATGGTGAGCAGTGACAGTGCATGCATCAGTGACACTGTACCTCTTGTCCACCTGTTGGAGCATACGCTGCGTGGGATAATGGACAGGGCACTTGAGGCAGAACAGAGGCAGGAAGAGGAGGACTTCCTTGTCTCTCAAGGCCCCCTTTATCCAGACAATGTTCCTTCTGTCCCACCCATCACACAGGAAGAGGAGGAGGAGGAGGAGGAGGATTGTGTGAGCATGGAGGTGGAGCCTGGCACTCAGCATCAGCAGCAGCAGTCTTTTAGGGATGATGTACAGTCCCAACAAACCAGTGGACTTGTACGTGGCTGGGAGGAGGTGGCTGGCGATCATGTCATCCTCAGTGACCCAGAAGACTCCGGACCGAATGCCTCAGCTAACCTACGCTGCATGGCCTCCCTGATCCTGCAAAGCCTGCGGAAGGATCCTCGTGTTCTTCGGATCAAGGAGAGTGACCATTACTGGCTGGCCACTCTCCTTGATCCACGGTACAAGGGTAAGGTTGCGGACCTTATCTTGCCGTCGCAGAGGGAGCAGAGGATGAGACATCTCAGGGAGGCCTTGCAGAAAGGTCTGTGCAACGCGTTCCCAGAAACTGGGAGGTTACAAACTCCTGGTCCTGGACGACGAGTTGCTGAGGCTTCGGTCAGTAGCAGAAGGAGCGGTGGGGAAGGTGGACGTCTGACCGATGCGTTCAGACAATTTTTTAGTCCGCAGCCCCAAGGTATGATCGGTTCCAGCAACCATCGCCAGCGTCTGATATACATGGTGCAGGAATACCTAGGGGCAAGGTCAGACTTGGACACCTTTCCCACCGAAAATCCTCTGGCTTACTGGGTCCTGTGGATGGATCACTGGCCAGAGCTTGCACAGTATGCAATTGAGCTACTGGCCTGTCCTGCATCCAGCGTTCTTTCCGAACGCACATTCAGTGCTGCTGGAGGATTTGTCACCGATCATAGGGTGCGCCTGTCCACCGACTCGGTTGATCAACTGACCTTCATAAAAATGAATCAGTCTTGGATCACCACCAGCTACCAGACACCTGAAGCGGATATAACGGAATAATTTATAATGTCACATCCCTTCAAGACTGCCTATGCTGATGCTGAGTGACTGTCCTGTTATGTTCACTGACTATCCTCTTCCTCCTCCTCAATGATCCATGCCACCACACCAGTGCCTAAGGCACAATTTTTCAGCCCCTGTATAACAGGGGCGTGTAATTACAATTTTTTAAAAAGATGCTTCGCAACAGGTGTGACTGCTGTGCTCAGAGTACAGTATCTGTGAGGGGTTGCAGTGTTGTGGCACCAGCACCAGTGCCTAAGGCACAATTTTTCAGCCCCTGTTGGGGCGTGTAATTACAATTTTTAGGCAATGCTTTGCAACAGGTCTCATTGCTGTGCTCAGAGTACAGTATCTGTGAGGGGTTGCAGTGTTGTGGCACCAGCACCAGTGCCTAAGGCACAATTTTTCAGCCCCTGTATAACAGGGGCGTGTAATTACAATTTTTTAAAAAGATGCTTCGCAACAGGTGTGACTGCTGTGCTCAGAGTACAGTATCTGTGAGGGGTTGCAGTGTTGTGGCACCAGCACCAGTGCCTAAGGCACAATTTTTCAGCCCCTGTTGGGGCGTGTAATTACAATTTTTAGGCAATGCTTTGCAACAGGTCTCATTGCTGTGCTCAGAGTACAGTATCTGTGAGGGGTTGCAGTGTTGTGGCACCAGCACCAGTGCCTAAGGCACAATTTTTCAGCCCCTGTATAACAGGGGCGTGTAATTACAATTTTTTAAAAAGATGCTTCGCAACAGGTGTGACTGCTGTGCTCCAAGTACAGTATCTGTGAAGGGTTGCAGTGTTGTGGCACCAGCACCAATGCCTAAGGCACAATTTTTCAGCCCCTGTTTAACAGGGGCGTGTAATTACAAATCTTGATCTAATAGTTCACAGCAGGGCCCATTCCTGCGCCCACCAAGAGTAACTATGAGGGCCTACAGTCTTGTGGCAACACCGTCCACCACCACCACCACCACCAAAGGCCCAATTTTTCTGCCCTGTTCAACAGGTGCATGCAATTACAAATCTTGATCTAATAACTCACAGCAGGGCCCATTCCTGCACCCACCAAGAGTAACTGTGAGGGCTTACAGTCTTGTGGCAACACCGTCCACCACCACCACCACCACCACCAAAGGCCCAATTTTTCTGCCCGGTTCAACAGGTGCATGCAAGTACAAATCTTGATCTATTAACTCACAGCAGGGCCCATTCCTGTGCCCACCAGTCTTGTGGCTACACCAACATCTAATAGGGCAAATTTCTGCAGAGTATATACGGCAGGCCCCTACTTTCAAACATCCAACTTACAAACGACTCCTACTTGCAAACGGCAAGAGAAAACAGGAAGTGAGAGGAAATCTACCCCTAGGAAGGAAAATTCTATCCTGTTAGATTTAATTTGGGAAAAAGGTATCTCCTCTCTACTGATGCTTTATCACCAATCCTTGTTTCAATTAAAACCCCACTTTTCCAAAAACATTTGTCATTGGGACGGAAAGTGAGGTGACATGTTCTGAACAGATGTGCAAAGACAGCAAATGTTACAGGGGTGATAACCCCTCCCTATGTTCTCCAAAAAGCTTAAAAATTGATTTTTTTGGGATGTAGCTACACTTCATAATGTACCTGTTCAGATTCTACTTAAGAACAAACCTACAGTCCATGTCTTGTTTGCACCACCTATATACTGCTGTTCAGAGTATATAGGGTTGTAGGTATAGGGTTTTATTTTGGGTGCGGGGTCCCCCTTAGTATCCATACAAGACCCAAAGGGGCTGGGGTGGGGGGGGGGTGATGGGGTAGCCATGCCATTTTTCTCAAGGATTTTCAGCCATATGGCGGCCAGGACAAGACATGACATTAAAGCCGCAAGTGGTTTTAAATGGCTTCTTTTTTTCCTTTACAAATGTCATTTTGTGCAAGGACAGTTCTAAACACGGGAAACACATGCCACTTCACAGGCATACTTTAGACACCCCCAAGGTACCATATTTAAAGGAAAATTTCACTTTCTTTTTTTTCACTTTATGCATCATTAAAATGACTGCTCCCGAAAAAACTTTAGTTTTTAAAATTTCTTTTTGCATTGATATATGTCCCCTGGGGCAGGACCCGGGTCCCCAAACCTGTTTTATAACATTAACATGCATATTGGCCGTTGTAATTAGCAATTTTGATTTCGAACGTTCGCGTCCATTATAACGAATAGGGTTCGAAAATTCGCGCGAACTTTCGGTCCGTTCGAAGGTTCTGGTGCGAACCGAACCCGGGGGTGTTCGGCTCATCCCTAGTGGTAAGGCGTGGTTCTGGTCTTCTTTATTCCTAATGAATCCAAAAGTCTTCGGATCAACCGACTCTCAAAGTCCCTTCCTTGATCTGAGTGGAGTCTCTGTGGTAGTCCGTAATGGACAAAATACTTCTCCATAAGTATCTTGGCCACGGTGGATGCCTTCTGGTCTTTGGTTGGGAAAGCTTGAGCATAGCGGGTGAAATGGTCGGTTATTACCAGAACATTCCCCAATCCACTCAGGTCGGGTTCGAGGCAGAGAAAGTCAAGGCATACCAGATCCATTGGGCCTTGACTCTGTAAGTGGCCCATTGGGGCAGCTTGATGGGGTAGGGTCTTTCTCTGAATGCATCGTGCACAGGAATGGCAATACTCCTCTACTTCTGCCCTCATGCAGGGCCAATAGAACCGATTTCTGACAAGCTGGAAGGTCCTTTCTGCCCCTAGGTGACCATGATGGTCATGCAGGGCAATTAGTACAGTCTCTCGGTGCTTCTCTGGAAGAAATAACTGCCACTTATCTTCTGAGTCATCAGAGGGGCCCCTTCGGTAGACCACTCCCTGATGTACCTGTAGCCTGTCCAATTCCTTCCTCAACAGGCGAGCCTCCTTTGAGGGGTGATGTAGGAATTTGTTGGGATCCTGATTCTCCAGGGCTTCGAGGACCAATCTCCCCATGGGGTCTTCCAATTGGTCACACCTCAACTCCTTCTTGGACAGTCTCGGTAGGTTGTCTTCCTCCAGTTGAGTTACCCCACAATAGTGTTTGGGGACTCCTACCATGGTAACCCCTATTTCTTCTGCTCTGGAGCCTCCTCTGGCTTGGAATTCAGCCCCTTGACAAAGGGCCCGCACCCCGTCCGGTGCCACTTGGGTCCAATCTTCCCAGTCATTTGTCGTGGCATGAGACCTCCGGGACAGGGCATCTGCATCCCTATTTCCGGCTCCTGGTCTGTACTTCAGACTGAAGTTGAATCCAGACAATGCGGCCAACCACCTGTGTCCGGTGGCATCTAGTTTCGCGGTGGTGAAGAGGTAGGTCAGGGGGTTGTTGTCTGTCTTCACAGTAAACTCTGCCCCATACAAGTAGTCTTTTAGCTTGTCTACTACCGCCCATTTGAGGGCCAGGAATTCCAGCTTATGAGTGGGGTAATTCTTTTCTGAGGGGGTCAGGCTCCTGCTCACATAGGCCACTGGTCGCAGTTGTCCTTCATGTTCTTGGTAGAGTACACCACCTAGACCCTCATGGCTGGCATCCACATGTAATTCATAAGGTCTGGTAGGGTCGGCGTAGGCCAGGACTGGGGCAGTGGTTAAGCTCCTCTTCAGAGCATGTAAGGCCTCTTCACACCTTGGGTTCCACTGATCTTGAACTGACTCACCAGGCCTCCTGGGCCCTGAGTCATCCTCTTCCCCTTCTGCCTTTAGCAATTCATTCAACGGGCGGGCAATCCGAGCAAACCCCTCCACAAACCTCCTATAATAGGAGCAGAACCCCAGGAAGGATCTGAGCTCTGTTACTGTGGTGGGTCGTGGCCAGGAAGTGACTGCTTCCAACTTTTCAGGATCTGTGGCCACCCCTTCTTCAGACACTATGTGCCCCAGATAGTTCACAGAAGACTGGTAGAACCGACACTTCTCGGGGGAAAGCTTAAGTCCCTCTTCGCTGAGTCTTCTCAATACTTTCTCCAACCTGGCTTCATGTTCTTCCAAGGTTCTTCCAAAGACAATGACATCGTCCAAGTACACAAGGACTTCTATAAGATTCATGTCTCCAACAGTCTTCTCCATAAGGCGTTGAAAGGTAGCAGGAGCTCCAGACAGACCCTGAGGCATCCTATTGAATTCGAAGAATCCCACCGGGGTTATGAAGGCTGTCTTCTCCCTGTCTTCTGGGTGCATAGGGATTTGATAGTACCCACTCTTGAGGTCCATCACACTGAACCATTTGGCTCCAGACAAACTTTGTAGGGCATCTTCTATCCTTGGCGTGGTGTATTGGTCAGGGATGGTTCTCCTGTTGAGAGTCCTGTAATCGATACAAAGCCTCAACGACCCATTCTTCTTTCTGACCACCACGATTGGGGAGGCATAGGGACTTCTAGACTCCCGGATCACACCAGTCTTCTTTAGTTCTACAAGTTGTTCCCTCAGATCCTCCAGATCTGCCAGGGGGACCCGCCTGACCCTCTCTCGGAAGGGCTTATCTTCTTGGAGGCGGATCCGATGGGTGGCACTTCTTGCACACCCCACATCGAATTCATCTTCGGAAAAGATCTTCTCCCACCTGGTCAGCTGGGCCTTGGCTCTTTCTTTCCAAGCCCTGGGTAGGTTCGGGTTTTCCACGGACAGTTTCTCCCAAACATCTCCTCCGTCACCCGTCCCCTTGACTTCGGACCAAGTGACCGGGGCAGCAGGGCTCACCTGACCAAGCAACACTCTGGCAGGGATCTCCATGGGTCCTCCCGTAGTGTTCCTAACACTCACCGGAACTCTGCCATGGGCCTTCTTCAGGGCCTTGAACGGAATCACTTCTGGTATCACTTCCAGGCCTGAGGACTCTTCCCTTGGGTCTGATTCCAGCATGACAAAGGGGCCAGGTTGTTCCCACGAAAGCTTCACAGTGGCCCTAAGACAGGTTACTTCTCCGGGCTGTAGCACTACTCCTTCTCTGCCAAGTCTCCACACCTTCCCTATCCCCTCTCCCGGGGTCTTCTGCTCTAAGACCAGTCGTTGGTAGGCCGTCCTTAGCATGGGATGGATTTTGGTGGCTGAATGGTTTCTCTCTTTCACTAGAGGGGTCAGGAGTCTCCTGACTAGATCCGTGTTTGTCCCAATGATCAGGGAAATCTTGCTGGCTCCAGGCGGCCGGGGACACACGACTGCCAGGGTGTCAAACACTTCAGCCTTCCCAGCCACGGATGGGTCGAAAGTCATCTTTATGGGCAGGTACCCATCATAAGGGAAACTCTGGGTTCCAAGTCCCCATATCTCCAGCTCTTCTATCTTCTGGATAGGCAGATGACTCAAGTGCCTATCATAGAAGTCCCGGTATAGTAAAGTCACCTGTGCTCCGGTGTCCAAAAGAGCTTTAGTATAGACTCCTTCCACTTGAATGGGCACAGTAGGAGACGGGCCCACCAGTTCCTTTGGGTATGGCCGGACTGGGGTCACCTCTTTTTTTTTGGCTTTCGACCCTTGCTCTGCTCCTTTTGGACTTTAATTTTTCCTGAGCCTGGCATGCATTGACTTTCTCCCTCTCAATGGGGGCACAAACCCGCTGAGGGATGTTATTGTTCCTTTTAGGTGGATGTTCCTTCTTTGGGGTGCTGTACTTCCACTGAGGGGTCTTGCCCCCTCCCTCTGGGGTACATCTTGGTGGGGGTGTACTATACCTCCTCCTAGGAGTTTTGTCTCCTCCATTCTTGGCCTTTTTTTTTAGTTTGGAGCACACTGAAGATGATGGGCACCCGGTTGACTCCTTCACCGGGGCCCTTTGGAGTTTCCCGCCGGCTTGCAATTATTTGTTCTCTTCTTCTTTGGGCTGGAGCATACGTTAGCAAAGTGGCCACTCCCTCCGCAGTTATAGCAAATCACCTCTTCTCGGTCCTGTAGGGAGGCCGGTGCTGAGGTGTTCGGGAACAACTCCTTTCTTGGGCTTGGTTTCTCTCGTCTTCTCTGATCTTTATCCATCAAAGAGGTCAGCATCTCCAACACTTGGGCCATTTGCGATTTCAGAGTGTCAACCTCTGCATCTCTTTCTGGGCTCTTGACCGAATGGACCAACACTGGTACAGGTGTGACATTCGCCTTGGCCACCTGCTGATCTTCCTGCAGCGCCTCTTCGTCCCTAATAATTTTTATTAGATCAGAGTAGGTTAGTGACATTCCTCCTCCTGAGGTTTTCAGGTGCAGCCAGACCGGGTCCGAGCGCCGCGCTCCCCTCATGATCTGCTTCATGCGTGCTTCATCTGCATCTTTGGGCAGCATTCCCTTCTTCAGTACAATCTTGCATAACTGCCTGTTCAGCCTTCTAACATATTCTGACAGTTTCTCATTCCTCTGCTGGAGAGTGTGTTCAATTTGATAAATCATCTCTGACACCTTCTCCAGCTGACCAAACTCTTCCTGCAGCATGGCCAGGCAATCTTGAGCTGTACAGTTTTCATTTCCAAACCGGAAGCTCTTCACCGCTTCTGCCGCGGCACCTTTCAGACTTTCTAAGACTCGCTGTCTCTTCTGTGCCTCAGGCACCTCCCATGCTTCTACTGCCTGCAATGCCTGTTCCACCCAAGTGTCAAAATCTTCCTCCCCCGCAGGGACGGGGAGCTTCCCTGAGAAGGTGCTAAGCTTCCGGTAACCGGCCTCCACATGCACCGTACTGCTTTTCTGGCACTTAATTACAAGGTCTCCTAGAGCATTCAACAATTCAGGCCCTATAGCGGCCAGCGGTGATCCCGGGCTTAATAGTTCCTTAAGCTTTTCTGCTTTAGGGGATAGTGGTGGAGATAATTGTGGGAGTGATGGCTTTGGTGTCTGAAACCATTCTTCCTTCACTGGCAGCGTATGTATTGTGACAGCAGGAAGGTAAAGTCACCTGGTTGCATCCAGGGGGGTAGATATATTTCGCCCAGATTCAGGCTTTACGCCGACTTATACAACTAGGTGGAGAGTTGTATAAGCCCAGCTGAGGCTAGTGGGCTCATGGATGACTCATACCTCTAGGGAGAGTGTGGGGCGTCGTGCAGACAGGGAGTTAATGAGACCAGCTGAAGCTTGTCAGCTCATTTAGGCCTCTATAAGAACTCCCAGCTTCATTAGGTGCTTGCTCATGCCTGGAACCAGACCTGTGTGGACTGTCTAGGGAGAGTGAACCCCTGTGCGGTGAGACAAAGCCTGTGTGGCTATTTGCTTGGACATTTAAAACCAGGGACTTAGGGACTAGGACAGCACTAGGCTGATCCCAGTTGTTAGTTAGGAAACCTGTATGTTTAGTCAGAGGTCAAGTTGACCAGGATTTATTTTATTTATGTTTCTTTTGCTTTGCTGTGTTTTGTCACTGTAAATAGAAAATAAACCGCACCTTTTTGATTTTGAAAACCACAACCTCCGTTTGCTGGGCCTGTTTTTGTCTGGGGAGCCCATCCCGGGGGTCACACACACCCGCTGCCGAGCTAACCCCCTCACAGTTGGTGGAGAACCAGTGGCAGTTTTTTTTAAGCCAGCATGGAGGAGATACTGAAACAGCTGGCTCTAGCAAATGCCAATCAACAGCAGACAAATGCAGGTTTGCAAAGGAGCCTTGCAGCCCAGCAGCAAGCTCATCAACAGAGCCTTGCAGCCCAGCAGCAAGCTCACCAACAGAGTCTGGAAGCTCAGCAACAAGCCCAGCAGCAATCTGAGGCCCGCTTCATAGACCTGTTACAGAAGCAAGAGCAGAGACTACAACAAATGGAAGCAGTAATGCAGCAACGTCCGCAGACCAGTGAGGAAAGCCGTCCCACTAATACCGCGTCCTTTGGGGTGAGTCGTTTATTGACAAAAATGACTGGAGAGGATGATCCAGAGGTATTTTTGACCACATTTGAAAGGACCGCTGAAAAAGAAAAGTGGCCTGAGGAGCAGTGGGCTGGACTGGTGGCTCCTCTGTTAACTGGTGAATCGCAGAAAGCTTACTATGACCTAGAGCCTAACCAAGCAAAAGACTATGTGATGCTAAAAGCTGAAATTTTGGCAAGGCTGGGTGTCACCCAGGCTGTCCGGGCTCAGCGTGTGCATAACTGGACTTTCCAGCTTGGAAAACCCCCCAGGTCTCAAATGTATGATCTCATTCACCTGAGCAGAAAGTGGCTACAGCCAGAGACTTTGTCCGCACCAAAGATTGTGGAACGTGTTGTAATGGATCGGTTTTTGAGAGCTCTTCCTACTGCCATCCAAAAGTGGGTAAGCCATGGAGACCCAGAGACGGCCGATGGTCTTGTGGATCGTGTGGAGAAATACTTGGCTACAGAGAACCTGACGGCCTCTTCCAGAGACACTCGGACTTTCCACCCTAAGACCAGACCATCCCCAGGGGCGGATAAGAGGATTCCAAGGGGTGAGGGTGGAGAGAGTGAGAGGGTGGGAGCTCTACCCCAAGTTTGGCGAGAACAGCCTGGGAAATCAGCGGCTCAAGAGGCGGCAAGAAGGATCGTTTGCTACCGCTGCCGGCAAGCGGGACATATTGCAGCCAATTGCCCGGTTGTGGAGGAACCCATGCAGTGTGACTTTCTGACGGGCAGACGTCAGTCGCTGTGTGCGACAGTCGCATGCACTGCCATTCGAGGAACTGAGAAACATTTATGCAAAATGTGTGTTAATGGTAGAAATGTTGTGGTATTGCTGGATTCAGGTAGCCTTGTGACCCTGATAAAGGCTGAGTTAGTTAAAACAGAGGTCTTTGGGAATAGCAAGGTAGCTGTTATTTGTGTGCATGGGGACACCCGAGAGTATCCAGTGACTACAGTGTGTTTCGAGACCCCCAAAGGTACCCTCTCTCATCCAGTGGGCTTAGTATCTCAGTTACCGCATGACGCCATTGTGGGAAGGGATTTTCCGAAGTTCTGGGAACTGTGGGATGATCCTGAGCCCCCCACTGGTGCCCCTATGTACCAGGAATGTGATAGCCAGAACTCCCCTGAGAGTGGTGAGGACTCTCCGGAATTTCCCTTATCAGTATTGGCAGGGGAGACTCAAGAAACTGGAGAGGAGCCCACCTCCTCAGACGAAAACCTACCGTCTGTGGAGTTTTCTGATCTTGAGGTTCACAGGGAAAACTTTGCCACAGAACAGTTGAAAGACCCCGCCCTAATAAAGGCACGGGAAAACGTAGTGAAAATAGATGGCGAGTTAGTGAACCCAGATAATACCTGCACTAACCCATACTTCAGCGTAGAGAAGGACCTACTGTATCGGGTGGCAAAAAGGGCAGAAGAAACCGTTGAGCAGCTTGTGGTGCCCAAACCTTACAGGAAGTTGGTGTTGGAGTTGGCCCATGGGCACATTCTTGGAGGTCATCTGGGGACAGAGAAAACCCGAGAGAGGGTATTACAGAGATTCTATTGGCCGGGGGTGATGAAGGACATAGAAAATTATTGTTCCTCCTGCCCTGTGTGTCAGAGGTCGGCCCCGATGCCACATTTCCGTAGCCCGCTGGTCCCTCTACCCATCATTGAGGTCCCGTTTGAGAGGATCGCCATGGATTTGGTAGGGCCTATAATCAAGTCCGCTAGGGGGCACCAGTACATATTAGTTATAATGGACTATGCCACCCGTTATCCAGAAGCGATCCCTCTCCGAAATACCTCGGCCAAAACCATAGCCAAAGAGCTATCTCTTGTGTTTAGCCGGGTGGGTATTTGTAAAGAACTGCTTACGGACCAAGGTACACCCTTTATGTCCCGGGTTATGAAGGAGCTGTGTAAATTGTTCAAAGTGACGCAATTACGTACATCTGTGTATCACCCCCAAACCGATGGGCTGGTTGAAAGATTCAACAAAACCCTAAAACAAATGTTGAAGAAAGTGGTGGATAGAGATGGAAAGGATTGGGACTGTCTACTTCCTTATCTGATGTTTGCTATTAGGGAGGTGCCCCAATCCTCTACGGGATTCTCCCCCTTTGAGTTACTGTATGGGAGACACCCAAGAGGGCTGTTGGATATTGCCAAGGAAACTTGGGAAAGTGAGAGTTCTCCCCACAGGAGTGTGATTGAGCATGTCGCCCTGATGCAAGACCGAATTGCACAGGTAATGCCCATCGTGAAGGAACATTTGGCCCAAGCGCAGTTAGCACAGCAGAGAGTGTACAACCGTGGAGCCAAGACCCGTACCTTTTCCCCGGGGGATAGGATACTGGTACTTGTCCCTACGGTTGAAAGTAAATTCCTTGCCAAATGGCAAGGCCCCTATGAGATAATGGAAAAAGTGAGCGAAGTGAATTACAAGGTCAGACAACCAGGAAGGCGAAAGCCCGAACAGATCTATCACGTTAATCTGTTGAAAGCCTGGAGGGATAGAGAGTCCCTAGTCGCAGACACTTGGTCACCAGCTCAAACTGGTTGCGTGATTCCTGAGGTTGGAATAGCAGCCACCTTGTCACAACCCCAACAACAGGAGGTTAAGGAGTTTGTGCTTCGCAACAAGGAGGTATTCTCTGAGCTGCCGGGACAAACATCTGGGGTAGAGCATGACATCATTACCCCGCCCGGTGAAAGGGTGAAGTTAAAACCCTATCGGATCCCAGAGGCCCGACGGGAGGCAATACAGGAGGAAGTACAGAAAATGCTGAACTTAGGGGTGATAGAGGAGTCCCAAAGTGATTGGTCTAGTCCTATTGTGTTGGTGCCTAAACCGGATGGGAGCTGGCGATTTTGTAACGATTTTCGTCAGTTGAACAAAGTTACAAAATTTGACACCTACCCCATGCCACGTATAGATGAGTTGATCGACCGGCTGGGAACAGCCCGATACATGACGACTCTTGACCTCACAAAAGGGTATTGGCAAATCCCCCTGGCCAAGTCGGCCAAAGAGAAAACCGCATTTGTAACCCCAGACGGGGCGTTCCAATATAAAAGAATGCCGTTCGGGTTACAGAATGCGCCGGCCACATTCCAGCGGAAAATGGACCAGATGCTGAGGCGCCGTTGGAAGTATGCTGCGGCTTACCTGGATGACGTAATTGTCCATAGCACAGATTGGGCCTCACATCTGCCAAAAGTGCAAGCAGTCCTGGACTCTGTTCGGGAAGCGGGGTTTACAGCTAACCCCAAGAAGTGTACCATTGGGCAGGAGGAGGCCAAATATCTTGGGTACACCATTGGGAGGGGAGTAATAAAACCCCAACTCAACAAAGTCGAGGCCATCCAGAGTTGGCCACGTCCCAACAGCAAGAAGCAGGTACGAGCCTTTCTGGGAATCGCTGGGTATTATCGGCGATTCATTCCCCACTTTGCTTCTAAGGCTGTGCCCCTAACCAACCTGACGAAGGGGAAAGGGTCGGTCATGATTAAATGGACCCCCGAGGCTGAGGCAGCATTCCAATTCTTGAAACAAGCCTTATGTAGCCAGCCAGTGTTGTACTCACCCGACTTCTCTAAAGACTTTGTCGTACAAAGTGATGCGTCAGATGTGGGGTTAGGAGCAGTATTGTCCCAGGTCTGGAACGGGGAAGAGCACCCAGTCATTTACCTCAGCAGGAAGTTGAAGTCCCATGAGGTAAATTACGCCACCGTTGAAAAGGAGTGTTTAGCGGTGAAGTGGGCTCTAGATTCCCTTCGGTACTACCTGCTAGGTAGGCACTTTGACATGGTTACGGATCACGCTCCGTTAAAGTGGATGGCTCAAAACAAGGAAACAAATAGAAGAGTGAATAGGTGGTTCCTGGCCCTCCAGGAATTCAACTTCACAGTAAAGCATCGCCCTGGCGTTCAAATGGGGAATGTGGATGCTTTGTCTCGAGTACATGAATGCCTGATTGCTGGTGTTCCAACCCCGAGGTTAAAACAAGAGGGGGGGGTATGTGACAGCAGGAAGGTAAAGTCACCTGGTTGCATCCAGGGGGGTAGATATATTTCGCCCAGATTCAGGCTTTACGCCGACTTATACAACTAGGTGGAGAGTTGTATAAGCCCAGCTGAGGCTAGTGGGCTCATGGATGACTCATACCTCTAGGGAGAGTGTGGGGCGTCGTGCAGACAGGGAGTTAATGAGACCAGCTGAAGCTTGTCAGCTCATTTAGGCCTCTATAAGAACTCCCAGCTTCATTAGGTGCTTGCTCATGCCTGGAACCAGACCTGTGTGGACTGTCTAGGGAGAGTGAACCCCTGTGCGGTGAGACAAAGCCTGTGTGGCTATTTGCTTGGACATTTAAAACCAGGAACTTAGGGACTAGGACAGCACTAGGCTGATCCCAGTTGTTAGTTAGGAAACCTGTATGTTTAGTCAGAGGTCAAGTTGACCAGGATTTATTTTATTTATGTTTCTTTTGCTTTGCTGTGTTTTGTCACTGTAAATAGAAAATAAACCGCACCTTTTTGATTTTGAAAACCACAACCTCCGTTTGCTGGGCCTGTTTTTGTCTGGGGAGCCCATCCCGGGGGTCACACACACCCGCTGCCGAGCTAACCCCCTCACAGTATCAAGTGATAGATCTGATTATCTATGGCTTGTATACTCTGACTTTTAAAATGCTCTGGGATTTTGTTTTTCCATTCTACCAGTGCGTATGTAAACGAGATCACTGGATCTGGCCTAAAATCCATCACCCATGCTTTGTGGCTCGGAGACAGTAACAATACAAGCTGTTTTATCTCCTCTTCCTTCCATCTTTCCCCCGGGAGTACAATGACTACCGCCGCGGTTGGATCGGCGCCAATCGCTGCGCACCACTGTGACATTGCCAGCGGGTCCATGCTGGTACTTCTGACCGGCTTGATTGCAGCGTGCAACGTACAAGGATCCCGGACTCGAGCCCCCACGTGTAGCGCTACCCCCAGTTAAGAGAGCCGCTGATATTGATTTGGGCCCTGCAGTGCACCGCTGTCAACCCCCGGCAATCGGCTCTAACCTCCCGTGGCACAGCTGGTGATAGAGAGATAGGACCGCGTGATCGCAACTGTTGGTGACGCAGTCCTATAACAAACATACACAGAATATACTTTAAAACTCCTATTAAAGTAAGCGGAACTGACACCAAATGTACTTTACCCAGATATTTTACTGAGGCTAATGGGCAAGTAATAAACAACAGTATAACAAGTTGCAGATCCCTGCAATAAACAGTAATAAAGATAAACAGAGTAATCAGAATAATAAAGTATTGCTATGCAACTCTAGCGCTGCCCTTTTACAGCTACTTCCCCTCATGGGTAGACTAACACCCAGCAATGTCTACCTATGCAGTCAGGCCTGACTGATCTAAATGGAAGTTCAGTGAAACAATATTCGCTAGCAATCTCTCGGTGGTGCACTTGAAGAACAACTTTGTAATCCCAACGAATAGTAAAGATAAAGTATCTGTCTTTAAACAGCTCTCACCACCTGGACAAGTCCAAGTCCGTTTCCTCCATCGATTCGTCTAGGAACAGGAATCCACCGACATCCAAGTCTTCAATCCTTCTGGTGTACTGCAGCAAGGAGGATTAGATGTCTCTAAGGCTCTGCTAGGCTGGCAGAGGGCTCTTTGGAAAGGAGCACACGGCCCGGGCTTCAGGCCTTGTGCACACAGCAGTTAAGCACAGACATCCTCTTGCTAGGAGAGGGGGGTCCAAAGAGAGCGACCAAAACTCCGCCTCCCCTTTATAAAGTCTGCCCCAGCAGTCTCTGTTCTGGAGCAATGCACCCTGGGTGCTGCAAGATGTACTGGGAGATGTAGTCTCTTTCTCTCCTCTGCTTTCACTTCCAGTAATGTCTCTTTACTTCCTCCCGACTCACCTCTCACCTGGAACTTCTTATCTCTCTGCATTAAAGGGGAACACCCCGCTACACATGTGTACCAGGCTTTACAGACCAAGAAGATCATTGGTGTCATCCAGTTGGCTCTGCTAAGTGAAACTGACCCAGGAGCTATGCAGGCACCCTAAAATACATGCCACCACTCAAAAAACCCATAGCAACCTCCGGAGGAACCCTATGGTTCCATGGCACCCTGGTTGAGAATAGCTGCTATAGGAGTAGTAACCAAATAGCCAACACCCAATGTACAGGAAATACAATCATGAATTATGGAACAAGGAAGCAAAAATATGATTGTCACATCAAAATTGCTTTTGGGAAATCTATACAAGAATAACCGACGATGAGTACGGAGTGATAAAACATTGTTTTCTTCCCTTTATGTAAGATTACTGAGCGGCACCTGGGGAAGATGATCTAAGCTCATACACAAGGCAATACAAATGGAAATGGTACATCAATACCTAAAGCTTTGCCAAGTGGTGACAGTTCCTGCCTCTATTATTCCTGAATATGATGAATTAAGCCTCTGTGTTCTTCTCCAGTTTGTATCACAGTGTATAAATAGCAATTTGCCTGACGTGCCCTCTATTTCAGATTCATTATTTGTATTTAAGATTTGTCCATTTCGGCTGGGGATGGATCGGATTGTCCTCCTGTGCCGGCATAAAGACTGTGTACAGAGGGATTATCAATCGAATGGCAGCACAGAACACATTAAAGGGGGGGATGAATATCTGGGCGATAACTGGGGTCGCGGTGCGACCTCTTCTCACCCGCACGGTTTCTGGCAATCGGAGAGTCTCCGAGCAGGAAAGGCGCATGTGGCAAATAGCTAGCGGCACATGGAGGGCCTATTCAGACCTTGGTGTACTAGTGCGTTGTGCTAACACACGTGCATTAATGCATATTTTTTCATGTGTTGTTTTTTAAGGCAGTCCTTTAAGGGCTCATTTACATTTGCTTCAAATGTGGCATTGGACACGCTTTTTTAAAGCAATCCGAATGCCAATGAAAACACCTGTCACTAATTAACCACTTGCCGACCGCCTAATGAACATATACGTCGGCAGAATGGCTCGGCTGGGCAAAGCAACGTACCTGTACGTTGCTTCGAAAATCCCGCCGTGAGCTCCGTGACCGTTCCCGCAGGTCCCGCGGACTCGATGTTCGCCGGTGTCCCGCGACTGTGTCACAGAGCGGCAGAACGGGGACATGCCTATGTAAACAAGGCATTTCCCTGTTCTGCCTAGTGATAGGACAGTGATCTACTGCTCCCTGTCCTCGGGACAAGGGCCTCATCCCCAAAACACTTGCCCGGTGGTTGTGGGGGTCTGCGGGTGGGGGGCTTATCGGAATCTGGAAGCCCCCTTTAACAAAGGGGACGCCCAGATGCTGCCCCCCCCCTATGTGAATTGGTAACGGGTACATTGTACCCCTATCATTTCACCCAAAAAAGTGACAAAATTGTAAAAAAACACACACACAGCTTGGGACTAGTCCTTTAATAAAAAAGCAAAAAAAATATTCCAGCAATGTAATCCTTCCAGGACCCGACGATACACGCTGCCACAATCGATTCTGCCTCCATGGGAGGAGCACGCCGAATGACGCGAGACCCGCTTGACAGCTCTTAAATAGCCAAAGGGCGGGGCCACCCGTGACATACGCGGGTGACCCCGCCCCCCTCTGACGCAACGGTGGTTTCCCAACGATCAGTGACATGTCACTAGGAAGAACGGGGAGATGTTGTGTTTACACTAACATCTCCCCGTTCTTCAGCTCTGTGACCCGATCGCGGGACACCGAGTCCGCGGGTCCCGCGGGCATGGTCACGGAGCTCACGACAGTGTTGCGAGCGCGCCGGCCGCGGCGCGCGTGACCACACGGCCGTAAATTAAAGGGGACATATATATACGTGCCATTCTGTCAACGTATAAGTTTGTGCGGCGGTCGGGAAGCGGTTAAAATCCATACCAGACCTGAAGGGCCTGACATGAAATTTGGGGGGACCCCCACGCATTTTTTTTTCTAATTTTGGTTCGGGGTTCCCCTTTATATTCATACCAGACCAAAAGGGCCTGGTAATGGACTGAGAGGGGAACCCATGCTGTTTTTTTTCAATGACTTTCATTTGTATTGCCGGGACCCGACAATTCATTATAGCCGCGAGAAGTTTTAAAAAGAAATGTCATTTTGTGCAGGGACTTTTCTAAACACGGGAAACATGCGCTGCTTTACAGGCATACTATAGACACCCCCCAGGTATGAAAGTTAAAGGAATATTTCACTTTTATTGTTTCACTTTAAGCATTATTAAAATCACTGCTCCCGAAAAAACGTCCGTTTGTAAAAAAAAATGTTGCATTGATACCAAGCTCCTTTGGTTCACAGAGACTGATGTGAATGGCTGAACGTTCTCTGTACAGCACTGCAGTATATGTCGGAGCTATATAAATGTGTGCTACAATTGTGGGACATTAGAGTGTAAGCTCCTTTGGTTCACAGAGACTGATGCGAATGGCTGAACGTTCTCTGTACAGCACTGCAGTATATGTCGGAGCTATATAAAATGTAAACCCGTGGCCAAAAGTTTTAAAAATGACACAAATTTAAATTTTCACAAAGTCTGCTGCTTCAGTGTTTTTCGATCTTTTTGTCAGATGTCACTATGGTATGCTGAAGTATAAATTACAAGCATTTCATACGTGTCAAAGGCTTTTATTGACAATTTCATTAAGTTTATGCAGAGTCAATAATTTCAGTATTGGCCCTTCTTTTTTAAGGCCTCTGCAATTTGCCTTGGCATGCTGTCACTCAATTTCTGGGCCACATCATGGCTGATGGCCGCCCATTCTTGTATAGTCAATGCTTGGAGTTTTTCAGAATTTGTGAGGCAGTTTTTTTGTTCACCCGCCTCTTGAGGATTGACCACAAATTCTCAATGGGTTTAAGGTCTGGGGAGTTTCCTGGCCATAGACCCAAAATGTTGATGTTTTGTTCCCCAAGCCACTTAGTTATCACATTTGCCATATGGCAAGGTCCTCCATCATGCTGGAAAAGGCATTGTTCCTCACCAAACTGTTCTTGGATGGTTGGAAGAAGTTGCTCTCGGAGGATGTTTTTGTACCATTCTTTATTCATGGCTGTGTTCTCAGGCAAAATTGTGAGTGAGCCCATTCCCTTGGCTGAGAAACGACCCCACACATGAATGGTCTCAGGATGCTTTACTGTTGGCATGACACAGGATTGATGGTTTTCTTCTCTGGACAAGGTTCTTTCCGGATGCCCCAGACAATCAGAAAGGGGATTCATCAGAGAAAATGACTCTACCCCAGTCCTCATAAGTCTGTCCCTGATGTTTTTCCTGGAGAGAAGTGGCTTCTCTGCTTCCCTTCCTGACACCAGGCCCTCCTCCAAAAGTCTTCTCCTCACTGTGCGCGATGATGTACTCACACCTGCCTGCTGCCATTCCTGAGCAATCTCTGCACTGGTGGTGCCCCCGATCCCGCAGCTGAATCATCTGTAGGAGATGGTCCTTGCTGGACATTTTTGGGCACCCTGAAGCCTTCTTCACAACAATTGAACCTCTCTCCTTGAAGTTCTTGATGATCCGATAAATGGATGATTTAGGTGCAATCTTAGTAGCAGCAAAATCCTTGCCTGTGAATCCCTTTTTGTGCAAAGAAATGATGACTGCACATGTTTCCTTGCAGGTAACCTTGATTAACAGAGGACGAACCATGATTTCAAGCACCACCCTCCTGTAAAGCTTCCAGTCTGGTATTCTAACTCAATCAGCATTGCAGAGTGATTTCTAGCCTTGTCCTCGTCAACACTGACACCCGTGTTAATAAGAGAATCACTCACATTTTTTTAATTTTTTTTTTTTGGGGGGGGGGGGAGATTAAGTTCATTTTCATGACAAAGAGGTACTTTACAATTAATTTCAATTCATCTGATCCCTCTTCATAACATTCTGGGGTATATGCAAATTGCCATCATAAAAACGGAGACAGCAGACTTTGTGAAAATAAATGTTTGAGTCATTCTCCAAACTTTCGGCCGTGGCTGTGTAATAAAAGTGTGGGACATTAAAGTGTAAGCTTCTTTGGTTCGCAGAGACTGATGTCAACGGCTGAACGTTCTCTGTACAGCACTGCAGTATATGTCAGAGCTATATAAATGTATAATAAAAGTGTGGGACATTAGGGCGTAAGCACCTCTGGGGAAGAGATTGATGCAATGGGTTCAGTTTTCTCTGTATAGCACTGAGGAATATGTCAGAGTGATAAAAATGTATAATAATAGTGTGTATGTGTGTGTGGGGGGGGGGGGCATTAGAGTGTAAGCTTCTCTGTTGCTGTGATTAATGTGAATGGCTGTGTCCTCTGTACAGCGCTCCGAAATATGTTGGATCTATATAAACACATAGTGATAACAGTGAGTGATTGCAGAGGACATTAGAGTGTAAGCTCACTTGGTAGGAATAACAATACCAACAATTTTGCTAGAAATAGTTAGCAGCTTTGTCTACGGATCATTCCTCATTTGCACAGGATTTTCATATTACAGAGGGATAAATATTTCCTAATAAGCAAAAACATTTATACTGTGGATTGACAAGTCAGTCATTTAGCTACGTGTCCCTTGTCCCCCCTCCACCCTCCCTAAACAGATTAGCGCCCCCCTCTGGGGCATTTCAGAGGAGGAAATAGAAGTCTTTAATATCAGCGGGGAGCTGGAACAATAGCCCAGTTCATTATATTCCTGATTGGTCTCATTGGCAGTGTTTTACATTTCTTAATAGGAGATTTGCTTCCTTACCTTATCTCCGATCCACTCCTGTTTGATCTTGCATGGCTGCCGGTGTACAAATGTCATTTCAGGCATGACTTTCCCTCCAGCCCCCTGGGCACAGTAAAAGGCCTATAAAATGACCCGGTCAGGGACGGCAGCGACTTACCGCTTCCTTGGCTCTGGGGCATCAGATTAATTTCTACAACATCATTTAAGGAAATTGGCATTTTAATTTAAAATCTTTCATGTTGTAAATCCCCAGCCTTAATGGATGCACTAAATCTTTATTTTCTTATTTGTGGCTTTTAATACGAAATTATAGATTTAGCAGTCACCTCATGGAATCCTTTAACTGCAGCGTTTTCTCTGCCAGTGCATATTATTATTGTACATGGACGTTGCTTATGGAATATTCAATTTTGGAGTGTTTCTGTTTTGGTCCAGGCTACCCTCGTAGAATTATGAAGTTCCTGCAAATTTGTCAGCTACAGATATACACTATGAAGCCCCAATCCTTCCACCACCATCCCTAGAATCTGGTTCCTGCAAATTGGTCAGTCCATTCATACTATGAATCCCTTCTGTTCCACCAATACCCCACAAAAATTTTCTTTTGGTCAAGAATGAGTTGATGAGAGTTAGGCCTCGTACACACAACCGAGAATCTCGTCAGGAAAAAACACGTTGTTTTTCCTGACGAGATTCTTGACAAGAATCTTGTCCCGGCCGAGTGTACACACGCTCGATTCAAAAGAACCGCCGTTCTTTTCAATGGATGAACGCGGTGACGTCATTGACTACGACGAGCGTGCGCTCGTCACATTCGATGCCGACGCCATCTTGCTACACCCTACTTATGCCTAGGAAGCTACCACGCATGCTTCGAAGTCATTTTGAGCATGCGCGGGTTTCCACGGCTACAGGTAAGTATACACACGCTCGTGTTTCTCGTCGGGAAACAGGCTGACGAGAATCTCGGCGAGAAAATAGAGAGCAGGTTCTCTATTTTTCTCGTCGAGATTCTGGCCAGTTTTCTTGACGAGAAACCTGAAAGTCTCATACACACGGCCGGTTTTCTCGGCAAGAAAGCTCTCCCGGCAGTTTTCTTGTCGTTTCTTGACGAGAAAACCGGCCGTGTGTACGAGGCTTTAGGATCACTAATTAAAGAAGTATTTATTGGGAGTTAACATTGCACATGGAAGTTGATTATGGAATGTTCCATATTGGAATGTTTCTGTTTTGGTATATGCTTACTTTATAGTATTACAAAGTTCCTACAAATTTGTTAGTCATGGATCCATACTATGAATCCCCCATTCTTCTACCCTCCATTTCGGTCAAGGATGACTTGATAAGAGTTTGGGCCACAGATGAAGAAGTACAAATTTTGAGATAATATTGTATATCAAAGTTGCTTACGGAATATTCCAATTAGAAATGTTTCCATTTTGGTCCAGGCTGACTTCATTATATTATGAAATTCATGCAAATTAATCAGCCTATTCATACTATGAATCCCCTTTGTTCCACCGTCACCTCACAAGATTCCATTTTGGTCAAGGGTGAGTTGATGAGAGTTATGACCACTAAATAAAGAAGTATATATTGAGAGTTAACATTGTACATGGAAGTTGATTATGGAATATTCCATTTTGGAATGTTTCTGTTTTGGTATATGCTTACTTTATAAGGTTACAAAGTTCCTACAAATTTGTTAGCTATGGATCTATATGAATCCCCCATTCTTCTGCCACCCAAGAGGATTCCATTTCAGGATGACTTGATAAGAGTTTTAGCCACAGATAAAGAAGTACAAATTTTGAGATAATATTGTATTGTACATGGAAGTTGCTTATCGGATATTTCATTTTGAAATGTTTCCATATTGGTCCAGGCTGACTTCATAGTATTACAAAGATCCTCCAAATTGGTCAGCCTATTCATACTACAAATCCCTCTGTTCCACCACCATCGCACAAGATTCAATTTTGGTCAAGGGTGAGTTATTGAGAGTTGGGACCACTAATTAAAGAAGTACAGTACATATTGGGAGTTTACATTGTACATGTAAGTTGATTATAGAATATTCCATTTTGGAATGTTTCTCTTTTGGTATATGCTCGCTTTATAGTATTACAAAGTTCCTACAAATTTGTTAGCCATGGATCCATACTATGAATCCCCCATTCTGCTACCATCCCAGAGGATTCTATTTCAGTCAAGGATGACTTGATAAGAGTTTGGGCCACAGATGAAGAAGTACACATTTTGAGATAATATTGTACATGGAAGTTGCTTACAGAATATTAAAATTTTGGTCCAGGCTGACTTCATAGTACAGTATTACAAAGTTCCTGCAAATTGGTCAGCCTATTCATACGACAAATCCCCTCTATTCCATCACCACACCACAAGACTCTATCTTGATCAAGTCTAGGTTGATGAGAGTTAAGGCCACTAATTAAAATATATATATTGGGAGTTAAGACTGTACATGGAAGTTGATTATGGAACATTCCATTTTGGAATGTTTCTGTTTTGGTCCATTTTTACTTTTTAGTGATATGAAGTTCCTGCAAATTTGTTAGCCATCAATCCATACTTCATATCCCCCTATTCTCCTACCATCCCAGAGAATTTCCATTTTGGTCAAGGATGACTTGAAAACAGTTTGAGCCACAGATAAAGAAGTAAAATTTTCCAGATAATATTGTTCATGGAAATTACTTACAGAATATTCCAATTTGAAATGTTTTCATTTTGGGCCAGGCTGACTTCATAGTATTACAAAGTTCCTGCAAATTGGTTAGCCTATTCATACTACGAATCCCCTTTGTTCCACCACCACCCCACAAGATTCCATTTTGGTCAAGGGTAGTGATGAGCCGAACACTAGACTTGTGCACAACGGAAAAATTCGTTCCGTTTCGGTTCGTTTCTTTCCGGTCCTGTTGATTCGTAATCATTCGTAATTTTGCTAGACGGGATTTTTCGTGTTCGGACTCATTCGTATTTTTGCAAGCGACATTTTTCGTTGAATTTTTTGTTGCTTTATAATTCGTACTTTCGGTAGAGTACGTTGTTTTTCGTTGATTCTGGACACAACTCCTACTTTCGTAACTTTTTTTGGGTTCGTACTTTCGGTAGAGTACGTTGTTTTTCGTTGATTCTGGACACAACTCCTACTTTCGTAACTTTTTTTGGGTCCGTTGATTCGTAATTTTCCGTGTCTCTCTCACAACGACGCTGCCTATTATGCCTAATGTGCTTCGAATGGATTTGTACTTTTCTAAATACATTGCGGTTATTTGTAACGATTCGAAATCTCGTATTTTACTTTCGTTTTTTACATGCGGCTATAGCCTCTGCCCCTGTACACCATTTTGAGAGGGTTCAGCACGGTGAGGGAGAAGCAGAGAGCAGAGCAGAGTGTTATTGTGCTTCGAATGGATTCGAAATCTCGTATTTTACTTTCGTTTTTTACATGCGGCTATAACCTCCGCCCCTGTACACCATTTTGAGAGGGAGTTCAGCATGGTGTGGGAGAAGCAGAGAGCAGAGCAGAGTGAGTGTTATTGTGCTTCGTATGGATTCGTACATTCGTAACTTTTTCATAACGAATTATGCCGAAGACATTCGGGCATTCGCTATTTGCGGTATAATTTATTTCGGATTCGGTCTTATTCGTAATTGCTTTGTTCGGAAATTCGAATGCTTCCGAATGTCCGAAAGTTGCTAAATTCGGACGAATTTCAATTCGTTACGAAACGAATTGCACAAGCCTACCGAACACCCCCGGGTTCGGTTCGCACCAGAACCCGCGAACGGACCGAAAGTTCGTACGAACATTAGAACCCTATTAAATACAATGGATGCGAACGTTCGAATTCTAAAGTGCTAATTATAACAACTATTATGCATGTTATTGTCCTAAAAAGGGTTTGGGAACCCGGGTTGTGCACCAGGGGACATGTATCAATGCAAAAAGAAGTTTTAAAAATGGTCGTTTTTCGGGAGCAGTCATTTTAATAATGCATAAAGTGAAAAAAAAAAAGTCAAATATTCCTTTAAATATCGTACCTAGGGGGGTGTCTAAAGTATGCCTGTGAAGTGCCACGTGTTTCCCGTGTTTAGAACTGTCCCTGCACAAAATGACACTTCTAAAGGAAAAAAAAGCCATTTAAAACTGCTTGCGGCTTTAATGTAATGTCTGGTCCCGGTAATATGGATGAAAATCTTTAAGAAAAATGGCATAGCTACCCCATGACCCCCTACCCCAGCCCATTACCAGCCCCTTTGGGTCTTGTATGGATATTAAGGGGAACCCCGCACATAAAATAAAAAAGGCCCTATATACTCTGAACAGCCGTATACAGGCGGTGCATACAAGACAGGGACTGTAGGTTTGTTCTTATGTAGAATCTGTTTGTAGTAATTTTGAACAGGTACATTGTTGAAGTGTAGCTCCAGCCCAAAAATCTATTTTTAAACTTTTTGGAAAACATAGGTAAGGGTTATCACCCCTGTAACATTTGTTTTTGCTGTCTGTGCCCCTGTTCAGAACATTTCACCTCACTTTCCATCCCAATGACAACTGTTTTGAAATGTGGTGTTTTTCTTGAAACAAGATTGCTGATAAGCATCAGTACAGAGGAGACACCTTTTCTCCCATATTTATTCTTACAGAGAGAATTTTCCTTCCTAGTGGTAGATTTCCTCTCACTTCCTGTTGTCTTCTTGCGTTTGCAAGTAGGAGTCGTTTGTAAGTTGGATGTTTGAAAGTAGGGACCTGCCGTATATATACTCTGCAGAAATAGGCCCCTTAGTTGTTGGTGTTGGCACAACACTGTAAGCACTCACAGTTACTCTTGGTTGGTGCTGGAACGCCCTGCTGTCAACTATTATATCAGAATTTTAATTACATATAATTGTTGAACAGTGGTAGTAAAAATTGGGCCTTTGATGGTGGTGCTGGTGCCACAACACTGTAAGCCCTGACAGTTACTCTTGGTGGGTGCAGCAATGGGCCCTGCTGTGAATTATTAGATCAAGAATTGTAATTACATGCCCCTTTTGAACAGGGGCTGAAAAATTGGGCCTTTCGTGGTGGTGGTGGTGGTGGCGTTGCCACAACACTGTAAGCCCTCAGAGTTACTCTTGGTGGGTGCAGCAATGGGCCCTGCTGTGAATTATTAGATCAAGAATTGTAATTACATGCCCCTTTTGAACAGGGGCTGAAAAATTGGGCCTTTCGTGGTGGTGGTGGTGGTGGTGGCGTTGCCACAACACTGTAAGCCCTCAGAGTTACTCTTGGTGGGTGCAGCAATGGGCCCTGCTGTGAATTATTAGATCAAGAATTGTAATTGCATGCCCCTGTTGAACAGGGGCTGAAAAATTGGGCCTTTCGTGGTGGTGGTGGTGGTGGTGGTGTTGCCACAACACTGTAAGCCCTCAGAGTTACTCTTGGTGGGTGCAGCAATGGGCCCTGCTGTGAATTATTAGATCAAGAATTGTAATTGCATGCCCCTGTTGAACAGGGGCTGAAAAATTGGGCCTTAGGCACTGGTGGCACAACACTACAACCCCTCACAGATACTGTACTTGGAGCACAGCAATGAGCCCTGTTGCAAAGTATTGCTTCAAAAATTGTAATGACACGCCCCTGTTAAACAGGGGCTGAAAAATTGGGCCTTAGGCACTGGTGCCACAACACTCCAACCCCTCACAGATACTGTACTTGGAGCACAGCAATGAGCCCTATGGCAAATTATTGCTAAAAAAATTGTAATTACACGCCCCTGTAAAACAGGGGCTGAAAAATTGGGCCTTAGCCACTGGTGGCGGCACCCATAAACAAAAATGATCTTCCAAGCTATCATCATCAATCGTATCATTGAGGACTCGGAGGAGGAGGATAGCCAGTCAACATAACAGCACAGGCACTCAGCATCAGCATCAGTCTTGAAGGGATGTGACATGTTAAAATCAATTAGTCTGTTATATCAGCATCAGGTGTGTGGTAGCTGGTGGTGATCCAAGACTGGTTCATCTTGATGAAAGTCAGTCGATCAACCGAGTCGGTGGACAGGCGCACCCTGTGATCCGTGACAAATCCTCCAGCAGCACTGAATGTGCGTTCCGAAAGAACGCTGGATGCAGGACAGGCCAGTAGCTCAATTGCATACTGTGCAAGCTCTGGCCAGTGATCCATCCTCAAGACCCAGTAAGCCAGAGGATTTTCGGTGGGGAAGGTGTCCAAGTCTGACCTTGCCCCTAGATATTCCTGCACCATGTTTATCAGACGCTGGCGATGGTTGCTGGAACCGATCATACTTTGGGGCTGCGGACTAAAGAATTGTCTGAACGCATCGGTCAGACGGCCACCTTCCCCACCGCTCCTTCTTTGACTGGCCGAAGCCTCAGCAACTCGTTGTCCAGGACCAGGAGTTTGTAACCTCCCAGTCTCTGGGAACGCGTTGCACAGACCTTTCTGCAAGGCCTCCCGGAGTTGTCTCATCCTCTGCTCCCTCTGCGACGGTAACATAAGGTCCGCAACCTTACCCTTGTACCGTGGATCAAGGAGAGTGGCCAGCAAGTAATGGTCCCTCTCCTTGATCCGAAGAATACGAGGATCCTTCCGCAGACTTTGCAGGATCAGGGAGGCCATGCAGCGTAGGTTTGCTGAGGCATTCGCTCCGGAGTCCTCTGGGTCACTAAGGACGACATGATCCGCAGCCACCTCCTCCCAGCCACGTACAAGTCCACTGGTTTCTTGGGACTGTAAATCATCCCTAAAAGACTGCTGCTGATGATGCTGAGTGCCAGCCTCCACCTCCATGCTGACACAATCCTCCTCCTCCTCCTCCTCTTCCTGTGCGATGGGTGGGACAGAAGGAACACTGTCTGGGTAAAGGGGGCCTTGAGAGGCAAGGAAGTCCTCCTCTTCCTGCCTCTGTTCTGCCTCAAGTGCCCTGTCCATTATTCCACGCAGCGTGTGCTCCAACAGGTGGACAAGAGGTACAGTGTCACTGATGCATGCACTGTCACTGCTCACCATCCTCGTGGCCTCCTCAAATGGTGCCAGGACAGTGCATGCATCCCTGATCATGCCCCACTGGCGTGGAGAAAAAAAACCAAGCTCCCCTGACCCTGTCCTGGTGCCGTAGTCGCACAGGTACTCATTGATGGCCCTCTGCTGCGTGTGCAGCCGCTGCAGCATGGCCAACGTTGAGTTCCACCTGGTGGGCATGTCACATATAAGGCGGTTCTTGGGCAGGTTCAACTCCTTTTGCAGCTCAGCCAGGCGAGCACTGGCATTATAAGATCTGCGGAAATGCACACAGACTTTCCTGGCCTGCCTCAGGACATCCTGTAAGCCCGGGTACCTGCCCAAGAACCGCTGCACCACCAGGTTAAGGACGTGAGCCACACAGGGCACATGGGTCAGTTGTCCCTGTCGGAGGGCGGAGAGGAGGTTGGTGCCATTGTCGCAAACCACCATTCCTGGCTTAAGCTGGCGTGGCGTCAACCACCTCTCGGCCTGGCCCTGCAGAGCAGACAGGACCTCTGCCCCAGTGTGGCTTCTGTCCCCCAAACACACCAGCGCAAGCACGGCATGGCATCTTTTTGCCTGCGTACTTGCGTAGCCCCTTGAACGCCTACGGAGCACCGCTGGTTCCGAGGACGAAACCACAGGAAGAGGCCATGGAGGAAGAAGAAGAGGAGGGGGTGGAGGAGAGAGGTGTGTCACAACCAGTAGTAGCATTTTGGAGGCGTGGCGGTGGAACAACCTCCAACACTACTGCACCTTGTCCTGCATCCTTCCCAGCTGCCAAAAGAGTGACCCAATGGGCCGTGAAAGAAAGGTAACGTCCCTGTCCATGCCTGCTGGACCATGAGTCAGCGGTAATATGCACCTTACCGCTGACCGCCCTGTCCAGCGAGGCCAAGACATTGCCTTCCACATGCCGGTAGAGAGCCGGAATAGCCTTCCGTGAGAAAAAGTGGCGTTTGGGAACCTGCCACTGAGGAACCGCACATTGCACAAACTCACGGAAGGGGGCCGAGTCTACCAACTGAAAAGGCAGCAGTTGAAGCGCTAGCAATTTAGCCAAGCTAGCATTCAACCGCTGGGCATGTGGATGGCTGGGAGTGAACTTCTTTCGACGGTCCAGCAGCTGGGGCAGGGAAATTTGTCTGCTAGAATCGGACGTCGGTGTACTGCTAGCAGAGTGGCCGCAAGTACTTGGCTGTGACACACCTAATTCTACACCTTCATTCCTCTCAGTGCATGTTTCAGAGAGGACTGAAGTTATAGTGGGGTTGGAGATCCCAGCTGATGCGGTGCAAGGAGAGGTCCGCTTTGTTCTTTGGTGTGGGTCTTTGAGGTAGGCTTGCCAACGAGCTGCATGGCAGGTCAACATATGTCTGGTCAGGCATGTGGTACCCAAGCGGCTGATGTTTTGGCCACGCGATATACGCTTGAGACATATGTTGCAAACAGCAGCTGTGCGATCTGATGCACTAGCCTCAAAAAAGGCCCACACCAAAGAACTTTTTGAATGACGGGCAGAGGCAGCGCCCTGCACAGGCGGAGCTCTGTGGTGTGATTCCGTCGGTGTACTGCCCTTACGCTGGCCACCAAAGGGCATCCTGCCTCGTTGGAGATGTGCCTCCTCCTCATCCTCCTCCTCCTCCTCTCTCCTATTAGGCACCCACGTGGAGTCAGTGACCTCATCATCCCCTCCCTCCTCATCACTGGAGCCAATCTGGCAGTATGCTGCAGCTGCTGGAACATGACTGCCAGATTGGTGTCCTTCTTGAGCATCCCCTCTGTCTGCTCTCACGCTACTGCCTTCCTGTAGCTGGGTTTCATCATCAGACCCTTCGAAACGCTGGGCATCCTCCTGGAGCATGTACCCAACACTGTGCTCAAACAGTTCGGGGGACTCCTCAGGAGGAGGACATGGTGGGTCTAGGGAAGGAGTGACTGATGATGAGTCTGACATTGATACCAGGGAAGAGGACGCTTTGGCAGCTGCTTTTCCAGTACCCTGAGCCTGGGTGAGAGAGGATGAGGAGGAGGAGGAGGGCTTGGTCATCCACTCTACCAAGTCTTCGGCATGATGTGGCTCAACATGTCCAGCTGCCGAAAAGAAGGACAAGCGTGTCCCATGGCCATGTGCTGATGACAATGCACCGCGTCCACGACCAGCACTGTTGCCCCCAGACACAGAGCCTGCTTGCCCTCTTTTATTGCCTCCTGACTGTCTGCCTCTCCTTGTTTGCCTTCCAGACATTCTAATAGATGGCCTGCAGGGAGATGGGAAAAAAGCAATAAGGGCTACCTTCAGGTGTCCTTCTCTGTCCCTTTACTTAAGGATTTCTAAATATGGTTGAGGATGATTGCTTTTGCACAGAATAGCACAACGACAATTTCCCTGACTGTCCAAAAAAACAAGGATTTCAAAGATGGTTGATGAGGAATGCTTTAGCACACTATAGCACAAGGAGAATTTCCCTCACTGTCCTTCCCTGTCCCTAGAAACAAGGATTCGCACAGTAAAAGACACTGACACTCTCCCTACCTATAGTTTTCTGTCCCTAGAAAAAATGTTTTTTTAAAGCACACTATAGCACAAGGAGAATTTCCCTCACTTTCCTTCTTTGTCCCTAGAAACAAGGATTATCACAGTGAAAGAAACTGACACTCTTCCTACCTATAGTTTTCTGTCCCTAGAAAAAATGTTTTTTTAAAGCACACTATAGCACAAGGAGAATTCCCTCACTGTCCTTCCCTGTCCCTAGAAACAAGGATTCGCACAGTAAAAGACACTGACACTCTCCCTACCTATAGTTTTCTGTCCCTAGAAAAAATGTTTTTTTAAAGCACACTATAGCACAAGGAGAATTTCCCTCACTTTCCTTCTTTGTCCCTAGAAACAAGGATTATCACAGTGAAAGAAACTGACACTCTTCCTACCTATAGTTTTCTGTCCCTTGAAAAAATGTTTTTTTAAAGCACACTATAGCACAAGGAGAATTCCCTCACTGTCCTTCCCTGTCCCTAGAAACAAGGATTCGCACAGTAAAACACACTGACACTCTCCCTACCTATAGTTTTCTGTCCCTAGAAAAAAATTTTTTTAAAGCACACTATAGCACAAGGAGAATTTCCCTCACTTTCCTTCCCTGTCCCTAGAAACAAGGATTATCACAGTGAAAGAAACTGACACTCTTCCTACCTATAGTTTTCTGTCCCTAGAAAAAATGTTTTTTTAAAGCACACTATAGCACAAGGAGAATTTCCCTCACTTTCCTTCTTTGTCCCTAGAAACAAGGATTATCACAGTGAAAGAAACTGACACTCTTCCTTCCTATAGTTTTCTGTCCCTAGAAAAAATGTTTTTTTAAAGCACACTATAGCACAAGGAGAATTCCCTCACTGTCCTTCCCTGTCCCTAGAAACAAGGATTCGCACAGTAAAACACACTGACACTCTCCCTACCTATAGTTTTCTGTCCCTAGAAAAAATGTTTTTTTAAAGCACACTATAGCACAAGGAGAATTTCCCTCACTTTCCTTCTTTGTCCCTAGAAACAAGGATTATCACAGTGAAAGAAACTGACACTCTTCCTACCTATAGTTTTCTGTCCCTAGAAAAAATGTTTTTTTAAAGCACACTATAGCACAAGGAGAATTCCCTCACTGTCCTTCCCTGTCCCTAGAAACAAGGATTCGCACAGTAAAACACACTGACACTCTCCCTACCTATAGTTTTCTGTCCCTAGAAAAAATGTTTTTTTAAAGCACACTATAGCACAAGGAGAATTCCCTCACTGTCCTTCCCTGTCCCTAGAAACAAGGATTCGCACAGTAAAAGACACTGACACTCTCCCTACCTATAGTTTTCTGTCCCTAGAAAAAATGTTTTTTTAAAGCACACTATAGCACAAGGAGAATTTCCCTCACTTTCCTTCTTTGTCCCTAGAAACAAGGATTATCACAGTGAAAGAAACTGACACTCTTCCTACCTATAGTTTTCTGTCCCTAGAAAAAATGTTTTTTTAAAGCACACTATAGCACAAGGAGAATTCCCTCACTGTCCTTCCCTGTCCCTAGAAACAAGGATTCGCACAGTAAAACACACTGACACTCTCCCTACCTATAGTTTTCTGTCCCTAGAAAAAATGTTTTTTTAAAGCACACTATAGCACAAGGAGAATTCCCTCACTGTCCTTCCCTGTCCCTAGAAACAAGGATTCGCACAGTAAAAGACACTGACACTCTCCCTACCTATAGTTTTCTGTCCCTAGAAAAAATGTTTTTTTAAAGCACACTATAGCACAAGGAGAATTTCCCTCACTTTCCTTCTTTGTCCCTAGAAACAAGGATTATCACAGTGAAAGAAACTGACACTCTTCCTACCTATAGTTTTCTGTCCCTAGAAAAAATGTTTTTTTAAAGCACACTATAGCACAAGGAGAATTCCCTCACTGTCCTTTCCTGTCCCTAGAAACAAGGATTCGCACAGTAAAACACACTGACACTCTCCCTACCTATAGTTTTCTGTCCCTAGAAAAAATGTTTTTTTAAAGCACACTATAGCACAAGGAGAATTTCCCTCACTTTCCTTCTTTGTCCCTAGAAACAAGGATTATCACAGTGAAAGAAACTGACACTCTTCCTACCTATAGTTTTCTGTCCCTTGAAAAAATGTTTTTTTAAAGCACACTATAGCACAAGGAGAATTCCCTCACTGTCCTTCCCTGTCCCTAGAAACAAGGATTCGCACAGTAAAACACACTGACACTCTCCCTACCTATAGTTTTCTGTCCCTAGAAAAAATGTTTTTTTAAAGCACACTATAGCACAAGGAGAATTTCCCTCACTTTCCTTCCCTGTCCCTAGAAACAAGGATTATCACAGTGAAAGAAACTGACACTCTTCCTACCTATAGTTTTCTGTCCCTAGAAAAAATGTTTTTTTAAAGCACACTATAGCACAAGGAGAATTTCCCTCACTTTCCTTCTTTGTCCCTAGAAACAAGGATTATCACAGTGAAAGAAACTGACACTCTTCCTTCCTATAGTTTTCTGTCCCTAGAAAAAAAGTTTTTTTAAAGCACACTATAGCACAAGGAGAATTCCCTCACTGTCCTTCCCTGTCCCTAGAAACAAGGATTTGCACAGTAAAACACACTGACACTCTCCCTACCTATAGTTTTCTGTCCCTAGAAAAAATGTTTTTTTAAAGCACACTATAGCACAAGGAGAATTTCCCTCACTTTCCTTCTTTGTCCCTAGAAACAAGGATTATCAAAGTGAAAGAAACTGACACTCTTCCTACCTATAGTTTTCTGTCCCTAGAAAAAATGTTTTTTTAAAGCACACTATAGCACAAGGAGAATTCCCTCACTGTCCTTCCCTGTCCCTAGAAACAAGGATTCGCACAGTAAAACACACTGACACTCTCCCTACCTATAGTTTTCTGTCCCTAGAAAAAAAATTTTTTAAAGCACACTATAGCACAAGGAGAATTCCCTCACTGTCCTTCCCTGTCCCTAGAAACAAGGATTCGCACAGTAAAACACACTGACACTCTCCCTACCTATAGTTTTCTGTCCCTAGAAAATTTTTTTTTAAAGCACACTATAGCACAAGGAGAATTTCCCTCACTTTCCTTCTTTGTCCCTAGAAACAAGGATTATCACAGTGAAAGAAACTGACACTCTTCCTACCTATAGTTTTCTGTCCCTAGAAAAAATGTTTTTTTAAAGCACACTATAGCACAAGGAAAATTCCCTCACTGTCCTTCCCTGTCCCTAGAAACAAGGATTCGCACAGTAAAACACACTGACACTCTCCCTACCTATAGTTTTCTGTCCCTAGAAAAAATGTTTTTTTAAAGCACACTATAGCACAAGGAGAATTTCCCTCACTTTCCTTCTTTGTCCCTAGAAACAAGGATTATCACAGTGAAAGAAACTGACACTCTTCCTACCTATAGTTTTCTGTCCCTAGAAAAAATGTTTTTTTAAAGCACACTATAGCACAAGGAGAATTCCCTCACTGTCCTTCCCTGTCCCTAGAAACAAGGATTCGCACAGTAAAACACACTGACACTCTCCCTACCTATAGTTTTCTGTCCCTAGAAAAAATGTTTTTTTAAAGCACACTATAGCACAAGGAGAATTTCCCTCACTTTCCTTCCCTGTCCCTAGAAACAAGGATTATCACAGTGAAAGAAACTGACACTCTTCCTACCTATAGTTTTCTGTCCCTAGAAAAAATGTTTTTTTAAAGCACACTATAGCACAAGGAGAATTTCCCTCACTTTCCTTCTTTGTCCCTAGAAACAAGGATTATCACAGTGAAAGAAACTGACACTCTTCCTTCCTATAGTTTTCTGTCCCTAGAAAAAATGTTTTTTTAAAGCACACTATAGCACAAGGAGAATTCCCTCACTGTCCTTCCCTGTCCCTAGAAACAAGGATTCGCACAGTAAAACACACTGACACTCTCCCTACCTATAGTTTTCTGTCCCTAGAAAAAATGTTTTTTTAAAGCACACTATAGCACAAGGAGAATTTCCCTCACTTTCCTTCTTTGTCCCTAGAAACAAGGATTATCACAGTGAAAGAAACTGACACTCTTCCTACCTATAGTTTTCTGTCCCTAGAAAAAATGTTTTTTTAAAGCACACTATAGCACAAGGAGAATTCCCTCACTGTCCTCCCTGTCCCTAGAAACAAGGATTCGCACAGTAAAACACACTGACACTCTCCCTACCTATAGTTTTCTGTCCCTAGAAAAAATGTTTTTTTAAAGCACACTATAGCACAAGGAGAATTCCCTCACTGTCCTTCCCTGTCCCTAGAAACAAGGATTCACACAGTAAAACACACTGACACTCTCCCTACCTATAGTTTTCTGTCCCTAGAAAAAATGTTTTTTTAAAGCACACTATAGCACAAGGAGAATTTCCCTCACTTTCCTTCTTTGTCCCTAGAAACAAGGATTATCACAGTGAAAGAAACTGACACTCTTCCTACCTATAGTTTTCTGTCCCTAGAAAAAATGTTTTTTTAAAGCACACTATAGCACAAGGAGAATTCCCTCACTGTCCTTCCCTGTCCCTAGAAACAAGGATTCGCACAGTAAAACACACTGACACTCTCCCTACCTATAGTTTTCTGTCCCTAGAAAAAATGTTTTTTTAAAGCACACTATAGCACAAGGAGAATTCCCTCACTGTCCTTCCCTGTCCCTAGAAACAAGGATTCGCACAGTAAAACACACTGACACTCTCCCTACCTATAGTTTTCTGTCCTTAGAAAAAATGTTTTTTTAAAGCACACTATAGCACAAGGAGAATTCCCTCACTGTCCTTCCCTGTCCCTAGAAACAAGGATTCGCACAGTAAAACACACTGACACTCTCCCTACCTATAGTTTTCTGTCCCTAGAAAAAATGTTTTTTTAAAGCACACTATAGCACAAGGAGAATTCCCTCACTGTCCTTCCCTGTCCCTAGAAACAAGGATTCGCACAGTAAAACACACTGACACTCTCCCTACCTATAGTTTTCTGTCCCTAGAAAATTTTTTTTTTAAAGCACACTATAGCACAAGGAGAATTCCCTCACTGTCCTTCCCTGTCCCTAGAAACAAGGATTCGCACAGTAAAACACACTGACACTCTCCCTACCTATCCTTCTCTTTCCCTAAACTAAAGGAATCCAGGTTAAGCAAGAAAAAAATAAATGTCACTGTCCCTGCCTATGCTTCTCTTTCCCTGCTCCGGAACACACTACACTAGGCCGCCGTGCTGGCGGCCTTTTATAGTGTGGGGCGTGTACTAAACACCCTCAGCAATAATTGGCCACAGGCATCCTGCCTGTGGCCAATCATTGCTCTCCTCGCTGCCGGCGCTGTGATTGGCCAAGCATGCGGGGTCACAGTGCATGCTTGGCCAATCACAGCGCCTGGATGACACTGCGATGGCGTAGTGCATTGTGGGCCGTTCGCGTCACTCGAATTTGGCGCGAACGGCCCAAATCGTTCGATCTTCGTCGAACGATCGAACAGCCGATGTTCGAGTCGAACGTATGTTCGACTCGAACACGAAGCTCATCCCTAGTCAAGGGTGAGTTGATGAGAGTTAGGACCACTAATTAAAGAAGTATGTATGGGAGTTAACATTGTACATGGAAGTTGAGTATGGAATATTCCATTTTGGAATGTTTTTGTTTTGGTCCATACTTACTGTATAGTATCACAAAGTTCCTGCAAATTTGTTAGCCATGAATCCATGTTATGAATCCCGCCATTCTGCTACCAGAGGATTCCATTTCTGTCAAGGATGACTTGATCCCCCTGTTCTGCCACCATCCCACAGGGTTCCCAGCATAGTGGAATGCTCCTTACATTGGTGGTCAGTGGGAAGAATTCTCCTTATATTGGTGGTGAGTGGGAAGAATGCTCCTTACATTGGTGGTCAGTGGGAAGAATGTTCCCTACATTGGTGGTCAGTGGGAAGAATGTTCCCTTCATTGGTGATCAGTGGGAAGAATGCTTCTTACATTGGTGGTCAGTGGGAAGAAAGCCCATGTTGTTGATTGGTCTGTGGGTAAAATGTTCCTTATATTGGTGGTCAGTGGAAAGAATGCCCCCACATTGGTGGTCAGTGGAAATAATGCTCTTTACATTGGTGGCCAGTGGGAAGAATGCTTCTTATATTGGCACTGAATAGGAAGAATGTGCTTTACATTGGTGGTTAGTGGGAAGAATACTCCTTACATTGTTGGTCAGTGGGAAGAATGCTTGGTACATTACTGGTCAATGGGAAGAATTTTCCTTACATCTATTAGTCAATGGGAAGGATTCTCCCTACATTGCTGGTCAGTGGAGAGAATAAGCCCCTACCAGATAGCTAAAAAATATTATTGGTGCGAGTGGTAATTTATCTGAGAGACAGAAATGTCTCAATCCTCAAAGAACCTTCAGCAACTGCTGAAGGAACCCTAGGGTTTCACGGGACCCTTGTTAAGAAAGGCTGGTCCAGACAATCCCTGAACAGGTGTCATCAGAGCCTTACATCGTTGAGCGATAAAGGATCAAAAAGTGGCATGTTTCTGCGGTCTGTGTGGGCCAGTTAGTCAGAAGATATCTCAGAGGCCGATGGGGCCAACAAAAGTCAATAGTTATAGACTGACCAAACCTGGGAAGTGCTTGAAACATCTCAATACCTATGTTCTGACAGACAGGAAAATGTGTGTAAGTGGTGTAAGTGGCCATAGTATTAACCCCCAGCATTGGTGTAAGTGGCCATAGTAATAACCCCCATAATTGGTGTCAGTGGCCATAGTAATAACCACCTGCATTGGTGTAAGTGGCCATAGTAATAACCCCCAGCATTGGTGTAAGTGGGCACAAAAATAACCCCCAGATTTGGTGTCAGTGGCCATAGTAATAACCCCCAGCGTTGGTGTAAATGGTCACAAAAAAACATCATTGGTGTAAGTGGCCGTAGTAATAACCCCCAGCATTGGTGTAAGTGGGCACAAAAATAACCTTCAGATTTGGTGTAAGTGGCCATAGTAATAACTCCCGGCATTGGTGTAAGTGGCCATAGTAATAACTCCCGGCATTGGTGTAAGTGGCAACAGTTAAACTCCCAACATTTATTTAAACAGCTGCAATAACAACCCCCAGAATTCATGTTAGTGACTCCAAAAATAACCCCCCGATTAATGAGACAGGAAAAGAGGAACCAGGGAAGGCAAAATATAAGCAAATTAAACTTCAGCTTTAAGTCCCAAATACAGTCATTAAATAAACCAAATATATACAAAAGCACACCACATTCCCGCTAATGACAGGCAGTTCCGCTAATGTTCTCAGTGAATTATCTGCCCATCTATGACCGCTTCAACACAAAGAACCACCAAGCTGTTGGCCAGTAATGTGTCCTTCTCGTTCCACATGTTCCTTTCTGGCAGGACATGAAAGAATGACTCATTATGGAACAACAAGGAGTTAACAATTTGTAATAACTAAACTCCGCTCATTAAATTATGGACCCTTAATGTTTAAAGTCACCACCAGCACTTAATCAGGTTGTGGAAGCCTTGGTTATCAGCCTGAGATCAGAAGTGGTTATGGCCTCTATTACCCATAAAGTCTGATCTAAGTGAGATAGCGGAGGACATTCTCTGCACACTGACTAACCAGGGCCTAGTCTGTGACTAATCTGTCAGATCTGACTACAGTCGGTGCAATAAAGAAGGTGAAGTCAGCCATGTAATGTCCCCACCTCTGCACACTGCTGTTTATTTCACTGCGCCCTGGAAATGGCCAAGGACTTCTTACCAGCGAAGGACACCAACAATGACTTAAGAACCCCGGTCACCTTTATACAGCCAAGCTGGTCATTCTATGGGGACTGAGTATATTTACAGTCTGATGGAGGTGGTGAAAACAAAGTTTAAGGGCCAATTCACACTACGTGTTGTGTTGATGCATGCGCGTTAGTATTACGGAGTGCTTAAGTCACAGGTGAACTCTAGGCAGAAACAGTATCTCACAAAAGTAAGTACACCCCTCACATTTTTGTAAATATTTTATTATATATTTTCATGTGACAACACTGAAGAAATGACACTTTGCTACAATGTAAAGTGCTGAGTGTACAGCTTGTATAATGGTGTAAATTTGCTGTCCCCTCAAAATAACTCAACACACAGTTATTAATGTCTAAACCGCTGGAAACAAAAGTGAGTACACCCCTAAGTGAAAATGTCCAAATTGGGCCCAAAGTGTCAATATTTTGTGTGGCTACCATTATTTTCCAGCACTGACTTAACCCTCTTGGGCATGGAGGTCACCAGAGCTTCACAGGTTGCCACTGGAGTCCTCTTCCCCTCCTCCATGATGACATCACGGAGCTGGTGGATGTTAGAGACCTTGCGCTCCTCCACCTTTTGTTTGAGGATGCCCCACAGATGCTCAATGGGGTTTAGGTCTGGAGACATGCTTGGCCAGTCCATCACCTTTACCCTCAGCTTCTTTAGCAAGGCAGTGGTCATCTTGGAGGTGTGTTTGGGGTCGTTATCATGTTGAAATACTGCCCTGCAGCCCAGTTTCTGAAGGGAGGGGATCATGCTCTGCTTCAGTATGTCACAGTACATGTTGGCATTCATGGTTCCCTCAATGAATTGTAGCTCTCCAGTGCCGGCAGCCCTCATGCAGCCCCAGACCATGACACTCCCACCACCATGCTTGACTGTAGGCAAGACACACTTGTCTTTGTACTCCTCACCTGGTTGCCGCCACACACACTTCACACCATCTGAACCAAATAAGTTTATCTTGGTCTCATCAGACCACAGGACATGGTTCCAGTAATCCATGTCATTAGTCTGCTTGTCTTCAGCTAACTGTTTGTGGGCTTTCTTATGCATCATCTTTAGAAGAGGCTTCCTTCTGGGACTACATTCATGCAGACCAATTTGATGCAGTGTGCGGCATATGGTCTGAGCACTGACAGGCTGACCCCCCACCCCTTCAACCTCTGCAGCAATGCTGGCAGCACTCATACGTCTATTTCCCGAAGACAACCTCTGGATATGACGCTGAGCACATGAACTCAACTTCTTTGGTCGACCACGGTGAGGCCTGTTCTGGGAACCTGTCCTGTTAAACCGCTGTATGGTCTTGGCCACCGTGCTGCAGCTCAGTTTCAGGGTCTTGGCAATCTTCTTATAGCCTAGACCATCTTTATGTACAGCAACAATTCTTTTTTTCAGATCCTCAGAGAGTTCTTTGCCATGAGGTGCCATGTTAAACTTCCAGTGACCAGTATGAGAGAGTAAGAGCGATAACACCAAATTTAACACACCTGCTCCCAATTCACACCTGAGATCTTGTGACACTAATGAGTCACATGACACCGGGGAGGAAAAATGGCTAATTGGGCCCAGTTTGGAAATTTTCACTTAGGGGTGTACTCATTTTTGTTGCCAGCGGTTTAGACATTAGCAGCTGTGTGTTGAGTTATTTTGAGGGGAAAGCAAATTTACACTGTTATACAAGCTGTACACTCACTACTTTACATTGTAGCAAAGTGTCATTTCTTCAGTGTTGTCACATGAAAATATATAATAAAATATTTACAAAAATGTGAGGGGTGTACTCACTTTTGCGAGATACTGTATAATACAATTTAATGCAGCTTTGTATTCCTAAATACATCTTTAAACTTATTTTATTATTGCAAGTGTAAGTAACCAAATTTGACTTGCACAAATCAATCCCCTATACAACAGAGCTTGGAATATAAAAGGGGAGAACAGCACAAAAAACAGTCAGTTGTGGTGCAGTGCTCATATGCTCACAAGGGACATGCTGATAGGAGGAGAGATGTGAGTGGCAGAGAGATAGGCTCATCAATGTGCTGCTTCTCTTTTTACTGTCCAGTCACAGGCTGGGGGTGGGACAAGACTTGTAAGTGCTACTTCAGTGCAGCAGAGATAAATACAGTCTCCTGCCTTGTAGGGTTAGTTGTTGTAAGGTGGGAGGTTAAAAGTTTAGAGGTAGACAGAGGCAAAGGGCTTGGTCAATTTTTTTTAGAGTTGGATAGTGTAAGATAAATGGTTGGAAGAGTGAAGGTTTAGCGTTACGGTTAGGTGAAAGTTAAGGGTTTGATTGAGGGATAGGCTTAGGAGTAAGGTGAAAGGTTGGATGAAAGCTAAGGATTCGATTGAGGGATAGGTTTAAGTGAGTTAAAGGTTAGATTGAGGTTTTTGATTAGGTGTCAGGTGGAGGGCTATGTCCAGAGGCGTTGTAAGGGGGGAGCGGGGGGTGGGGGCCGCACCCGGGTGACACCCACCTGAGGGGTGACACCAGGCACAACACAGCATTGAGAGGCGCCGCGCCGACCGCGGCTCTCTCCTCTTCCTCATTCCCCTGCGCCCGCATTACACAATTACACTCCTCAGACCGACGATGCCTAGGCTCCTTCTCCACACTGACAGTATATCCACAACAGGAGGAGGAGCCTAGGAAGAGGGACATTTGTGTGTACAGAGCCGCGCTGATCTGAGGTCTGTAAATGTAGGGAGGGGAGGTATACAGAGGGGGGGGGGTTACATTAGGGGGATTACACAGGGGGGCATTACATTAGGGGGCCTGCAGGGGGGTAACATTAGGGGGATTACACAGGGGTGACGTTACATTAGGGGGATTGCAGGGGGGGTAACATTAGGGGGATTACACAGGGGTGACGTTACATTAGGGGGATTGCAGGGGGGGGTAACATTAGGGGGATTGCACAGGGGGGGTACATTGGGGGGATTACACAGGGGGGTGTTACATTAGGGGGATTACACAGGGGGTGTTATATTGGGGGATTACACAGGGGGGGCATTACATTAGGGGGATTGCACAGGGGGGGTGTTACATTAGGGGGATTGCAAGGGGGGTAACATTAGGGGGATTGCACAGGGGGGTTACATTAGGGGGATTACAGAGGGGGCGTTACATTAGGAAGATTACACAGGGGGGGCGTTACATTAGGGGGATTGTAGGGGGGGTAACATTAGGGGGATTACACAGGGGTGGCGTTACATTAGGGGGATTGCAGGGGGGGTAACATTAGGGGGATTGCACAGGGGGGGTACATTGGGGGGATTACACAGGGGGGGGCGTTATTTACTTCTTTTTTTTTAAACAAATCTTTAGTATCACTTTAAGTGTTAAAAGGATGGATTTGGTGAGGTATAAGGTGGAGTGTGAAGTTTAAGGGATGGACTGAGAGATAGAGTTAGGTGTAAGGTAGAGGGTTAGGTGAAAGTTAAGGGCTAGATTGAGGGATAGGCCTTGGTGTAATGTGGAGGGTTAGGTGACGATTATGGATTCAATTGAGGGATAGGGTTAGGTGTAAGTTGGAGGGTTAGATTAACATTAAAGTGGATGTAAACCCTCACATATACCCAGTGAAGTGAACAGCCTCAGATGATACACAGAGATAAAACAAATCTCCCTACACAAGTTTTACATGTATATCTGCTGTTTTCTGCTTTATATACTGTTTAGAAAGTTCAGATCGTGTTAGGAGATTTTTTTTTCCTGTTCAACACTGCAGTCAATCCTGGGCCATACGGCCAAGACAGCTGATTGGAGGAAAGGCACACACCCTCTCTCCTCATAGGTAGAGACTTTCAGAGATGATCGTTGAATAGTTCAGGGCTCTGATAATTTATTTATAGCATCCTCCCAACACAAAACTCTGGCTGTTTTTTATCATATGTAATGGAGAACTTGTCAGGCTGATAACAGAAGAACGAAGCAGGAGACAGCTATGGGACATAGGGCTTGGAAGAGAGATAAGAAAACACTGCAGATATATGTGCCCAGCTCAAATTTCATGAATTGGGTTTACATCCACTTTAAGGGTTAGATTGAGAAAATATTTTAGAGGTAAGGTGGAAGGTTAGATGAAAATGAAGGATTAGATTGAGCAAGGGTTAGGTGTAAGGAGGAGGGTTAGGTACATAGGTTAAGTGTTAGATGGATGGATATAGTTAGGTGTAAGGTGGAGGGTTAGGTGAAGGATAAGGAGTAGACTGAGGGATAGAGTTGGGTGTAAGGTGGAGGGTTAGATTGAGGGATAGGCCTTGGTGTAAGGTGGAGAGTTAGATGAAAATGAAGGATTAGGTTAAGGGATAGGGTTAGATGTAAGGTGGAGGGTTAGGTAAAGGTTAAGGGTTAGATTGAGGGATATGGTTAGATGTAAGGCAGAGGGTTTGGTAAAGGTTAAGTGTTAGATGGTTAGATATAGTTAGGTGGAAGTTGGAGGGTTAGGTGAAGGTTAAGGAGTAGACTGGGGGATAGAGTTAGGTGGAAGGTGGAGGGTTGGATTGAGGGATAGGTCTTGGTGTAAGATGGAGGGTTAGATGAAAATTAAGAATTAGATTAAGGGATAGGGTTAGGTGTAAGGAGGAGGGTTAGGTGAGGGTTAATGGTTAGATTAAGGGATATGGTTAGATGTTAGGTGGAGGGTTAGGTAAAGGTTAAGGGTTATATTGGGGAGTAGAGCCAGATGTAATGTGGAGGGTTAGGTAAAGGTTAAGGGTTATATTGGGGAACAGAGCCAGATGTAATGTGGAGGGTTAGGTGAAGGTTAAGGGTTAGATTGGGGAACAGAGCCAGGTGTAAGGTGAAGGGTTAGGTGAAGTTTAAGGGTTAGATTGGGGAACAGAGCCAGGTGTAAGGTGAAGGGTTAGGTGAAGTTTAAGGGTTAGATTGGGGAACAGAGCCAGGTGTAAGGTGAAGGGTTAGGTGAAGTTTAAGGGTTAGATTGGGGAACAGAGCCAGATGTAAGGTGAAGGGTTAGGTGAAGTTTAAGGGTTAGATTGGGGAACAGAGCCAGATGTAAGGTGAAGGGTTAGGTGAAGTTTAAGGGTTAGATTGGGGAACAGAGCCAGATGTAAGGTGAAGGGTTAGGTGAAGTTTAAGGGTTAGATTGGGGAACAGAGCCAGGTGTAAAGTGAAGGGTTAGTTGAAGGTTAAAGTGGTTCTAAAGGTTTTTTACCTTAAAGCGGAGGTTCACCCAAAAGTGAACCTCCGCTTTTCGGAACCCTCCCCCCCTCCGGTGTCACATTTGGCAGGGGGTGCAGATTCCCGTGGGAGTCCCGCCCCTTCGCGTTGTGTTCTGGGAAACACATGGCTCCCAGAACACAGCGGGGACCAGTGGGGACGGCACAGCGCAACTCGTGCATGCGTAGTTAGGAACCGGGCAGTGAAGCCGCAGCGCTTCACTTCCCGATTCCCTCACCGAGGATGGCGGCGGGGAAGCCGAGAGCCGAGCGATAGCTCGGCTTCGGCTGCCGACGTCGCGGGCGACCTGGACAGGTAAGTGTCCATTTATTAAAAGTCAGCAGCTGCAGTATTTGTAGCTGCTGGCTTTTAAAAAAAAAAATTCTGGTGAACCTCCGCTTTAATGCATTCTATTCATTAAGGTAAAAAGCCTTCTGCATGCAGCTCCCAGCCCCCCCCCCCCCTCCCCTCTTATACTTACCTGAGCCCGATCTCAATCCAGCATAGTGTAAAAGAGCAGTGACTCTCTCTGCTCTTTTCCTCCTCATTTGATACAACAGCCATTGGCTTCTGCTGGTGTCAATCACAGCCAGTGAGGAGGGAGCAGGGGGCGGGGAAAGCCGAACTCTGTTTGTCAATGGACACACAAAGCTGGTTTGGGAGCGAGCCCGCAAGAAGTGCCCCCATAGCAAGTGGCTTGCTATGGGGGAACTCGGCAGAGGGAGGATCCAGGAAGGCCGGAGGGGGACCCTAGAGGAGAAGGGTTGAGGCTGATCTGTGCAAAACCATTACACACAGAGCAGGTAAGTATAACATGTTTGTTATTTTAATTTTTAAAAATGGAGCATTTACAATCACTTTAAGAGTTATGTAGAGGGATGGGGTCAGGTGTAAGGTGAAGGGTTATGCCCCGTACACACGGTCGGACTTTTGTCCGGCCAAAAGCACATCGGAATTCCATCGGCGTAAAAGAGAACATGTTCTCTATCTAAACTCCGACGGAATTTATACATAAATAAATAAAAAAGGGGGGTTGCCATCCGGGCCCCTGGGGACCTCCAGGCCCCTTACAGGTGAACTGCCTGTACCCCCCTGATGGCGGCCCTGAATGTAAGACAAGGGCCTGTGCATCCGGTGAAGCACAACCTGTCTGATTAGCTGCAGTGGAGGGCAGAGGAGACATCGGGGGTCTAGTAGTCCCCCCAATGTCTCCGAAAGAGAACCCTGCAATGCTATCACATTGCTTATTAGCCTCCTTGTGATAGAAATAAATAAAAAAATAAAAAAAGAGAAAATAAATAAAAATTATTAAAAAATGTAAAATCCCCCCCATACCCCTGCGCATACACGCAAATGCAAATGTTAGCATAGGTCATTGTTGTGCTTTTTAAATTGCACATTTTCCAGCAAAATGCTGATTTTACATGCTTGCGAAAAATTTAAAAAAATTGCCCCAGATACAAATAAGTAAAATATTCCACTATTATGACTGTATTTTCTGTATGAAATGTTTTTTATTCTTTTTTTTTATAGTAATAATTTAGATCATTTAAAAATTTAAATAGGATAATTGCTTTTTTCCCTGTTAAAACTAGCAAAAACATCTCTTTACCTTTAGCAAACAGTGAACTTTTGCTTATTTGTAACTGTGGAACATGCAAAAATGTAATTTGTAAAATGTAATCTAATGAAGCGTCAATACCATGAATTGTCACAAAGGAAAAATAAACTATTTAAGATTGTTATTTGCAAACAAATGGAAATAATGAGGTTTATGATAAAACCTGGTATTGTATTTTTTTTTTTCTGGGAAATATTCCTTTTAAAATATTTTAATTGCAAAAAGATGATTTTTTTTTCTTCACAAATTATACTTTTTTGCATTATAACTAAGAAAGTTTTAATTTTTTCTTTGCAAAATTAGTCTGGTTACAAACACATTTCAATCTAATTAAACCTTCCGCAAATGAGACACTGCTGACAAAATTAAGGATAATTTTTACACTGTTTTATACATGCAGGTTTTACATTTTTGTATTGCGAATCACACCATTTTTTTTTTCATTGCTGTAAATAAGGTAGAGATGCAAATTCTAAATTAGTGTCTTTAAATATAGCAAATAAAACCCATTCTTAATTTAAGGCAAATAACAAAGCATTGGAATAGATCTAGAGAAATCATTTAAGTAAATATAATCAAATAAACTCTACATAAATGTAAATACTTCCAGCTAAAGTTAGGTGTAAATCTAAAGCCAGTTATATCTCATCTTCTAATATTTTCAAGTTATAATCTTCACTGCACAGGTGAGATTTAAAAGTCTTTTCTGAATTATAACATTCTAATTTGATATGGGGTGAGATGACATTACTACAAGGCTTCATATTTAAAAAGAAAAATACAGACAAAAAAGTTCCATCTCTACTATTTCTCTGATTTTGTCTCTTTCTCTCTCTTTTTATGACACATTCTCAGTTTCTGATGATTGCAAAATGAGCAAATGGTGTGACCCGGCAGTGAGAACGTGATTCCTTTATATAGATCTTTATATCACTAGAGGGGTCACCAGCAGGAGGAAGGAGGTCCTGATTCCTCTATATAGATCTCTATATCACTAGAGGGATCACCAGCAGGAGGAAGGAGCTCCTGATTCCTCTATATAGATCTCTATATCACTAGAGGGATCACCAGCAGGAGGAAGGAGGTCCTGATTCCTCTATATAAATCTTTATATCACTAGAGGGATCACCAGCAGGAGGAAGGAGCTCCTGATTCCTCTATTTAGATCTTTATATCACTAGAGGGATCACCAGCAGGAGGAAGGAGCTCCTGATTCCTCTATATAGATCTCTATATCACTAGAGGGATCACCAGCAGGAGGAAGGAGGTCCTGATTCCTCTATATAAATCTTTATATCACTAGAGGGATCACCAGCAGGAGGAAGGAGCTCCTGATTCCTCTATTTAGATCTTGCGTGAGGCAGTCTCCCGGGGGTCACACTACACACTTCCACTGGATATATTTGGATTCTCTATGCATCTTTGCATACAGGCACACTCGATTCACCAACTGGCAATCTGATGTGCCTTTTCTGACCGTGGTGTGGACATTACATAGTCTCCCTTTTCCTTTGGATGTTCTCTACTCCCATTATTTGTACCTGCTTGGACAAATCTGATTTGGTGGTGCAGAGTAGGGATGAGCTTTGTGTTCGAGTCGAACATACGTTCGACTCGAACATCAGCTGTTTGATCGTTCGCTGAAGATCGAACGTCATGGGCCGTTTGCGCCAAATTTGAGTGACGCGAACGGCCCACAATACACTGCGCCATCGCAGTGCAATCTCGGCGCTGTGATTGGCCAAGCTGTGACCCTGCATGCTTGGCCAATTACAGCGCCGGCAGCGAGGAGAGCCATAATTGGCCACAGGCAGGATGCCTGCGGCCAATCATAGCTCAGGGGGGTTTAGTACATGCCCCACACTATAAAAGGCCACCAGCGCGGCGGCCTTGTGCAGTGTGTTCCAGCATGCAGGGAAAGAGATACATAGGCAGGGACAGTGTGTTCTATGTTCTATTCTTCTCTCAGGCGTCTGCAGGAGTTAGTGGGTGTTGTGTGCCTCCAGCACAGTATACACCTGGATCTACACTTTATTGCTGTTCTATAAGCTAGATAGGCAGGCAGGGACAGTGTGTTCTTTTCTCAGGCATCTGCAGCAGTTAGTGGGTGTTGTGTGCCTCCAGCCCAGTATACACCTGTATATACCCGTCATTGCTGTTCTTTAATACAGGCATCTGCAGGAGTTAGTGGCACAGTATACACCTGTATATACCCATCATTGCTGTTCTATAATACAGGCATCTGCAGGAGTTAGTGGCACAGTATACACCTTTATATACCCGTCATTGCTGTTCTCTAATACAGGCATCTACAGGAGTTAGTGGCACAGTATACACCTGTATATACCCGTCATTGCTGTTCTTTAATACAGGCATCTGCAGGAGTTAGTGGCACAGTATACACCTGTATATACCCATCATTGCTGTTCTATAATACAGGCATCTGCAGGAGTTAGTGGCACAGTATACACCTTTATATACCCGTCATTGCTGTTCTCTAATACAGGCATCTACAGGAGTTAGTGGAACAGTGTACACCTGTATATACCCGTCATTGCTGTTCTCTAATACAGGCATCTGCAGGAGTTAGTGGCACAGTATACACCTGTATATACCCGTCATTGCTGTTCTCTAATACAGGCATCTGCAGGAGTTAGTGGCACAGTATACACCTGTATATACCCGTCATTGCTGTTCTCTAATACAGGCATCTGCAGGAGTTAGTGGCACAGTATACACCTGTATATACCCGTCATTGCTGTTCTCTAATACAGGCATCTGCAGGAGTTAGTGGCACAGTAAACACCTGTATATACCCGTCGTTGCTGTTCTCTAATACAGGCATCTGCAGGAGTTAGTGGGTGTTGTGTGCCCTAGTACAGTATACACCTGTATATACCCGTCATTGCTGTTCTCTAGTAAAGGCATCTGCTGGAGTTAGTGGCACAGTAAACACCTGTATATACCCGTCGTTGCTGTTCTCTAATACAGGCATCTGCAGGAGTTAGTGGGTGTTGTGTGCCCTAGTACAGTATACACCTGTATATACCGTCATTGCTGTTCTCTAATACAGGCATCTGCAGGAGTTAGTGGCACAGTATACATTTAACAGGGGCGTGTAATTACAATTTTTGATGCAATACTTTGCAACAGGGCTCATTGCTGTGCTCCAAGTACAGTATCTGTGAGGGGTTGCAGTGTTGTGGCACCAGTGCCTAAGGCCCAATTTTTCTGCCCCTGTTCAACAGGGGCATGTGATTACAATTCTTGATCTAATAATTCACAGCAGGGCCCATTCCTGCGCCCACCAGGAGTAACTGTGAGGACTTAGTCTTGTGGCAACACCACCACCACCACCACCAAAGGCCCAATTTTTCTGCCCCTCTTCAACAGGTGCATGTGATTACAATTCTTGATCTAATAATTTACAGCAGGGCCCATTCATGCGCCCACCAAGAGTAACTGTGAGGGCTCACAGTGTTGTGGCAACACCAACATGTAAGGGGCCTATTTCTGCAGAGTATATACGGCAGGCCCCTACTTTCAAACATCCAACTTACAAACGACTCCTACTTGCAAACGGAAGGAGACAACAGGAAGTGAGAGGAAATCTACCCCTAGGAAGGGAAATTCTCTCCTGTAAGAGTCAATATGGGAAAAAGGTGTCTTCTCTCTACTGATGCTTTATCACCAATTCTTGTTTCAATAAAAACCCCACTTTTCAAAAACATTTGTCATTGGGATGGAAAGTGAGGTGAAATGTTTTGAACAGGGGCACAGACAGCAAAACAAATGTTACAGGGGTGATAACCCTTCCCTATGTTTTCCAAAAAGCTTAAAAATATATTTTTTGGGCTGGAGCTACACTTAAACAATGTACCTGTTCAAAATTACAAACAGATTCTACATAAGAACAAACCTACAGTCCCTGTCTTGTATGCACCGCCTGTATACGGCTGTTCAGAGTATATAGGGCCTTTTTTTATTTTGGGTGCGGGGTTCCCCTTAATATCCATACAAGACCCAAAGGGGCTGGTAATGGGCTGGGGTGGGGGGGGGGGGTGTGATGGGGTAGCTATGCCATTTTTCTTAAAGATTTTCATCCATATTACCGGGACAAGACATGACATTAAAGCCGCAAGCAGTTTTAAATGGCTTTTTTTCCTTTACAAATGTCATTTTGTGCAGGGACAGTTCTAAACACGGGAAACACGTGGCACTTCACAGGCATACTTTAGACACCCCCCAGGTACGATATTTAAAGGAATATTTCACTGTTTTTTTTTTCACTTTATGCATCATTAAAATGACTGCTCCCGAAAAACGGCCGTTTTTAAAACTTCTTTTTGCATTGATACATGTCCCCTGGGGCAGGACCCGGGTCCCCAAACCCTTTTTAGGACAATAACATGCATATTAGTCGTTATAATTAGCACATTTGATTTCGAACGTTCGCTTCCATTGTATTTAATAGGGTTCTAACGTTCGTGCAAACTTTCGGTCCGTTCGAAGGTTCTGGTGCGAACCGAACCGGGGGGTGTTCGGCTCATCCCTAGTGCAGAGCTATTTTTGCCTGTTCAAGTGGATGATCTCTATTATTGGCTAGAGATTCCCACAGGGTTGTTATAAGTAGTTCCCTACAAAGTCGCAGAGCCCATTACTGCGTGCATCTGCTAGATTATATTATCCATGGAACTTTTTTTACTCCTATAAAGTCTTCACCAACTGGATTCATGTGAGACAGTGAGATTTGTCCCATTTCTGTACTCTCTTGTTATCAGTCCGTCCTTACGAAGCCTCACGGCGAAACGCCTCGACGTAGACGTACAAGGGACTCAACCCATACTGTTCTTCATTCTGTATGTTTTTTTTATTCTGAACATTGTTAACGTTTTTATGTGTTATTAAAGTATATATTTTTTCTACTCCATTCTGTGTGTTGCCTCTAAAGTCTGACCATAACTTTTTGCTCCTTGAGCAATCCCATTTACCTTTCAGCAGAGGAAGAGGTCATGCGTCCTCTATATAGAGGGATCACCAGCAGGAGGTCATGATTCCATGTACAGTAGATCTTTAGTTATTACCAGATGGGTCAACAACAAGAGGAATGAGGGCTTCATTCTCCTATATAGATCTTTAGTTATCACTAGAGGGATCAACAGCAGAGGAAGGAGGTCCTGATTCCTCTATATAGATCTTTAGTTGTCACTAAAGGGATCACAGCAGGAGGAATGAGGGCTCGATTCCTCTATCTGTATCTTGACTTATCACTAGAAGGAGGGAGAGAGAGATTGGTACTTTTTAGGTGCAGAATAAGTTTTCAAAAATATCAAATATAATGTATAAAAAATATTTTATTTTCTATTTTGAGGAGCAAAATAAAAAAATATATATATATGGCTGGTACAGTTTATCACAATTTCATTGAAACAGCAATATAAGATGGACTTCCTAACATGTTTCGCCCATATGTCGGGCTTCTTCAGGGGATGCTGTCCGGTTTGGGGGTACAAGCCTTCTATTGAAATGCACAAAAAACATATACATATCATATCAGATCAATTAATTTAAAATGTATATAATAACATTTACATGTTTATATGCATGTACATCTCCGTTGCCAGGGCAAAACCATTGTTATCACTAGAGGGATGACCAGCAGAGAGAGGTCCAGGGTCCTCAATATAGATATTTAGGTATCATTAGAAGGATCACCAGCAAGAGGAAGAAGGTCCTGGGTCCTCTACACAGATCTTGAGTTATCACTAGAGGTGTCACCAACAGGAGGAAGGAGGTCCTGATTCCTCTACAGAGATGGTGGGTGTCAGACATCTATATTGCTGGATGATGATATTGACTATGGGTGAATATCAATGCCTTTTTTTGTGAATTATTTTCCCCTTACACATTCATATGGGGGGGGGATTCAGTATCTGGGGGGCCCTTATTGTTAAAGGGGCATCCAGATTCTCATAAGCCCCCACCCACAGGTCCCCACAGGTCCCCATAACCTCTGGGCCAAGGTAGTGGTGAAGAGGCTCATGTCCACATCAAAATTTAGTAAGGTGCTTTGCCAGGGGCGTCCCCCTTGCAAACTACCCCCTTCCTGTTGAGGACATGTGGCCTGGTTCAGGAGGGGAGGAATATTCCTGGCTCCCACTTTCCTGGCCAGCCAGGCTGCATGCTCGGAAAAGGGTCTGGTATGGAGTTTTGGGGTGGACCCTGCACATTTTTCTCTTGATTTTGCATTCCTTCTTAAATCCATAACATACTGCCGCTACACACATCTGTGCCCATTGGTTCACAACTGCGAATGACAGGTCTGACAGGTGACAGCTCATATATACAAAGGGGTGGTGTCTCCTGAATGACATCTGGCCACGTAAGTGAATAGGGCTGGTGACATCACTGGTTGGTAAGTAATCAGTGTTTCCTGCACCCACCGGTTTAGGAGGAAAGAGGTCCTGGATTCCTCTATATAGATCTTTATATCACTAGAGGGGTCACCAGCAGGAGGAAGGAGGTCCTGATTCCTCTATATAGATCTTTATATCACTAGAGGGATCACCAGCAGGAGGAAGGAGGTCCTGATTCCTCTATATAGATCTTTATATCACTAGAGGGGTCACCAGCAGGAGGAAGGAGGTGTTGATTCCTCTATATAGATCTTTATATCACTAGAGGGTTCACCAGCAGGAGGAAGGAGGTCCTGATTCCTCTATATAGATCTTTATATCACTAGAGGGATCACCAGCAGGAGGAAGGAGGTCCTGATTCCTCTATATAGATCTTTATATCACTAGAGGGATCACCAGCAGGAGGAAGGAGGTGTTGATTCCTCTATATAGATCTTTATATCACTAGAGGGGTCACCAGCAGGAGGAAGGAGGTCCTGATTCCTCTATATAGATCTTTATATCACTAGAGGGATCACCAGCAGGAGGAAGGAGGTCCTGATTCCTCTATATAGATCTTTATATCACTAGAGGGGTCACCAGCAGGAGGAAGGAGGTGTTGATTCCTCTATATAGATCTTTATATCACTAGAGTGGTCACCGGCAGGAGGAAGGAGGTCCTGATTCCTCTCTATAGATCTTTATATCACTAGAGGGATCACCAGCAGGAGGAAGGAGCTCCTGATTCCTCTCTATAGATCTTTATATCACTAGAGGGATCACCAGCAGGAGGAAGGAGGTCCTGATTCCTCTATATAGATCTTTATATCACTAGAGGGGTCACCAGCAGGAGGAAGGAGGTGTTGATTCCTCTATATAGATCTTTATATCACTAGAGTGGTCACCGGCAGGAGGAAGGAGGTCCTGATTCCTCTCTATAGATCTTTATATCACTAGAGGGATCACCAGCAGGAGGAAGGAGCTCCTGATTCCTCTCTATAGATCTTTATATCACTAGAGGGATCACCAGCAGGAGGAAGGAGGTCCTGATTCCTCTATATAGATCTTTATATCACTATAGGGGTCACCAGCAGGAGGAAGGAGGTCCTGATTCCTCTATATAGATCTTTATATCACTAGAGGGATCACCGGCAGGAGGAAGGAGGTCCTGATTCCTCTATATAGATCTTTATATCACTAGAGGGATCACCGGCAGGAGGAAGGAGGTGTTGATTCCTCTATATAGATCTTTATATCACTAGAGGGATCACCAGCAGGAGGAAGGAGGTCCTGATTCCTCTATATAGATCTTTATATCACTAGAGGGGTCACCAGCAGGAGGAAGGAGGTGTTGATTCCTCTATATAGATCTTTATATCACTAGAGTGGTCACCGGCAGGAGGAAGGAGGTCCTGATTCCTCTCTATAGATCTTTATATCACTAGAGGGATCACCAGCAGGAGGAAGGAGCTCCTGATTCCTCTCTATAGATCTTTATATCACCAGAGGGATCACCAGCAGGAGGAAGGAGGTCCTGATTCCTCTATATAGATCTTTATATCACTATAGGGGTCACCAGCAGGAGGAAGGAGGTCCTGATTCCTCTCTATAGATCTTTATATCACTAGAGGGATGACCAGCAGGAGGAAGGAGGTCCTGATTCCTCTGTATAGATCTTTATATCACTAGAGGGGTCACCGGCAGGAGGAAGGAGGTCCTGATTCCTCTCTATAGATCTTTATATCACTATAGGGGTCACCAGCAGGAGGAAGGAGGTCCTGATTCCTCTATATAGATCTTTATATCACTAGAGGGATCACCAGCAGGAGGAAGGAGGTCCTGATTCCCTTATATAGTAATTTAATTATAACTAGAGGGATCACCAGCATTAAAGGGAGGTTCTGATTCCTCTATATAAATATTTAATTAGAACTCATTTAGAATACTGTGTCCAGTTCTGGAGGCCTCGCTTACCAAAAGATATTGATAAGAAAAAATGAGTCCAGAGAAGGGCAACCAAATTTGTGAAAGATCTGAAGGATAAAACATATCAGAGAGATTGCAAGAAAACTAGCAGGAGGAACGTTCAAAACTAACCTTGAAAAATATTATTTTACAGAAAGAGTAGTTGAAGCAGACAAAAAGGTTAAAAATAAGACTTGATGGAATAAAAAAATAGAGCTGTATCGTCACATTGCTGGATGACTGGAATGAAGACAGGTGCACTTTAGTTTACTTTATCACTTTAGTAAAACTGGTCTAGCGGCACTGCAATTCACATAATAGTGAATCAGGTCCTATATCTCATCTGTCCCCCTCCCTTCATCTCTATCACTTCTCTACTTCTCTATCACTCTCTCTGTCTCTCTCGCTTGTTCTTTGACTTTGTCACTCCCTTTATTCTGCCTTTCTTTCATTCTTGCTCTGTCTATCAACTCATCATCTATATCCCCCTATCATCCTTTTCTCTCATTCTCTCCCCCATCCCTCTCTTTCTCTCATCCCTCTCTCATCATTACCCCTCTCCTTCTCTCTCTTTATCTCTCCCTCTCACTCATCCCCCTCTCTCTCTCTTCATTTTGTATTTCCCCCTCTCTCCTTTCTCTCTGCATTTCCTTCTCCCTCCCTCACCCCCCCCCCCCTTTGTCTCTCTCGCCTTCTCTCTATCTCTCTTATTCTCCCCCCTCTCATTCTCTCTCTCTTTCTTTTCCTTTCCCTCTCTCTTTTGCACATCAGGTTTTATTTTATTTCCTTCTTTCTTTCCCTCTTTCTTTCTTTCCTTCTTTCTCTCCTTCTTTCCCGTTTTCTTTCCCTGTTTCTTTCCTTCTTTCTTTCTTTCCTTCTCTTTCCCCTTTTCTTTCCCTCTTTCTCACCTTCTTTCCCTCTTTTTTTTCCTTCTTTTTTTCCTTCTTCCTTTCTTTCCTTCTTTCCCTTTCTTTCCTTCTTTTTTTCCTTCTTTCTTTTTTTCCTTCTTTCCCTCTTTCTCTCATTCTTTCTTTCCTTCTTTCTTTCCCTCTTTCTCACCTTCTTTCCCTCTTTTTTTCCTTCTTTTTTTGCTTCTTCCTTTCTTTCCTTCTTTCCCTTTCTTTCCTTCTTTTTTTACTTCTTTCTTTTTTTTCTTCTTTCCCTCTTTCTCACCTTCTTTCTTTCCTTCTTTCTTTCCCTCTTTCTCGCCTTCTTTCCCTCTTTTTTTCTTCTTTTTTTCCTTCTTTCTTTCCTTGTTTCCCTTTCTTTCCTTGTTTCTCTCCTTCTTTCCCTCTTTCTTTCCTTCTTTCCCTCCTTTTTTCCCTCTTTCATTCCCTCTTTCTTTCCTTCTTTCTTTCCCTCTTTCTCTCCTTTTTTTCCTTCTTTCTTTCTTTCCCTTTCTGTCCTTCTTTAGTTACTTATTTCTTTCCTTTTTTCCCTCTGTCTTTCCTTCTTTCTCTCCTTCTTTCCCAGTTTCTTTTCTTCTTTTTTTTTCCTTCTTTCCTTCTCTCTTTCCTTCTTTTTTCTTCTTTCACTCTCTCCTTCTGTCTTTCCTTCTTCCCTTGTTTTTTGCCTTCTTTCTTTCCCTCGTTCTTTCCTCCTTTTTTACCTTCTTTCTCTCCTTCTTACATCTTTCTTCCCTTCTTTCCCTCTTTCTTTCCTTCTTTATTTCCTTCTTTCCTTTTTTCCTTCTTTCCTTCCTTCTTTATTTCTTTCCCTCTTTCTTTCTTTCCTTCATTCTTTCCCTCCGTCTTTCCTTCCTTCATTCTTTCCTTCATTATTTCCCTCTTTCTTTCCCTCTTTCTTTCCCTCTTTCCTTCTTTCCGTCTTTCCTTCCTTCTTTCTTTCTTTCTTTCCCTCTCTTTTCTTTCTTTTCCTCCTCCCTTTGTCCTTCTCCAATCACTTTCTCCTTTCTTTCACTATTTCCCATTTCAAATATACTCTCTCTCTCTCTCTCTCTCTGTCTGTCTCTCTCTCTATATCCCCCTATCATCCTTTTCTCTCATTCTCTCCCCCATCCCTCTCTTTCTCTCATCCCTCTCTCATCATTACCCCTCTCCTTCTCTCTCTTTATCTCTCCCTCTCACTCATCCCCCTCTCTCTCTCTTCATTTTGTATTTCCCCCTCTCTCCTTTCTCTCTGCATTTCCTTCTCCCTCCCTCACCCCCCCCCCTCTTTGTCTCTCTCGCCTTCTCTCTATCTCTCTTATTCTCCCCCCTCTCATTCTCTCTCTCTTTCTTTTCCTTTCCCTCTCTCTTTTGCACATCAGGTTTTATTTTATTTCCTTCTTTATTTCCCTCTTTCTTTCTTTCCTTCTTTCTCTCCTTCTTTCCCGTTTTCTTTCCCTGTTTCTTTCCTTCTTTCTTTCTTTCCTTCTCTTTCCCCTTTTCTTTCCCTCTTTCTCACCTTCTTTCCCTCTTTTTTTTCCTTCTTTTTTTCCTTCTTCCTTTCTTTCCTTCTTTCCCTTTCTTTCCTTCTTTTTTTCCTTCTTTCTTTTTTTCCTTCTTTCCCTCTTTCTCTCATTCTTTCTTTCCTTCTTTCTTTCCCTCTTTCTCACCTTCTTTCCCTCTTTTTTTCCTTCTTTTTTTGCTTCTTCCTTTCTTTCCTTCTTTCCCTTTCTTTCCTTCTTTTTTTACTTCTTTCTTTTTTTTCTTCTTTCCCTCTTTCTCACCTTCTTTCTTTCCTTCTTTCTTTCCCTCTTTCTCGCCTTCTTTCCCTCTTTTTTTCTTCTTTTTTTCCTTCTTTCTTTCCTTGTTTCCCTTTCTTTCCTTGTTTCTCTCCTTCTTTCCCTCTTTCTTTCCTTCTTTCCCTCCTTTTTTCCCTCTTTCATTCCCTCTTTCTTTCCTTCTTTCTTTCCCTCTTTCTCTCCTTTTTTTCCTTCTTTCTTTCTTTCCCTTTCTGTCCTTCTTTAGTTACTTATTTCTTTCCTTTTTTCCCTCTGTCTTTCCTTCTTTCTCTCCTTCTTTCCCAGTTTCTTTTCTTCTTTTTTTTTCCTTCTTTCCTTCTCTCTTTCCTTCTTTTTTCTTCTTTCACTCTCTCCTTCTGTCTTTCCTTCTTCCCTTGTTTTTTGCCTTCTTTCTTTCCCTCGTTCTTTCCTCCTTTTTTACCTTCTTTCTCTCCTTCTTACATCTTTCTTCCCTTCTTTCCCTCTTTCTTTCCTTCTTTATTTCCTTCTTTCCTTTTTTCCTTCTTTCCTTCCTTCTTTATTTCTTTCCCTCTTTCTTTCTTTCCTTCATTCTTTCCCTCCGTCTTTCCTTCCTTCATTCTTTCCTTCATTATTTCCCTCTTTCTTTCCCTCTTTCTTTCCCTCTTTCCTTCTTTCCGTCTTTCCTTCCTTCTTTCTTTCTTTCTTTCCCTCTCTTTTCTTTCTTTCCCTCTTTCTTTTCCTCCTCCCTTTGTCCTTCTCCAATCACTTTCTCCTTTCTTTCACTATTTCCCATTTCAAATATACTCTCTCTCTCTCTCTCTCTCTCTCTCTCTCTGTCTGTCTCTCTCTCCCCCCCCCCCCCCCACCTGTCTGCATGTCCTGCTGATCCGGGTGCTTCTACAACATCTGTCTGGTCACAGATGGCCTCCCTCTGTGCAGAAACTGCTACCAGTCAGCAGCCAGAATACTGAATGTTTTTCAGCCTAAGATAAAATGAAGATATAAGGTTTGCAGAGAAGTAAACTGACCTTGACTGCATTTAACTTCCCTCAGTTTGTCACAATTGTGAGGAAATAAAGACAGGAACACATCGATTATCTCTTAACAATACTGCATACTGCAAGGTGAATCCCCAAGCAGCCTGTCATCCATTGAACCACCACTAGAGGGCACCTGTGCAACATCATCCTCTCCCATTGTCAATCTAATTGGGCTTATCCCTATTAAAATTAGCAGAGACATGTACCCTGAGGGGCAAGTTCTGGTGCAGATTTGGGGATTATATGTGAATTAGAGGAACATAAAGACGATTGGCACCTAGGACAATGGGCATGAATAAATGAGCTGGATCAAAGGGAAATGGGGAGCCCAACTGGCATGTTCTCCTTTAACCTCTTCCTCGCCGCAGAGCTTGCAATCTATTGTACGCAGGTGCCCTGCATGGGCTTGTCTCCGCCGTGCAAGGAGTTAAGTCCCACTTCAAAGGCTGGCAGGCATACCTCCTATTCAAGGCATGATGTGAAAAGACATAGAGGCATCATACAATGAGGCTCTGTCACCCACCAAACATTTCTGACGCGGGTTTCTGGGGGCCTACGTCACATTGCCAAATAATAATTGAATTCTTTGATGTGGCTTTAATGGCCAGCGCCGTTCACGTGCAAGTGTCAGCCCGCGGTCTGTACATAGCTGCCAACATTTTTAAAATCATTCGCACCATTGCTGCTAAAACGGGGGACCTAAACTAGTTCATCAAGGTTTCAGTTGCATTAAAAAAAAAAAAAAAAAAAAAAACGTCATTAATTAATGAATAATTAATTAATACCAAGCAGCTGAATCCATATCTGGAATATATATATATATATATATATATATATATATATATATATATATATATATATATATGACTACATAAAACTTAAAATTATAATTAATATACTCAAAACTATATTAAACCCTCCATTATATCCCTATTACCTATCTGAGTAAAATTAAATATGAACTGCCTCTATATAAATAAATATTCCAAAAAATGCAATTAATTTTTAATGAGCATAAATGAGTGCAAGAGTGCAAAATCTGGCGCAGCTCTTCGTGGTAGCCAATCAGCTTCCAACTTCAGCTTATTCAATTAAGCTTTGACAAAAAAAAAAAAAAAAAACTGGAAGCTCATTGGTTTCTATGCAGAGCTGCACTGGGTAGTGTATCAAACAAAAAGTGCTTAAATGCAAAAATAAATACATACATCTGAGGGCAACTAATTTAATAAAAACATGAATTAAAAAAAATAAACAAAATGATGCGCAACCAGACCTAATATTCCTCAATTCCTAAAAAAATATATATAAAAATCAACTAATATATTCATCAATATAAGAGCAAGAGTACAAAACCTGGTGCGGCTGTGCATGAGTAGCCAATCAGCTTCTGACTTCAGCTTGTTCAATTAAGCTCTGACAAATAAAAAGAAACCTGGAAGCTGATTGGTTTCTATGCAGAGCTGCACCAGATTTTGCACTCTCCAGTTTTATTAAATCAACCCCTTTTAAAGTGTATTAAACATTTAAAACGTGCTTAAATACAATAGATAAAAGTATCTGAGTGCAACCAATTTATTAAAAACATGAATTAAAAAATGTACAAAATTATGTGCAAACAGACCTAATATTCCTCAATTCCTAAAATATTTAATATAAAAAATCAACTAATATATTCATTCATATAAATTCGCATTTTATGTTGTATAATGCATTTGGTGATTTTTATATGCATTCAGACGTATTTACTATTATAATTTTTTTTTTTTTTTGCACTCAGATATAATATTATTATTATTATACAGGATTAAAAATGTACCTTTAAATTTTTTTTTTATTATACAGGATTTATATAGCACCCACAGTTTGTGCAGCGCTTTACAATGTAGAGGGGGGACAGTACAATCACAATACAATTCAATACAGAAGGGCCAGGAGGGCCCGGCTCGTGGAGCTTATAATCTACAGGGAGGGGGAGGATATATTTATAGATATTTTTATATAGTAGCAAAAATGGAGGATTTGCTCTATTCACCCATCATTTTCAAACTTGATTCACCCTATTTGCATATCATTTTCCATATCTATTATATATGAAATTTCAGTTGTCCCTATATAAATAAATATTCCCAAATTTGCAAATCATCTCCAATGAACAGAAAGCACGTCAAACATGGAAAAAGTGCTTAAAAGTCATTTTAAAAAGGCTTTAATTAAAATTAAAAAGTAAATGGTTTTGAGTGCAATCAATTTCATAGAAATGCGCATAAAAATATAAACAAAATCATGTGCAAACAGCCCCAATATTAATCAAGTGTGTAATATTTAATATAAAAATCACTGAATATAAATACACAATTTACACAAACCAATATGTTAGGTGATTTTTATATGCACCCAGTCATGTTTACTTTTTTTTTTTTTGCACTCAGATATGTTTATTTATTTATATAGTGGGGGTCAATATAGCGCTGTATGTATGACATTTCTGTTCTATGTATTTAAAAATATATATTATTACACAATATATTATTTCAACAATTGAAATATATATTTTGCTTGTATTGTGCAACACATAAGAAAATACTTTCGAAGAAGAATCACCCTATTTGCCCATCATAGTCCGAGAATTCACCCATTTTCAAAAAAGGATTTACCCATCACTTTAAAAGAAGATTCACCCTATTCAAGGATTTATCATATTTGCCTTTTGTTTAGAGAGGATTCACCCTATTCGTCTATCATTTTTAGAGGATTCATCCTCTTCACCCATCATTTTTAGAGAGGATTCACACTATTCACCCATAATTTTTAGAGAGGATTCACCCTATTCGCACATCATTTTTAGAGGATTCACCCTATTCACCCATCATTTTTAGAGAGGATTCACCCTATTCACCCATCATTTTAAGAGTAGATTCACACTATTCATCCATAATTTTTAGAGAGGATTCACCCTAATCTCCCATCATGTTTAGAGGATTCACCCTATTCACCCATCATTTTTAGAGAGAATTCACACTATTCATCCATAATTTTTAGAAAGGATTCACCCTATTCATCCATCGTTTTTTCAAAGGATTCCCCCTATTCACCCATCATTTTTAGAGAGGATTCACCCTATTCATCCATCGTTTTTTCAAAGGATTCACCCTATTCACCCATCATTTTTAGAGAGGATTCACCCTATTCATCCATAGTTTTTTCAAAGGATTCACCCTATTCACCCAGCATTTTTAGAGAGGATTCACCCTATTCATCCATAATTTTTAGAAAGGATTCACCCTATTCGCCCATCATTTTTAGAGGATTCACCCTATTCACCTATATTTTTGGGGAGAGGATTCACCTTATTCACCCATAATTTTTAGAGAGGATTCACCCTATTCACACATCATTTTTAGAGGATTCACCCTATTCACCCATAATTTTTAGAGAGGATTCACCCTATTCACCCATAATTTTTAGAGAGAATTCACCCTATTCACCTATATTTTTGGGGAGAGGATTCACCTTATTCACCCATAATTTTTAGAGAGGATTCACCCTATTCGCACATCACTTTTAGAGGATTCACCCTATTCACCCATCATTTTTAGAGGATTCTCCCTATTCACCCATCATTTTTTAGAGAGGATTCACCCTATTCACCTATATTTTTGGGGAGAGGATTCACCTTATTCACCCATAATTTTTAGAGAGGATTCACCCTATTCGCACATCATTTTTAGAGGATTCACCCTATTCACCCATCATTTTTAGAGGATTCTCCCTATTCACCCATCATTTTTTAGAGAGGATTCACCCTATTCACCTATATTTTTGGGGAGAGGATTCACCTTATTCACCCATAATTTTTAGAGAGGATTCACCCTATTCACCCATCATTTTTATCATTTTTAGAGAGGATTCACCTTATTCACCTATGTTTTGGGGAAAGGATTCACCCTATTCACCCATCATTTTTAGAGAGGATTCACCCTATTCATTTATCGTTTTTTCAAAGGATTCACCCTATTCATCCATAATTTTTAGAAATGATTCACCCTATTCATCCATCGTTTTTTCAAAGGATTCACCCTATTCACCCATCATTTTTAAAGAGGATTCACCCTATTCGCCCATCATTTTTAGAGGATTCACCTTGCTTACCCATTTTTTTTAAAGTGGATTCACCCTATTATTTTCAAACCAAGCTTGTCTATCCCATTTAACAAGGTTCACTCATCAGTAGTTGCATACAACATAATAGAGATTCCAATAACAAATGAGATTCACCACTCACATCTGATTTGAATATAAAAATATATATATATATATATATATATTGTTTTGGTTTTTTTTGTTTGTTTTTATTTGAATATAATTCGCCCATTAGCAGCCATGAACATATACAGTATATACAGTATATATATCTATATATATTATATATGTGTGTGTTTGTGTGTATTTGGCACTATATGTCCAATAAAGTAAACCCTAATCAGGTGCGTGTTCTGTAGAGTAGAGTAGGGACTGGCCAGAGAGTTAATACTGTGATGCATTTGTCACCTTGAACATATCTTACAATGTATACAAACTAAGAATTCCTTTTTTCTTTTGCCAAAGATTTCTAGAACTATATCCGGGTGTATAAAGCGGATTCAGCAGGAATGCATGCCGGAATTGTGTTGTTCTTTAAAAAACGCACCAAAACCACCCAATCTAATGAAAGTCTATGGTGAAGTGCGGGTGACCCACATAAGAACTGTGGGTACACCGCAGCAGAGCACACACCTACAGACATTATAATGAAATGTGCCCAAGAGTTATCCCACCATTTAACCATTTAACAGCTGAAACAAAGCAAAGTATATTTTGTATTTAATATTGTATTATATTTTATTATTATCATTATCATTATTATTTATTGTTATTTATATTATTTCTGGGGTTTGCTGGGGGGTTTTCGCCTTCCTCTGGATCAACTGTGGGTGAAGGATTGTGTATATGAGATTGTATTTATTTATTTTTTTATGGTTGGACTGGATGGACTTGTGTCTTTTTTCAACCTTACTAACTATGTAACTATGTAACTATGTAACTATGTCATTATTTATTATTATTATTATTATTATTGGTATTGATATTTAGAATTATTATTATTATTATTATTATTATTATCATTATCATTATTATTTATATGCCACATACTCTGCATCAGAAAATACTTCAATATTGCTACAAGAAAAAATATATATAATTGTGCGGGTGTTTTGTGCAGTAAATTATTTTTTTTTCTAAATCAGGGCTGTCACCTTCTAGAAACACACAATGAACAAAGCAAAGTATATTTTGTATTTAAGATTGTATTATTTATTATTAGGATTATTATTATTTATTATTATTATTATTATTTATTAATATTTATTTATAATATTTTATACTTTTAATGGCCACATACTCTGCATCAGAAAGTACAATATTGCTACAAGAAAACAAAACTATAATTGTGCGGGTGTTTTGTGCACTAAAATTATTTTTTTAAATCAGGGCTGTCACCTTCTAGAAACTCAATCTGAACAAAACAAAGTATATTTTGCATTTAAATATATATTATTTATTAATATGATTATTATTATTTATTATTATTATTAATATTTATTAATATTTATTTATAATATTTTGTATTTTTAATGGCCACATACTCTGCATCAGAAAATACTTCAATATTGCTACAAGAAAATAAAAATATAATTGCGCGGCTGTTTTGTGCAGTACATATTTTTTTTTAAAACAGGACTGTCACCTTCTAGAAATGCACAATGAACAAAGCAAGGTATATTTTGTATTTAAGATTATATTATTTATTATTATGATTATTATTATTGTTTTTTATTATTATTATTTATTTATAATATTTTCTATTTTTAATGGCCACATTCTCTGCATCAGAAAATACTTCAATATTGCTACAAGAAAACAAAAAATCTGATTGTGCGGATGTTTTGGGGCAGTAGGAATTAAAAAAAAAAAAAAAAATCTGTGTTGTCACCTAGAAACTCACCCCGGACAATGGCATGCAGCCATCACTGAAGGGATGTAGAAAGTGTCTGTCCCTGTCTCCTAGATGTGCCCCTTGTCACCCGGGCTTCTGATGGAGACTACAAGTGACTACTGTAACGCACATTACACAGGCAGGGTCTGCTGTTATCACCATCAGAAAACACACCCTGAGAAATGCCTTGCAGCCATCACTGGAGTGCATGTAGACAGGAAGTGGCATCAAAGAGGCTGCAGAAGATCGGCAGCACTAATAGAGTATCTAACAAAGGGTGAAAAAGGGTAAAAACAAGAATTTATAAAAAAAAAAAAAAAAAAAAAAAGTGACACAGTGCTTTAGCAAACAAAATTGCTTAGGGTTTACATCTCTTTTAAAAACGATATATATATATATATATATATATATATATATATATAAAAAATACATATATATATATATATATATATATATATATAAATATATATATATATATATATATATATATATGTAGCGGGGTGTTCCCCTTTAATGCAGAGAGACAAGAAGTTCCAGGTGAGAGGTGAGTCGGGAGGAAGTAAAGAGACATTATGGAAGTGAAAGCAGAGGAGAGAGACTACATCTCCCAGTACATCTTGCAGCACCCAGGGTGCATTGCTCCAGAACAGAGACTGCTGGGGCAGACTTTATAAAGGGGAGGCGGAGTTTTGGTCGGCCTCTTTGGACACCCCTCTCCTAGCAAGAGGATGTCTGTGCTGAACTGCTGTGTGCACAAGGCCTGAAGCCTGGGCCGTGTGCTCCTTTCCAAAGATCCCTCTGCCAGCCTAGCAGAGCCTTAGAGACATCTAATCCTCCTTGCTGCAGTACACCAGAAGGATTGAAGACTTGGATGTCGGTGGATTCCTGTTCCTAGACGAATCGATGGAGGAAACGGACTTTGACTTGCCCGGGTGGTGAGAGCTGTTTAAAGACAGATACTTTATCTTTACTATTCGTTGGGATTACAAAGTTGTTCTTCAAGTGCACCACCGAAAAGATTGCTAGCGAATATTGTTTCACTGAACTTCCATCTAGATCAGTCAGGCCTGACTGCATAGGTAGACATTGCTGGGTGTTAGTCTACCCATGAGGGGAAGTAGCTGTAAAAGGGCAGCGCTAGAGTTGCATAGCAATACTTTATTATTCTGATTACTCTGTTTATCTTTATTACTGTTTATTGCAGGGATCTGCAACTTGTTATACTGTTGTTTATTACTTGCCCATTAGCCTCAGTAAAATATCTGGGTAAAGTACATTTGGTGTCAGTTCCGTTTACTTTAATAGGAGTTTTAAAGTATATTCTGTGTATGTTTGTTATAGGACTGCGTCACCAACAGTTGCGGTCACGCGGTCCTATCCCTCTATCACCAGCTGTGCCACGGGAGGTTAGAGCCGATTGCCAGGGGTTGACAGCAGTGCACTACAGGGCCCAAATCAATATCAGCGGCTCTCTTAACTGGGGGTAGCGCTACACGTGGGGGCTCGAGTCCGGGATCCTTGTACGTTGCACGCTGCAATCAAGCCGGTCAGAAGTACCAGCATGGACCCGCTGGCAATGTCACAGTGGTGCGCAGCGATTGGCGCCGATCCAACCGCGGCGGTAGTCATTGTACTCCCGGGGGAAAGATGGAAGGAAGAGGAGATAAAACAGCTCGTATTGTTACTGTCTCCGAGCCACAAAGCATGGGTGATGGATTTTAGGCCAGATCCAGTGATCTCGTTTACATACGCACTGGTAGAATGGAAAAACGAAATCCCAGAGCATTTTAAAAGTCAGAGTATACAAGCCATAGATAATCAGATCTATCACTTGATACATACGCTGCCAGTGAAGGAAGAATGGTTTCAGACACCAAAGCCATCACTCCCACAATTATCTCCACCACTATCCCCTAAAGCAGAAAAGCTTAAGGAACTATTAAGCCCGGGATCACCGCTGGCCGCTATAGGGCCTGAATTGTTGAATGCTCTAGGAGACCTTGTAATTAAGTGCCAGAAAAGCAGTACGGTGCATGTGGAGGCCGGTTACCGGAAGCTTAGCACCTTCTCAGGGAAGCTCCCCGTCCCTGCGGGGGAGGAAGATTTTGACACTTGGGTGGAACAGGCATTGCAGGCAGTAGAAGCATGGGAGGTGCCTGAGGCACAGAAGAGACAGCGAGTCTTAGAAAGTCTGAAAGGTGCCGCGGCAGAAGCGGTGAAGAGCTTCCGGTTTGGAAATGAAAACTGTACAGCTCAAGATTGCCTGGCCATGCTGCAGGAAGAGTTTGGTCAGCTGGAGAAGGTGTCAGAGATGATTTATCAAATTGAACACACTCTCCAGCAGCCGAATGAGAAACTGTCAGAATATGTTAGAAGGCTGAACAGGCAGTTATGCAAGATTGTACTGAAGAAGGGAATGCTGCCCAAAGATGATGAAGCACGCATGAAGCAGATCATGAGGGGAGTGCGGCGCTCAGACCCGGTCTGGCTGCACCTGAAAACCTCAGGAGGAGGAATGTCACTAACCTACTCTGATCTAATAAAAATTATTAGGGACAAAGAGGCGCTGGAGGAAGATCAGCAGGTGGCCAAGGCGAATGTCACACCTGTACCAGTGTTGGTCCATTCGGTCAAGAGCCCAGAAAGAGATGCGGAGGTTGACACTCTGAAATCGCAAATGGCCCAAGTGTTGGAGATGCTGACCTCTTTGATGGAGAAAGATCAGAGAAGACGAGAGAAACCAAGCCCAAGAAAGGAGTTGTTCCCGAACACCTCAGCACCGGCCTCCCTACAGGACCGAGAAGAGGTGATTTGCTATAACTGCGTAGGGAGTGGCCACTTTGCTAACGTATGCTCCAGCCCAAAGAAGAAGAGAACAGATAATTGCAAGCCGGCGGGAAACTCCAAAGGGGCCCCGGTGAAGGAGTCAACCGGGTGCCCATCATCTTCAGTGCGCTCCAAACTAAAAAAAAAGGCCAAGAATGGAGGAGACAAAACTCCTAGGAGGAGGTATAGTACACCCCCACCAAGATGTACCCCAGAGGGAGGGGGCAAGACCCCTCAGTGGAAGTACAGCACCCCAAAGAAGGAACATCCACCTAAAAGGAACAATAACATCCCTCAGCGGGTTTGTGCCCCCATTGAGAGGGAGAAAGTCAATGCATGCCAGGCTCAGGAAAAATTAAAGTCCAAAAGGAGCAGGGCAAGGGTCGAAAGCCAAAAAAAAGAGGTGACCACAGTCCGGCCATACCCAAAGGAACTGGTGGGCCCGTCTCCTACTGTGCCCATTCAAGTGGAAGGAGTCTATACTAAAGCTCTTTTGGACACCGGAGCACAGGTGACTTTACTATACCGGGACTTCTATGATAGGCACTTGAGTCATCTGCCTATCCAGAAGATAGAAGAGCTGGAGATATGGGGACTTGGAACCCAGAGTTTCCCTTATGATGGGTACCTGCCCAAAAAAGATGACTTTCGACCCATCCGTGGCTGGGAAGGCTGAAGTGTTTGACACCCTGGCAGTTGTGTGTCCCCGGCCGCCTGGAGCCAGCAAGATTTCCCTGATCATTGGGACAAACACGGATCTAGTCAGGAGACTCCTGACCCCTCTAGTGAAAGAGAGAAACCATTCAGCCATCAAAATCCATCCCATGCTAAAGACGGCCTACCAACGACTGGTCTTAGAGCAGAAGACCCCAGGAGAGGGGATAGGGAAGGTGTGGAGACTTGGCAGAGAAGGAGTAGTGCTACAGCCCGGAGAAGTAACCTGTCTTAGGGCCACTGTGAAGCTTTCGTGGGAACAACCTGGCCCCTTTGTCATGCTGGAATCAGACCCAAGGGAAGAGTCCTCAGGCCTGGAAGTGATACCAGAAGTGATTCCGTTCAAGGCCCTGAAGAAGGCCCATGGCAGAGTTCCGGTGAGTGTTAGGAACACTACGGGAGGACCCATGGAGATCCCTGCCAGAGTGTTGCTTGGTCAGGTGAGCCCTACTGCCCCGGTCACTTGGTCCGAAGTCAAGGGGACGGGTGACGGAGGAGATGTTTGGGAGAAACTGTCCGTGGAAAATCCGAACCTACCCAGGGCTTGGAAAGAAAGAGCCAAGGCCCAGCTGACCAGGTGGGAGAAGATCTTTTCCGAAGATGAATTCGATGTGGGGTGTGCAAGAAGTGCCACCCATCGGATCCGCCTCCAAGAAGATAAGCCCTTCCGAGAGAGGGTCAGGCGGGTCCCCCTGGCAGATCTGGAGGATCTGAGGGAACAACTTGTAGAACTAAAGAAGACTGGTGTTATCCGTGAGTCTAGAAGTCCCTATGCCTCCCCAATCGTGGTGGTCAGAAAGAAGAATGGGTCGTTGAGGCTTTGTATCGATTACAGGACTCTCAACAGGAGAACCATCCCTGACCAATACACCACGCCAAGGATAGAAGATGCCCTACAAAGTTTGTCTGGAGCCAAATGGTTCAGTGTGATGGACCTCAAGAGTGGGTACTATCAAATCCCTATGCACCCAGAAGACAGGGAGAAGACAGCCTTCATAACCCCAGTGGGATTCTTCGAATTCAATAGGATGCCTCAGGGTCTGTCTGGAGCTCCTGCTACCTTTCAACGCCTTATGGAGAAGACTGTTGGAGACATGAATCTTATAGAAGTCCTTGTGTACTTGGACGATGTCATTGTCTTTGGAAGAACCTTGGAAGAACATGAAGCCAGGTTGGAGAAAGTATTGAGAAGACTCAGCGAAGAGGGACTTAAGCTTTCCCCCGAGAAGTGTCGGTTCTACCAGTCTTCTGTGAACTATCTGGGGCACATAGTGTCTGAAGAAGGGGTGGCCACAGATCCTGAGAAGTTGGAAGCAGTCACTTCCTGGCCACGACCCACCACAGTAACAGAGCTCAGATCCTACCTGGGGTTCTGCTCCTATTATAGGAGGTTTCTGGAGGGGTTTGCTCGGATTGCCCGCCCGTTGAATGAATTGCTAAAGGCAGAAGGGGAAGAGGATGACTCAGGGCCCAGGAGGCCTGGTGAGTCAGTTCAAGATCAGTGGAACCCAAGGTGTGAAGAGGCCTTTCATGCTCTGAAGAGGAGCTTAACCACTGCCCCAGTCCTGGCCTACGCCGACCCTACCAGACCTTATGAATTACATGTGGATGCCAGCCATGAGGGTCTAGGTGGTGTACTCTACCAAGAACATGAAGGACAACTGCGACCAGTGGCCTATGTGAGCAGGAGCCTGACCCCCTCAGAAAAGAATTACCCCACTCATAAGCTGGAATTCCTGGCCCTCAAATGGGCGGTAGTAGACAAGCTAAAAGACTACTTGTATGGGGCAGAGTTTACTGTGAAGACAGACAACAACCCCCTGACCTACCTCTTCACCACCGCGAAACTAGATGCCACCGGACACAGGTGGTTGGCCGCATTGTCTGGATTCAACTTCAGTCTGAAGTACAGACCAGGAGCCGGAAATAGGGATGCAGATGCCCTGTCCCGGAGGTCTCATGCCACGACAAATGACTGGGAAGATTGGACCCAAGTGGCACCGGACGGGGTGCGGGCCCTTTGTCAAGGGGCTGAATTCCAAGCCAGAGGAGGCTCCAGAGCAGAAGAAATAGGGGTTACCATGGTAGGAGTCCCCAAACACTATTGTGGGGTAACTCAACTGGAGGAAGACAACCTACCGAGACTGTCCAAGAAGGAGTTGAGGTGTGACCAATTGGAAGACCCCATGGGGAGATTGGTCCTCGAAGCCCTGGAGAATCAGGATCCCAACAAATTCCTACATCACCCCTCAAAGGAGGCTCGCCTGTTGAGGAAGGAATTGGACAGGCTACAGGTACATCAGGGAGTGGTCTACCGAAGGGGCCCCTCTGATGACTCAGAAGATAAGTGGCAGTTATTTCTTCCAGAGAAGCACCGAGAGACTGTACTAATTGCCCTGCATGACCATCATGGTCACCTAGGGGCAGAAAGGACCTTCCAGCTCGTCAGAAATCGGTTCTATTGGCCCTGCATGAGGGCAGAAGTAGAGGAGTATTGCCATTCCTGTGCACGATGCATTCAGAGAAAGACCCTACCCCATCAAGCTGCCCCAATGGGCCACTTACAGAGTCAAGGCCCAATGGATCTGGTATGCATTGACTTTCTCTGCCTCGAACCCGACCTGAGTGGATTGGGGAATGTTCTGGTAATAACCGACCATTTCACCCGCTATGCTCAAGCTTTCCCAACCAAAGACCAGAAGGCATCCACCGTGGCCAAGATACTTATGGAGAAGTATTTTGTCCATTACGGACTACCACAGAGACTCCACTCAGATCAAGGAAGGGACTTTGAGAGTCGGTTGATCCGAAGACTTTTGGATTCATTAGGAATAAAGAAGACCAGAACCACGCCTTACCACCCACAAGGAGATGCTCAGCCGGAGAGATTTAACCGGACCCTGCTCAACATGTTGGGAACCTTAGAAACAGAGAAGAAGCAACACTGGAGTCAGCACATATCAGCCCTAGTACATGCCTATAACTGTACCACAAGTGACGCCACTGGCTACTCCCCTTATCGACTTATGTTTGGGAGAGAAGCAAGGCTACCTGTGGACCTGGCCTTTGGCACTTCTATAGACAATACCTCAGCTACATCCCACAAGGGATACGTGGACAGACTTAGACGTAGCTTGCAGGTGGCCTTTGAACAAGCCCAGGCGGCTTCGGATCAAAGGGGGGCCCACAACAAGAGAAATTTTGATCTGAAGGTTCGAGTGCAAGATCTGCAGCCCGGGGACCGAGTACTGCTACGCAATCTGGGGGTCCCTGGAAAACACAAGCTTGCTGACAGGTGGAGATCTGAGCCCTATGTTGTCTGTAGGAAGTTGCCCGGTTTGCCTGTCTACAAACTAAAGCCAGAAGGAAAGGTGGGTCCACTGAAGACATGGCATCGGAACCACCTGCTCCCACTTGCTGAGGCAGTCAGAATACCTCCCGTGAGAGACTCCCCTGAACCGGCCTCTATCCTGGATATTCCTAGGCCGAACACTTGGTCCCAGACCTCTCGAGCCAAAGATGGGGAGGCCTCCCAATTGAGTACAGAAGAAGGTGGAGAACTGGACTGGCTGTGGCCTCCCTCGACTCTGGGAACGTCCGCCATAGATCTCCCAAATGGAGGGGATACCCCAGATGCAACGCTGAATCCGGCGGCTACTGAATTCATACCCTTCAGTCCCTCAGCTGATTACTGGGAAGATGTTCCTGACACTTGCGCAGAGGAGGACTCTAGAGATTCCATACGTCAGTCGACTTCTGAATCAGAGGTTCCAGAACCAGCAATGTTACCTGAACTTACTCCTGAAGAAGAGCCTGTGGTGCCAGAGTCAGAAGCACCAAGAGAGCAGAGGGCTCGCAGAGTCATCAGGCCTCCCAAGAAACTAACTTACCCCCAAATGGGGACGAGCTCAGAGGACTCTGTTGTAACAGCTAGGAGAAGTGTTGAACAACCTGATCCTTCCACCGTCCATTTGGTGGAGGGCAACCCCAGCTCACTCTCTGGCACAGTTAGGCAGGCCACTCATGGTAGTGTGACCTGTGGGCAAGAGAGTTCCATCCCAAAGTTTTGGTGGGAATTCCCTATGCCAACATCATGCTCGACATTGTCCAAAATGGTAAACAGTATTTGTTGAAGTTTATCTTTGGGGACCAAAGAGTTCAAGTGGGGGGAGTGTGTAGCGGGGTGTTCCCCTTTAATGCAGAGAGACAAGAAGTTCCAGGTGAGAGGTGAGTCGGGAGGAAGTAAAGAGACATTATGGAAGTGAAAGCAGAGGAGAGAGAGACTACATCTCCCAGTACATCTTGCAGCACCCAGGGTGCATTGCTCCAGAACAGAGACTGCTGGGGGAGACTTTATAAAGGGGAGGCGGAGTTTTGGTCGGTCTTTTTGGACACCCCTCTCCTAGCAAGAGGATGTCTGTGCTGAACTGCTGTGTGCACAAGGCCTGAAGCCTGGGCCGTGTGCTCCTTTCCAAAGAGCCCTCTGCCAGCCTAGCAGAGCCTTAGAGACATCTAATCCTCCTTGCTGCAGTACACCAGAAGGATTGAAGACTTGGATGTCGGTGGATTCCTGTTCCTAGACGAATCGATGGAGGAAACGGACTTTGACTTGTCCGGGTGGTGAGAGCTGTTTAAAGACAGATACCTTTATCTTTACTATTCGTTGGGATTACAAAGTTGTTCTTCAAGTGCACCACCGAAAAGATTGCTAGCGAATATTGTTTCACTGGACTTCCATCTAGATCAGTCAGGCCTGACTGCATAGGTAGACATTGCTGGGTGTTAGTCTACCCATGAGGGGAAGTAGCTGTAAAAGGGCAGCGCTAGAGTTGCATAGCAATACTTTATTATTCTGATTACTCTGTTTATCTTTATTACTGTTTATTGCAGGGATCTGCAACTTGTTATACTGTTGTTTATTACTTGCCCATTAGCCTCAGTAAAATATCTGGGTAAAGTACATTTGGTGTCAGTTCCGCTTACTTTAATAGGAGTTTTAAAGTATATTCTGTGTATGTTTGTTATAGGACTGCGTCACCAACAGTTGCGGTCACGCGGTCCTATCCCTCTATCACCAGCTGTGCCACGGGAGGTTAGAGCCGATTGCCAGGGGTTGACAGAAGTGCACTACAGGGCCCAAATCAATATCAGCGGCTCTCTTAACTGGGGGTAGCGCTACATATATATATGTACATACATACATACATTCTATACTATATATACAGTGCCTCGAGAAAGTATTCATACTCTGTAATTTTCCACATTTTGTCAGGTTACAACCAAAAACGTAAATGTATTTTATTAGGATTTTATGTGATGGACCAACACAAAGTGACACATAATTGTGAAGTGGACAGAAAAATGATAAATGGTTTTCAAAATGTTTTACAAATAAATATGTGAAAAGTGTGGCGTGCATTTGTATGGCGCCCCCCGGAGTCAATACTTTGTAGAACCGCCTTTCTCTGCTATTACAGCTGCAAGTCTTTTTGGGGATGTCTCTACCAGCTTTGCACATCTAGAGAGGGACATTTCTGCCCATTCTACTTCGCACAATATCTCAAGCTCTGTCAGATGGGAAGGTGAACCTCCGCCCCGGTCTCAAGTCTTTTGCAGAGTAACAGGTTTTCTTCTAAGATTGTCCTGTATTTGGCTCCATCCATCTTCCCATCAACTCTGACCAGCTTCCCTGTCCCTGCCAAAGAAAAGCATCCCCACAACATGATGCTGCCACCACCATGTTTCACGGTGGGGATGGTGTGTTCAGGGTGATATGCAGTGTTAGTTTTCCACCACACACAGCGTTTTGCTTTTAGGCCAAAAAGTCCATATTTGGTCTCATCTGACCAGAGCACCTTCTTCCACGTTTGCTGTGTCCCCCACATGGCTTCTCACAAACTGCAAACGGGACTTCTTATGGTTTTCTTCTTTCCACTCTTCCATAAAGGGCAGATTTGTGGAGAAGCACGACTAATAGTTGTACTGTGGACAGATTCTCCCCCCTGAGTTGTGGGTCTCTGCAGCTCCTCCAGAGTTACCATGTGCCTCTCGGCTGCTTCTCTGATGAATGCTCTCCTTGCCCGGCCGGTCAGTTTAGGTGGGCGGCCATGTCTTGGTAGGTTTGCAGTTGTGCCATACTCTTTCCATTTTCGGATGATGGATTGAACAGAGCTCTGTGAGATGTTCAAAGCTTGGGATATTTTTTTTATAACCTAACCCTGCTTTATACTTCTCCACAACTTTATCCCTGACCTGTCTGGTGTGTTCCTTGGCCTTCATGATGCTGTTTGTTTGCCAAGGTTCTCTAACAAACCTCTGAGGGCTTCACAGAACAGCTGTATTTATACTGAGATTAGATTACACACAGGTGGACTCTATTTACTAATTAGGTGACTTCTGAAGGCAATTGGTTCCACTAGATTTTAGTTAGGGGTATCAGAGTAAAGGGGGGCTGAATACAAATGTACCCCCCACACTCTTCACATATTTATTTGTAAAAAATATTGAAAAACATTTTTTATTCTGTTTGCTTCCACTTCACATTTACGTGACACTTTGTGTTGGTCTATCTCATAAAATCCCAATAAAATACATTTACGTTTTTGGTTGTAACCTGACACAATGTGGAAAATTTCAAGGGGGTATAAATACTTTCTCAAGGCACCGTATATATATATATCATAGGTGTGCGCAGCCTATTGCATTAGGGTGTGCACCCCAAAGATCAAACACATAGTACAAATCACTCACGATGAAAGGGAAGGGGGCGGTAAGTTACATATTTACCAGCCCCTTCCCTCACTCATCCTTAAACATCCCTGCAGCACCAGCTGGAGGGAGAGGAGAGTAGGGAAGCCGGAAGCGCTGCAGTGGGAAGGAGGGGGGAACCAGGGCAGTAAGGGGAATCTGTGCTGCACAGGGTGATTAGGGTGTGCCTGGGCACACCTGGCACACCCTGTGCGCACGCCTATGATATATATATATATATATATATATAATTTTTTATTTATTTATTTAAACTGATTAAAAACCAACAATTCAATGTTTTTTCTGCAGCTGTACGAAATGTAATATCACAAAGTGAAAGAAATAGACCCATTTAAGTTATTTTTGTCTATTGCAAAGTATTTTTATTTATTTTTTTCATGTTTTATATTTCATATTTTCATGAAATTTAAAGGTCTAATATCCCCCTTTCACCAAACCCTCTACACAGTAAAGGTAGCGAAATATTAAAGAAAACCTTTCCTGAGTAGCGCGAGATATCGGATCACCATACAGAATATATGTTCTGTGCATTACATATGGAAAAATTCCACATGATATTACACAGAATGTCCTCTAGAGGGCGATCACAGCAAGCCACACACAGTCAAAGGGGCTTATTGGACAAGATGACCAAATTATTATTACTGTTTTTAGGATTTATATAGCGCCAACAGTTTGCAATATAAAGGGTGACAGTACAGTTACAATACAATAAAGTACAAGAGGGTTAGGGGGCCCTGCTCATAAGAGCTTACAATCTTATCGATCTTTGTTCTAGCACACTTTGAGTATTTTACCACCAAAAAAAAAAGACAAAAACATTCAGTATAACGTGCTACTGTACATTATACTGACTATACACATAACATTAAAGCGGTATTAAACCTAAAACCATTAATGTCATATATATTGCAGCCTACCAATCATTAGATGTGGTGGGCTGCATTCGTTTTCTTTTCTTAGGCTTTTTTTCCCCTCTCTGTTTTCACCTGGTGATCTGGCCAGTAACACTCCTCCTGTATTAGAGCGCCCCCACTCTGAATAAGGGAGCACAGGGGGCACCTTTGGACAGCAGCATTGTCATTCTGGGACACAGGGTGGTTCTAAGAAACCAATCGGGAGCTTGCTAATATGAAAATTCACTCTGCCAGTTCTCGCCCTCTGTCCAGAACTGTGCTGCTTCCCAGTCTCCGCTGCGGAAAAAGGTAAGACGCCGCATAATGGGAGGAAAGGGGGGCCAGAGGGTACTGCTATAGGGTAAAGGGGGGGAGGGGGCAGAGGACACCACTGCGTGTGGGGGGGGGGTGATGTGAAGGGGGCAAAGAAGAAGACAATGTTATGGGCAGGGTCACTCCCATAGCAGTGTCCTCCACCACCCTTCACATGTCCCTCCCCCGCCCCCCCGATCCCTGCATTCTGAGCTCAACGCACTCCTGAACCCTGCAATCTGAGCGTAAAACGTGCTCCTTAACCCTGCCATCTGAGCGTAAAGTGTAAGTAGGAAGGAAATACCGCGCTGCTAAGTGAGGGTGAGGTCGCAGCCAGCACTAAGCAAATAGAAAATGTGTATAAAGGATCTGAGCGTAAAACATGCTCCTGATCCCTGCATTCTGAGATTAAAACACACTCCTGAAGCCTGCATTCTGAGCGCAACGCACTCCTGATCCCTGCATTCTGAGCGCAACGCACTCCTGATCCCTGCATTCTGAGCACAACGCACTCCTGATCCCTGCATTCTGAGCACAACGTAATCCTGATCCCTACAATCTGAGCGCAATGCACTCCTGATCCCTGCATTCTGAGCACAACGCAATCCTGATCCCTACAATCTGAGTGCAATGCACTCCTGATCCCTGCATTCTGAGCACAACGCAATCCTGATCCCTACAATCTGAGCACAACGCAATCCTGATCCCTACAATCTGAGCGCAACACACTCCTGATCCCTGCATTCTGAGCACAACGCACTCCTGATCCCTGCATTCTGAGCACAACGTAATCCTGATCCCTACAATCTGAGCGCAATGCACTCCTGATCCCTGCATTCTGAGCACAACGCAATCCTGATCCCTACAATCTGAGCACAACGCAATCCTGATCCCTACAATCTGAGCGCAACACACTCCTGATCCCTGCATTCTGAGCACAACGCACTCCTGATCCCTGCATTCTGAGCACAACGTAATCCTGATCCCTACAATCTGAGCGCAATGCACTCCTGATCCCTGCATTCTGAGCACAACGCAATCCTGATCCCTACAATCTGAGTGCAATGCACTCCTGATCCCTGCATTCTGAGCACAACGCAATCCTGATCCCTACAATCTGAGTGCAATGCACTCCTGATCCCTGCATTCTGAGCGTAAAACGCACTCCTGATCCCCGCATTCTGAGCGTAGAATGCACTCCTGATCCATGCATTCAGAGCATAAAACGCACTTCTGATCCCTGCATCCTGAGTGTAAAAAAAACTCCTGAACCCTGTATTCTGAGCGCATCGCACTCCTGATCCCTGCAATCTGAGCGTAGAATGCACTCCTGATCCATGCATTCTGAGCGTAGAATGCACTCCTGATCCATGCATTCTGAGTGTAAAACTCACTCCTGATCCCTGCATACTGAGCGTAAAACGCACTCCTGAACCCTGAGTTCTGAGCGCAACGCACTCCTGATCCATGCATTCTGAGTGTAAAACTCACTCCTGATCCCTGCATACTGAGCGTAAAACACACTCTGAACCCTGAGTTCTGAGCGCAACGCACTCCTGATCCATGCATTCTGAGTGTAGAATGCACTCCTGATCCATGCATTCAGAGCGTAAAACGCACTCCTGATCCATGCATACTGAGCGTAAAATGCACTCCTGAACCCTGCATTCTGAACGCAGCGCACGCCTGATCCCTGCATTCTGAGCACAACACACTCCTGATCCCTGCATTGTGAGCGCAACACACTCCTAAATCCTGCATTCTGAGCGCAAAACATTCCTGATCCCTGCATTCTGAGCGTAAAACACACTCCTGATCCCTGCATTCTGAGCACAACGCACTCCTGATCCCTGGATTCTGAGCATATTGCACTCCTTAACCCTGCATTCTGAACACGACGCACTCCTTAACCCTGCATCCTGAGCGTAAAACGTAACAGGCTGTAATTTAAAGTGGGGGCTGTGTTGTAAAGAAATGTGCCTGTGATTTAAAGGGGGGACTGTGATGTACAGGGGGGACTGTGATGCAAGGGAGTGCTATATAGGGATGAGCCAAACACCCCCCGGTTCAGTTCGCACCAGAACCTGCGAACAGACCTAAAGTTTGCGTGAACTTTAGAACCCTATTAAGTACAATGGACTCGAACGTTCGAAATCAAAAGTGCTAATCTTAAAGGCTAATATGCAAGTTATTGTCCTAAAAAGTGTTTGGAGACCTGGGTCCTGCCCCAGGGGACATGTATCAATGCAAAAAAAAGTTTTAAAAACTCAAGTTTTTTTGGGAGCAGTGATTTTAATGATGCTTAAAGTGAAACAATAAAAGTGAAATATTCCTTTAAATTTCGTACCGGGGGGGGGGGGGTGTATAGTATGCCTGTAAAGCACTGCTTGTTTCCCTTGCTTATGTAGTGGGCACGCTCCCTCCTCTCTCTATCTTCATTGGTTATCTGGCTGTTGTCTAGGGGTACCTGGAAGAGAGAGATAAGACACACCACGGCCCATGTCCTCCATAGCTAAGAGGTGAAGGCCAGCAAATTGGGCTTTTGTGTAGGTGTCCTAGAGTCAAGTCCTGTCCTTCCTCCTTGACTCCTTTGCTCCTAGTAACCAGAGTTCCACACAGTGAATAGGTCCAACTCAGTTTTATTCTTCTTGCCAAGCAATAAAACAGTCTCTTTACTTTGGAAAATGGGGACAGATCGAGGCACAATCCTTTCCCTTCTTGCTGCTGCCCACTGTGCTGTCACCAGTGGTGAATAGCCACTGCCACTGACTAGGTAATATAGAACGTGAATTACCTTCGCTCACTTTGCCCCTGTCAGAGGAAGAAATCCGTCCAAGGAAGAAGTGGAGGCCTCTCCGTCACCAGCGATGCTGCGCCGGGCTCTTTAGAGAAGTTACTGCACACCAGTCCTCACAAACTCAGACACGGGCACCCAAGGAGTTAGGGCCCCCTCAGATTCCTCCACCCTCGCGGAACTCAGTCGAAGGTACTGAGCCCCAGGCATCTGCCATAGTACCTCAGAGGCGTTGCTAGGGGGTGCGGTCCGCCCCCGGGTGACACCCGCTAGAGGGGTGACACCCTCTCTTTTTTTTTTTTTTTTTTTTTTTTTTTTTTTTAATTTTTTTTTTTTTTTATTTTTATTTTTTTACAGCTGACCCATTCATTGATTAATTTCACCCCGCTGGGCTGGAAGCCTGGAACAACACCTCCAGCGCCACGGCCGCGCTTGGTGTGTGTCCTCCGGCTCCTTATTCTTCCTATTCCTAAATTCCAATCCTCCTCCCTACCCTACAGAGCCAGCGAGCGACTCAGCCTGTCACATCATCACACTGCACTGTGATGATGTGACGACACGTCACTGCAGCACACACACAACTTTCTCCGCCCGGGCGGCGCGGCTGCTGTGTGTGACGGTCGCTGCCCACAGTGCCCAGCCCTCCTCCTCTCCACTCTCCAGGAGTACACTAAGACTTTTTCTGTTTGAAGAGCGCAGTCACCTAGTGGAACATGCAATTAAGCAGGCACATTTAAAATCTAAAGAATATGGAATTGCCGTAGAGAGAAGAGCCAGGTTTAAGAAGAGGATGGCAGGGGAACAGGCACGTGATGCTGGAGGCATAAGTCTACAAGATGAGAACAAGAGGGCAATGCTTGAGTGCATTGATCGCTTCCATTCTGAACTCCAGATCAGATTAAGAGCCATCATGGAAGTTGCAGCCATGTTTGAGGCTGTTCAAGCAAAGAGTCTCATATATGAAACTGAAGAAACATTAACCACTTAACGACCGCCCACCGCCGATTTACGTCGGCAGAATGGCACGGACAGGCAGAATCACGTAGATCTACGTGATCGCCTTTGTGCAGTTGGGGGGTCCATCCGGACCCCCCTTCACTGCAGTGAGCGGCCGTTAAGTGTTCGGGAGCGATCAGGCATGAGGGGGCGGCCGCTTGATTCCGCCCCCCCCCCCTCGCGATCGCTCCCGGCCAATGAAAATGCTTCCTCCGCCATGTGATGTAAACAAGGCTGGAGGAAGTGATGTCATCTCCCTCGCCGCGGTCTTTTCGTTCCCGGCACCGAGGAGTGAAGACAGAGGTTAGTGCACCAACAGTCCACTGACACGTAGGTACACATAGGCACACAAATCACCCCCCAGTCACCCCCAGATCACCCCCCAGGTCACCCCAAAGCCCCCAATCACAGTGTCACTGATTGCAGTGATCATTTATTTTACTGATCACTGCATTTAGTGTCATCTGTGATTGTAAAAAGTTGCAGGGCAGTTAGGATTAGGCCCCTTTAGGTCCAGGGTAGCCCCCTAACCCCCCCTAATAAAGGTTTAACCCCTTGATCACCCCCCAGGTAACCCTTTCACCCCCTAACTTCAGCGTCACTAAGCGATTGTTTTTCCGATCGCTGTATTTGTGTCGCTGGTGTTTTAGATTATTAGTTATTTTTTTTTAGGTTCGCCGCAGGTTTTTATTAGTGTCAGGTACCCCCATATATTATTTTAACCCCCTGATTGCCCCTAGAGTTAACCCTTTCACCAGTGATCGCCGTATAAGCATCACTGGTGTCACTGGTTAGCCAGTAAGTTATTTAGTTATTTAGGTTACCCGTCAGGTTTTTATATAGTGTCAGGTACCCCCATATTTAACCTAATAAAGGTTTTAACCCCCTGATTGCCCCTAGTTAACCCTTTCACCAGTGATCACCATATAAAGGTTACGGGTGACGCTGGTTGATTAGTTTGCTTTTTATAGCATCAGGGCACCCGCCGTATATAACCCAATAAAGGTTTAACCCCCCTGATCGCCCGGCGGGTGAGATCAATTAGGTTTTAGCGCCAGAGAGGGTCTGCGTCGCCCCAGGCAGTGTTAGGTTAGTGCCAGTAACGCTAACACCCACGCGCAAAGCATACACCCCCCTTAGTGGTATAGTATCTGATCAGATCTATACTAGCATCCCCAGCGGTTTAGGGTTCCCAAAAACGCAGTGTTAGCGGGATCAGCCCAGATACCTGCTAGCGCCTGCGTTTAGCCCCTCCGCCCAGCCCAGCCCAGCCCAGCCCACCCAAGTGCAGTATCGATCGATCACTGTCACTTACCAAACACAACACACATAACTGCAGCGTTCGCAGAGACAGGCCTGATCCATATCAACCAGTCCATAGCAAACGTCCATAGCAACCAGTCCATAGCAACCGTCCATAGCAACCATCCATAGCAACCAGTCTATAGCAACTGTCCATAGCAACCATCCATTGCAACCAGTCCATAGCAACCGTCCATAGCAACTGTCCATAGCAACCATCCATAGCAACTATCCATAGCATCCAGTCCATAGCAACTGTCCATGGCAACCAATCCATAGCAACCGTCCATAACAACCAATCCGTAGCAACCGTCCATAGCAACTGTCCATAGCAACCGTCCATAGCAACCAGTCCATAGCAACCATCAATATCAACCAGTCCAAGGTGAATGTTTTGAACGCTACCACTCAAAAGTGAAGTTTTAGCGTAGGGTACAGCATTTCACAGACAAGGACACACTTACACAGGGTCTCCCAAGATGCCATTACATTTTGAGAGACCCGAACCATTACAGTTGTAAAGTTACAAAAAAAGTGTAAAAAAGAAAAAAAAAAAACGTAAAAAACAAAACACAAAAAAAATATAAAATAAAAAAAACAAAAATAGTTGTCGTTTTATTGTTCTCTCTCTCTCTATTTTCTCTCTATTGTTCTGCTCTTTTTTACTGTATTCTATTCTGCAATGTTTTATCATGCTTGCTTTTCAGGTATGTAATTTTTTGTTTTCAGGTGCGCCATTCAACTGCAGCGCGGAATTATTTATCTTGACAGCAACAGCGTTTGCTCCCACGATACATAAAGCCGTGACACCACAGTTAAAAAAAAGAGCATATATGCCGAAGCATGGGGGCAGCAGGGGCGGAGGAGCGATTTTGCTCCTAATGCCGCGTATATACGGTCGAAATTCCAACTGAGGCTTGCCCGTGGAAAAGTCCGACCGTGTGTACGCGGCATAACCTTTCATGCCGCGTACATACGGTCGAAATTCCGACGAAGGCTTGACCGTGTGTACGCGGCATAACTTTTTTGCGGGAGGATGCCCCCATGCTTCGGCATATATGCCCATCATTAGAAGTGGGTGGATGAAGGGAGGTATTCTAATGGTGGGCATACCCACCAATCAATCTCTTTTTTTCGTTCAGCCAATAGGCTGTATGAAAAAAAAGATTACAATACATGTCCAACAAGGACCAGCAACGTACTGGTATGTTGCTGGACTTTGAATGTTTATACCAGAATGATGCCTGCGGGTTTAGGTATCATCTTGGTATCATTCTTTTCAGCCAGCAGCCGGCTTTCATGTAAAAGCAATTCTAGCAGATAATTAGCCTCTAGACTGCTTTTACAAGCAGTGGGAGGGAATGTCCCCCCCCCCCCGGATATAAAAAGCGCCATTGGGAAATTGGGAAAGCATTTTATCACACCGATCTTGGTGTGGTCAGATGCTTTGAGGGCAGAGGAAAGATCTAGGGTCTAACCCCCCAATTTTTTTCAAAAAAAGAGTACCTGTCACTACCTATTGCTATCATAGGGGATATTTACATTCCCTGAGATAACGATAAAAATGGTAAAAAAATAAAATATGGAAGGCACAGTTTAAAAATAAAATAAAAAAGCCAAATAAATAATAAAAAAAAAAAAAAAAAAAGCACCGCTGTCCCCCCCTGCTCTTGCGCAAAGGCGAACGCAAGCGTCGGTCTAGCGTCATATGTAAACAGCAATTGCATCATGCATGTGAGGTATCACCGCGAAGGTCAGATCGAGAGCAGTCATTTTAGCAGTAGACCTCCTCTGTAAATCTAACGTGGTAACCTGTAAAGGCTTTTAAATGCTTTTAAAAATGAATGTAGTTTGTCGCCGCTGCGCGTTTGTGCGCAATTTTAAAGCATGTCGTGTTTGGTATCCATGTACTCGGCCTATGATCATCTTTTTTATTTCATCAAACATTTGGGCAATATAGTGTTTTTTAGTGCATTAAAAATAAAAAAAGTGTGTTTTTCCCCCAAAAAATGTGTTTGAAAAATCGCTGCGCAAATACTGTGTAGAAAAAAAAAATGCAACACCCACTATTTTAATCTGTAGGGCCTTTGCTTTAAAAAAATATATAATGTTTGGGGGTTCAACATAATTTTCTTGCAAAAAAATTTTTTTTTTCATGTAAACAAAAAGTGGCAGAAAGGGCTTTGTCTTCAAGTGGTTAGAAGAGTGGATGATGTGTGACATAAGCTTCCTAATGTTGTGCATAAAATGCCAGGACAGTTCAAAACCCCCCCAAATGACCCCATTTTGGAAAGTAGACACCCCAAGCTATTTGCTGAGAGGCATGTTGAGCCCATTGAATATTTTTTTTTTTGTCCCAAGTGATTGAATAATGACCAAAAAAAAAAATGTACAAAAAGTTGTCACTAAATTATATATTGCTCAAACATGCCATGGGCATATGTGGAATTACACCCCAAAATACATTCTGTTGCTTCTCCTGAGTACGGGGTTACCACATGTGTGGGACTTTTTGGGAGCCTATTCGCGTACGGGACCCCAAAAACCAAGCACCGCCTTCAGGATTTCTATGGGTGTAAATTTTTGATTTCACTCCTCACTGCCTATCACAGTTTCGGAGGCCATGGAATGCCCAGATGGCACAAAACCCCCCCAAATGACCCCATTTTGGAAAGTAGACACCCCATGCTATTTGCTGAGAGGTATGTTGAGTATTTTGCAGATCTCGCTTTTTGTCACAAAGTTTTGAAAATGTAAAAAAAGAAAAAAAAAAAGAAAAAAAAATGTCTTTCTTAATTTTCAAAAACAAATGAGAACTGTAAAATACTCACCATGCCTCTCAGCAAATAGCTTGGGGTGTCTACTTTCCAAAATGGGGTCATTTGTGGGGGTTTTGGGCTATTTTGACATTTTATGGCCTTCAAAACTGTGATAGGTAGTGAGGAGTGAAATCAAAAATTTATGCCCTTAGAAACCTTGAAGGCGGTGCTTGGTTTTTGGGGTCCCGTACGCGGCTAGGCTCCCAAAAAGTCCCACACATGTGGTATCCCCGTACTCAGGAGAAGCAGCAGAATGTATTTTGGGGTGTAATTTCACATATAACCATGGCATGTGTGAGCAATATATCATTTAGTGACAACTTTTTGTAAATTTTTTTTTTTCTTTTTGTCATTATTCAATCATTTGGGACAAAAAAAAAAAATATTCAATGGGCTCAACATGCCTCTCAGCAAATAGCTTGGGGTGTCTACTTTCCAAAATGGGGTCATTTGGGGGGGTTTTGTGCCATCTTGGCATTTTATGGCCTTCAAAACTGTGATAGGTAGTGAGGAGCGAAATCAAAAATTTATGCCCTTAGAAACCTTGAAGGCGGTGCTTGGTTTTTGGGGTCCCGTACGCGGCTAGGCTCCCAAAAAGTCCCACACATGTGGTATCCCCGTACTCAGGAGAAGCAGCAGAATGTATTTTGGGGTGTAATTTCACATATGCCCATGGCATGTGTGAGCAATATATCATTTAGTGACAACTTTGTGCAAAAAAAAAAAAAGTTTGTCATATTCCCGCAACCTGTGGCAAAATATAAAATATTCCATGGACTCAACATGCCTCTCAGCAAATAGATTGGGGTGTCTACTTTCCAAAATGGGGTCATTTGGGGGGGTTTTGTGCTATTTTGGCATTTTATGGCCTTCGAAACTGTGATAGGTAGTGAGGAGTGAAATCAAAAATTTGCGCCCTTAGAAATCCTGAAGGCGGTGCTTGGTTTCCGGGGTCCCGTACGTGGCTAGGCTCCTAAAAAGTCCCACACATGTGGTATCCCCGTACTCAGGAGAAGCAGCAGAATGTATTTTGGGGTGCAATTCCACATATAACCATGGCATGTGTGAGCAATATATCATTTAGTGACAACTTTTTGTAATTTTTTTTTTTTTTTTGTCATTATTCAATCACTTGGGACAAAAAAAAAAAATATTCAATGGGCTCAACATGCCTCTCAGCAATTTCCTTGGGGTGTCTACTTTCCAAAATGGGGTCATTTGGGGGGTTTTGTACTGCCCTGCCATTTTAGCACCTCAAGAAATGAGATAGGCAGTCATAAATTTAAAGCTGTGTAAATTTCAGAAAATGTACCCTAGTTTGTAAACGCTATAACTTTTGCGCAAACCAATAAATATACGCTTATTGACATTTTTTTTACTAAAGACATGTGGCTGAATACATTTTGGCCTAAATGTATGACTAAAATTGAGTTTATTCGATTTTTCTTATAACAAAAATTAGAAAATATCATTTTTTTTCAAAATTTTCGGTCTTTTTCTGTTTATATCGCAAAAAATAAAAATCGCAGAGGCAATCAAATACCATTAAAATAAAGCTCTATTTGTGGGAAGAAAAGGACGCAAATTTCATTTGGGTACAACATTGCATGTCCGCACAATTTACAGTTAAAGCAGCGCAGTGCCGAATCCCAAAAACAGGCCTGGTCCTAATGGCCCGAAATGGTCCGGGGCTTAAGTGGTTAAAGGTGTCCATTCCAAAACTGACCACTTTTTATGACGAAATATCTGAGAGTGAGCTGTTAATGGAAATACCCAGACTGAGGAGACATCTCAAAGCAGCCAAGATCAACCTAGAAGAAGTCAAAGATTGGTCGGCTTTACAAGTTTTGACCTTCATAGCAGAATGGGACTTCATTGAATCTCTTCCAACCCTTTCACTATGTCTAAAAATATTTCTGACAATCTGTGTGTCTGTGGCTTCATGTGAGAGGAGCTTTTCAAAGTTGAAGCTGATAAAAAACTATTTGCGTTCAACGATGGGACAGGCAAGGCTTTCTGATCTTGCAATATTATCAGTTGAAAGTGAACTAGCGAAATGTATTGATTTTGATGATGTTGTTCACAATTTTGCAGCTGTCAAGGCTAGAAAAGCAAAGTTTTGATTTAGATGTTAACTAAATGCTTTCATATTTGTTCCTGTTTTTGTGTTATTTATTTATTAATTCAGTAAAGTTTAAAGTTAAAATAAATACAGTTCTTTAACAGTTTAAGCTTTGATTTCTATTATTTTCATATGATTTTGTTATTCAAATTTGCTAGTTGATTGATAGTTATTAACGGCACTACTGTTGCCAATATATGCAGTGTTATTAGGGTGAAAAAAATTATTGGGGGGGGGGGGTGACACCATGTTATACCGCACCAGGTGACACCAACCCTAGTGATGCCACTGTAGTACCTCACCCCAGGCTAAAGGTGCCAGAGATGGACTCCATCTCTGCTCCGGCTAGGTCGAGGGCACCTAGGCCTGGAACACCGGAACTCCAGCACCCAAGCTGAAGGTGCCTGGGTGCGGCTACATCTTCTGGCTCCAGACTCTGACCCCGTGATCAGGGCGTCCGCCCCTTTTATGAACTCTCCCTTCGTGCCACAGCGGGTTCCCCGCCCCGCTGTACCAGCTCCAGGGGAGGACAAAAGGGCACAGTCTTGCGGTGTGAGTTCAATCCCGGTCCAAGGCAACAACGCCACCTATAGGCCAGCGGGAACTTCACACCACCAGAGTCCTCCAAGATTCACAAAGGGAACCTTGAATTTCCTAACAATCAAGGCATCTGAGTTACACTAACACCCGGATGCTTCCCCTAAATTCAAGTACCCGCTACACTTAGAACTGTCCCTGCACAAAATGTAATTTCTGAAGGAAAAAAAGTAATTTAAAAGCACTCACGGCTATAATGAATTGTCGGCTCCCGGCAATACAGAGAAAAGTCATTGCTAAAAAAAAAAAAATGCGTGGGGGTTTTCCCCCAAAAATCCATACCAGATCCTTATCCGAGCATGCAACCTGGCAGGCCGCAGGAAAAGAGGGGGGGACGAGAGAGCGCCCCCCCCCCGAAACGTACCAGGCCACATGCCCTCAACATGGGGAGGATGTCCATGTTGATGGGGACAAGGGCCTCATCCCCACAACCCTTGCCCGGTGGTTGTGGGGGTCTGCGGGCAGGGGGCTTAACGGAATCTGGAAGACCCCTTTAACAAACTCGATGTTCGCCGGTGTCCCGTGACCGTGTCACAGAGCGGCAGAACGGGGACATGCCTATGTAAACAAGGCATTTCCCTGTTCTGCCTAGTGATAGGACAGTGATCTACTGCTCCCTGTCATCGGGACAAGGGCCTCATCCCCAAAACACTTGCCCGGTGGTTGTGGGGGTCTGCGGGCAGGGGGCTTATCGGAATCTGGAAGACCCCTTTAACAAAGGGGACCCCCACATCCTGCCCCCCCCTATGTGAATTGGTAAGGGGTACATTATACCCCTACCATTTCACAAAGAAAGTGTAAAAAAAATGTTAAAAAAAACACACAGACACCTTGGAAAAGTCCTTTATTAAAAATAAAAAATAAAAAACCCACTCCAGCGATGTAATCCAATGTCCCGCGGTGATCCGATGTCCAGCGCTGCAGTCTCCACTCCACATGAAACGTCATTGGCTGAGCGGACCTACACTGCGGAGGAAGTTCCCCATCAGGTCCGCTCAGCCAATGATGTAGGCGAGACCTGAGGTACGAGGGGGCGGGGGCGCCCTCGTATCTCAGACCCCGCCTACGTCTTGGCTGAGCGGACCTGATGGGGAACTTCCTCCGCAGTGTAAAAAATGAATAGACCCGCCCCTTCTTGCGTTCCCCATCAGGTCCGCTTCTTCGACTCGAACACGAAGCTCATCCCTAATGGGCACTCCTAGATGTAAGGGGGACTGCTGGGCACTCCTAGATGTAAAGTGGACTGATGGGCACTCCTAGATGTAAGGGGGACTGATGGCTACTCCTAGATGTAAGGGGAACTGATGGGTACTCCTAGATGTAAGGGGGACTGCTGGGCACTCCTAGATGTAAGGGGGACTTATGGGCACTCCTAGATGTAAAGTGGACTGATGGGCACTCCTAGATGTAAGGGGGACTGATGGCTACTCCTAGATGTAAGGGGCACTACTGGGCACTCTTAGATGTAAGGGGGACTGATGGGCACTCCTAGATGTAAGGGGGACTGCTGGGCACTCCTAGATGTAAGGGGGACTAATGGGTACTCCTAGATGTAAAGTGGACTGATGGGCACTCCTAGATGTAAGGGGGACTGATGGCTACTCCTAGATGTAAGGGGGGTCTGATGGGCACTCCTAGATGTAAGGGGCACTGATGGGCACTCTTAGATGTAAGGGGGACTGATGGGCACTCCTAGATGTAAGGGGGACTGCTGGGCACTCCTAGATGTAAGGGGGACTAATGGGTACTCCTAGATGTAAAGTGGACTGATGGGCACTCCTAGATGTAAGGGGGACTGATGGCTACTCCTAGATGTAAGGGGGGTCTGATGGGCACTCCTAGATGTAAGGGGCACTGATGGGCACTCTTAGATGTAAGGGGGACTTATGGGCACTCCTAGATATAAGGGGGGACTCTGATGGGCACTTTGGATGTCAGGGGGGCTCTAATGGACACTCCTTAATGAAAGGGGCAATGTGATGAGCACTTCTGGTTGTAAGGTTTTGGGGGTTTTGATTGGGTGGAGTTCATTACCAGTTAACATGATCCAGCTGACAGTGCTGAACAGGTTAGAAAATGCATCCAATCGTGTTTTTTTATGGGAGGAGCCAGCATCAGAACCATCTATAGCACTGGCCTGACCAGGAGTACAATCTTGTTAAAAGTTTAAGTTTTATCTGCTTATATTTTGCCTTCCCTGGTGCCCTCTCCCCCTCCCTTATCAGCATGCTAATGAATTTCTTAAATAAAACCTGTTTCTATTACATACCTTATTTTAGATCCAGTGATGTCACCACTGGGTCACTGTGCTTCTCAATGCAATGCAGGCAGGTCATGGCTGGTGGCAGGGTCTAACAGGGTGCTGTACATAGCTTCCTGAAAACATCACAGCACCCAGCCCCAGTACTCCTCTCAAGAGCCCTCAGTCCTGATGCAAGCGGAGGAGGAATATAAAAATACCTTCATAGACTGATGTAGGTTTGGAAAAGTGAGTGTTCCTAAGCAGGCTGCCCTAGGCAACTCTCACTTATGATTAGGGTTGCTGTTGTGTTACACTATGTGATTATTCTTGCTCTGTGTCTTTAAGATCTGTCCCCTTCTTTCTAGCTGAACTCTCTCTCTCACCGTAGTTCTTTATATATCTCCTCCACTTCCTGATTCTGGTCATTACTCCTGTATATCTTCCATGCTAAACATCTTACATGTGGCTTACAACTGCAACGTTTTTCTACCTATGAATATCCATCATTAAACGGAACATTCGAAAGGATTCATCGTCTGTCGTCCTAACTGTGAGTTTATTCATTGAGTTAAGCTGCCTGTATCGATGCAAGGGATGAATATCAAACCAGCTTGAGTAAGGCCTACTTAAACCTGGAGATGAACTTTATCGCTTTGTAGTTGAGACAGAACAGTAGAAAAACTGAGTTTCACAGCCTAATTACAAGATTTCTGCATGTCAGTACTGAAACAGACAAGATTTACTGCCCTCATAGCAAGACAGAAGGGACAGAGCAGCACATGGCAGCCTTATAGCCTGAGACAATCTGCACAGTGTCATATTTCAGCACACAGATCCTGCCTGCTTTCACAGTCAGTCTGCTATCATGAGTGACCAAGCTTCTGCATGTGAACTCACATCTACCTCCCCACAAGTTCCTGAAGAAACTGAGTTACCCAAACGCTCAGTTAAACCCACTTGGAAAGTAATGGAGAATTATGAAGCTTCAAGGACTGAATTGTCAAATAGCTTGGAATTAGTCTGGGAGAAAATCCTTGCTGAAGCCAATACAGTGTTTGTTGAACTTGAGCTACTGACACTAGAGGGCGCCATTAAACAACTTTCTGCCTCATATGAGCTTTATCAGCTTACCAGCATCAAATTCACTAATGTCTTACAAAACATGAAGTCAGAAAATGCGATGAGGCAGTTAAAGCGCGTCAATGCTCTCAATATTGAAAGAGACAGTTTTATCCAGCAAACCAGATTAAAGGCAGAAGAAAAAATAAAGCTGTTACAGGACACTGCATCTCACAGATCTGTTTCCACCAGACATTCTAAAAACTCGTCAAGATCCCATAGTTCAAGATACTCAACACTCAGTGAGCGACTTATTAATGCCCGTGCTGAAGTGGAAGCCAGCAAAGTGCAGATGGCATATGCAGAAAAAAGAGCAGAGTCGGAAGCGCAGTCAGCACGTCAAAGAGCAGAGTCGGAAGCTCAGTCAGCCCGTCAAAGAGCAACAATGGAAACCTTAAATGAACAGTGTAAACATGACGCAGCTATGGCAAAGCTAAGGGTCCTACAGCAAGCTATCAGTGCAGACGAAGGTGCAAGTGAGAAAGACAGCATTAACCTAAACATAGCAGATATGGAAGACCCCCTCAAACGCACTAAAGACTATGTCCTAAGCCACTGCAGTGCACACTCCATTGTCTCCAATGCTCCCGACTACATAGAGACTCCTTCACAGCTTCAAGTTAAAGAGGTTCCAGCAACTTCCTGCACTCAAAATCACTCCACTGCATTTCCTACCTGCCTACCTTGCCTGCCTTCATACGTCACAGAGCATCAGCGCAAGCTTCAAGCAAGTCATCAATCTCCAGTCATCGGTACAGCCTTGAATCAACGTACCATTGGAACAACTGACTTCAAGCAAGCAACTCACCTGGATGCATCTGCTGCACCATATTTCCCTGTGTCCTTTAACAACAATGTCAAAGATAACGCAATCAGCACCATACAGCCAACAGCATCTCACATAAAGGCGGAGACAACTCAGACAGAAGAGTTTGTGAGGTACATGCTTCGCAGAGAGCTCACAAAGACTGGTCTTACAAGTTTTGATGACCAACCTGAGAACTACAGAAGTTGGAAATGTGCCTTCAGAACTACAATCAGCAATATTGGCATTACAGCTGATCAAGAATTGAATCTGCTGATCAAATGGCTTGGTCCTCTATCTGCTGCACGTGTTAAGCCATTAAGATCGGTTTTCATGGACAATCCTACTGCAGGCCTCACAGCTGCATGGGAGCGACTAGAGCAAAGTTATGGCAGTCCAGAAGCTATAGAAAATGCTTTGTTCATGCGTCTGGAAACTTTCCCAAAGATATCCGGTAAGGACAACAAGGAGTTCCAGAGACTGAGTGACCTTCTCCTTGAGCTTCAGCTAGCCAAGGCAGACCCAAAACTACCTGGACTCAGTTACCTTGACACTCCAAGAGGGGTAAACCCAATTGTCTCCAAGCTCCCGTATGGTTTGCAAGAGAAATGGACTGCACTAGGGTCATCATACAAAAGAGAGAACAAGGTTTCCTTCCCTCCATTCTCTTTCTTCTGTGAATTCATCAGGAAAATTGCAGAGACCAAGAACGATCCAAGTTTTTCCTACGGTGAGTACAGTTTCTTCTCACCCTTTCCTAAGAGTTCCAGTCTTCAGGGCAACTATAGAAACCATAGAGGCCCAGTGTCCGTAAAAAAGACTGACATCCTTCCCACTCCTACCACAGTTCTGGCCACGAACAAACAGAGTAGGAAGATTGAAAACCCTAACAGAGAGTGTCCCATACACAAGAAGCCACACCCCCTCAATAAATGTATCGGCTTTAGGAAAAAGCCTCTGGAAGAGCGCAAGGAGCTTTTAAAGACATTTAGGGTATGTTTCAGGTGCTGTGCTTCTACAGAACATTTTGCAAGGGACTGTAATGTGTCCATCAAGTGCATAGAGTGTGGCTCTGAAGAACATGTGCAAGCCCTCCATCCTCTTGAGCCCAGCTCTGCACAACCTGCCAACACTCCTCCAGTGTTGCCAACCGTACGTAGATTTACGTACAGTCCGCGAATTTAACCCCTTTTTCGGGGTGTACGTTAAAGTCCGTTATGGGCACCGGCGCCCATAAAAAAGATGGCCGCGAGCCGGTCATACAACTGCGCATGCGCCGTTCCGAAAGCCGGCCGAGCTCAGGGAAACTTGTTCACGCTCGGCCGGGCGGCGCACGCGCGGTAACGTGATGGTGCCATTTTTGAAAAGGCCACAGCGGCTGGCGCGACACCTGTAGTGAGTGCATGCATGCCATGCACTCATCATAGGTGGAGGAGGACTCGGAGCGAGCGGACTCGGAGGCTCGGAGCACTGACAGGGCCCAGGGGTGAAGAGGACGGACTCAACTCGAGTTTTAAGGTCAGTGAAACTGGGGGGGATACAAGTGAGTGAGAGCCTGAGAGCCTGAAGCCGTGCCATGCAGGGGAGAGACTGATGTGCTCTGTCCACCACCATATTACTTCTCAAAATCATCAGTGTGTGCTGTGTCCTCCTCTGGTTCCTGTGCCCCTTTCACCTCTCCACAGGTCAGTGCAGCACTGACCTGTGGAATGGTGAAAGGGGCACAGGAGGAGGACACAGCACACTGATGATGTGGAGAAGTAATATGGTGGTGGACAGAGGAGGAGGCTACTGTGAGGGGGTGAGGAGGGCACCATCATGTCCGCAGAGTGTCTCCACCGGCACCTCCTGTAGTATGTCCGCAGCCTCTGTCCCCCTCCTGTAGTATGTCCGCAGCCTCTGTCCCCCTCCTGTAGTATGTCCGTAGCCAGAGGCGTTGCTAGGGGGGTGCGGGGGGTGCGGTCCGCCCCCAGGTGACACCCGCTAGAGGGGTGACACCCTCCCTTTTTTTTTTTTTTTTTTTTTTTTTTTACAGCTGACCCATTCATTGATTAATTTCACCCCGCTGGGCTGGAAGCCTGGAACAACACCTCCAGCGCCGCGGCCGCGCCTGGTGTGTGTCCTCCGGCTCCTTATTCTCCCTATTCCTAAATTCCAATCCTCCTCCCTACCCTACAGAGCCAGCGAGCGACTCAGCCTGTCACATCATCACACTGCACTGTGATGATGTGACGACACGTCACTGCAGCACACACACAACTTTCTCCGCCCGGGCGGCGCGGCTGCTGTGTGTGACGGTCGCTGCCCACAGTGCCCAGCCCTCCTCCTCTCCACTCTCCAGGAGTACACTAAGACTTTTTCTGTTTGAAGAGCGCAGTCACCTAGTGGAACATGCAATTAAGCAGGCACATTTAAAATCTAAAGAATATGGAATTGCCGTAGAGAGAAGAGCCAGGTTTAAGAAGAGGATGGCAGGGGAACAGGCACGTGATGCTGGAGGCATAAGTCTACAAGACGAGAACAAGAGGGCAATGCTTGAGTGCATTGATCGCTTCCATTCTGAACTCCAGATCAGATTAAGAGCCATCATGGAAGTTGCAGCCATGTTTGAGGCTGTTCAAGCAAAGAGTCTCATATATGAAACTGAAGAAACATTAACCACTTAACGACCGCCCACCGCCGATTTACGTCGGCAGAATGGCACGGACAGGCAGAATCACGTAGATCTACGTGATCGCCTTTGTGCAGTTGGGGGGTCCATCCGGACCCCCCTTCACTGCAGTGAGCGGCCGTTAAGTGTTCGGGAGCGATCAGGCATGAGGGGGCGGCCGCTCGATTCCGCCCCCCCCCCTCGCGATCGCTCCCGGCCAATGAAAATGCTTCCTCCGCCATGTGATGTAAACAAGGCTGGAGGAAGTGATGTCATCTCCCTCGCCGCGGTCTTTTCGTTCCCGGCGCCGAGGAGTGAAGACAGAGGTTAGTGCACCAACAGTCCACTGACACGTAGGTACACATAGGCACACAAATCACCCCCCAGTCACCCCCAGATCACCCCCCAGGTCACCCCAAAGCCCCCAATCACAGTGTCACTGATTGCAGTGATCATTTATTTTACTGATCACTGCATTTAGTGTCATCTGTGATTGTAAAAAGTTGCAGGGCAGTTAGGATTAGGCCCCTTTAGGTCCAGGGTAGCCCCCTAAGCCCCCCTAATAAAGGTTTAACCCCTTGATCACCCCCCAGGTAACCCTTTCACCCCCTAACTTCAGCGTCACTAAGCGATTGTTTTTCCGATCGCTGTATTTGTGTCGCTGGTGTTTTAGATTATTAGTTATTTTTTTTTAGGTTCGCCGCAGGTTTTTATTAGTGTCAGGTACCCCCATATATTATTTTAACCCCCTGATTGCCCCTAGAGTTAACCCTTTCACCAGTGATCGCCGTATAAGCATCACTGGTGTCACTGGTTAGCCAGTAAGTTATTTAGTTATTTAGGTTACCCGTCAGGTTTTTATATAGTGTCAGGTACCCCCATATTTAACCTAATAAAGGTTTTAACCCCCTGATTGCCCCTAGTTAACCCTTTCACCAGTGATCACCATATAAAGGTTACGGGTGACGCTGGTTGATTAGTTTGCTTTTTATAGCATCAGGGCACCCGCCGTATATAACCCAATAAAGGTTTAACCCCCCTGATCGCCCGGCGGGTGAGATCAATTAGGTTTTAGCGCCAGAGAGGGTCTGCGTCGCCCCAGGCAGTGTTAGGTTAGTGCCAGTAACGCTAACACCCACGCGCAAAGCATACACCCCCCTTAGTGGTATAGTATCTGATCAGATCTATACTAGCATCCCCAGCGGTTTAGGGTTCCCAAAAACGCAGTGTTAGCGGGATCAGCCCAGATACCTGCTAGCGCCTGCGTTTAGCCCCTCCGCCCAGCCCAGCCCAGCCCAGCCCACCCAAGTGCAGTATCGATCGATCACTGTCACTTACCAAACACAACACACATAACTGCAGCGTTCACAGAGACAGGCCTGATCCATATCAACCAGTCCATAGCAAACGTCCATAGCAACCAGTCCATAGCAACCGTCCATAGCAACCATCCATAGCAACCAGTCTATAGCAACTGTCCATAGCAACCATCCATTGCAACCAGTCCATAGCAATCGTCCATAGCAACTGTCCATAGCAACCATCCATAGCAACTATCCATAGCATCCAGTCCATAGCAACTGTCCATGGCAACCAATCCATAGCAACCGTCCATAACAACCAATCCGTAGCAACCGTCCATAGCAACCGTCCATAGCAACCAGTCCATAGCAACCATCAATATCAACCAGTCCAAGGTGAATGTTTTGAACGCTACCACTCAAAAGTGAAGTTTTAGCGTAGGGTACAGCATTTCACAGACAAGGACACACTTACACAGGGTCTCCCAAGATGCCATTACATTTTGAGAGACCCGAACCATTACAGTTGTAAAGTTACAAAAAAAGTGTAAAAAAGAAAAAAAAAAACGTAAAAAACAAAACACAAAAAAAATATAAAATAAAAAAAACAAAAATAGTTGTCGTTTTATTGTTCTCTCTCTCTCTATTGTTCTGCTCTTTTTTACTGTATTCTATTCTGCAATGTTTTATCATGCTTGCTTTTCAGGTATGTAATTTTTTGTTTTCAGGTGCGCCATTCAACTGCAGCGCGGAATTATTTATCTTGACAGCAACAGCGTTTGCTCCCACGATACATAAAGCCGTGACACCACAGTTAAAAAAAAGAGCATATATGCCGAAGCATGGGGGCAGCAGGGGCGGAGGAGCGATTTTGCTCCTAATGCCGCGTATATACGGTCGAAATTCCAACTGAGGCTTGCCCGTGGAAAAGTCCGACCGTGTGTACGCGGCATAACCTTTCATGCCGCGTACATACGGTCGAAATTCCGACGAAGGCTTGACCGTGTGTACGCGGCATAACTTTTTTGCGGGAGGATGCCCCCATGCTTCGGCATATATGCCCATCATTAGAAGTGGGTGGATGAAGGGAGGTATTCTAATGGTGGGCATACCCACCAATCAATCTCTTTTTTTCGTTCAGCCAATAGGCTGTATGAAAAAAAAGATTACAATACATGTCCAACAAGGACCAGCAACGTACTGGTATGTTGCTGGACTTTGAATGTTTATACCAGAATGATGCCTGCAGGTTTAGGTATCATCTTGGTATCATTCTTTTCAGCCAGCAGCTGGCTTTCATGTAAAAGCAATTCTAGCAGATAATTAGCCTCTAGACTGCTTTTACAAGCAGTGGGAGGGAATGTCCCCCCCCCGGATATAAAAAGCGCCATTGGGAAATTGGGAAAGCATTTTATCACACCGATCTTGGTGTGGTCAGATGCTTTGAGGGCAGAGGAAAGATCTAGGGTCTAACCCCCCAATTTTTTTCAAAAAAAGAGTACCTGTCACTACTTATTGCTATCATAGGGGATATTTACATTCCCTGAGATAACGATAAAAATGGTAAAAAAATAAAATATGGAAGGCACAGTTTAAAAATAAAATAAAAAAGCCAAATAAATAATAAAAAAAAAAAAAAAAAAGCACCGCTGTCCCCCCCTGCTCTTGCGCAAAGGCGAACGCAAGCGTCGGTCTAGCGTCATATGTAAACAGCAATTGCATCATGCATGTGAGGTATCACCGCGAAGGTCAGATCGAGGGCAGTCATTTTAGCAGTAGACCTCCTCTGTAAATCTAACGTGGTAACCTTTAAAGGCTTTTAAATGCTTTTAAAAATGAATGTAGTTTGTCGCCGCTGCGCGTTTGTGCGCAATTTTAAAGCATGTCGTGTTTGGTATCCATGTACTCGGCCTATGATCATCTTTTTTATTTCATCAAACATTTGGGCAATATAGTGTTTTTTAGTGCATTAAAAATAAAAAAAAGTGTGTTTTTCCCCCAAAAAATGTGTTTGAAAAATCGCTGCGCAAATACTGTGTAGAAAAAAAAAATGCAACACCCACTATTTTAATCTGTAGGGCCTTTGCTTTAAAAAAATATATAATGTTTGGGGGTTCAACATAATTTTCTTGCAAAAAAATTTTTTTTTTCATGTAAACAAAAAGTGTCAGAAAGGGCTTTGTCTTCAAGTGGTTAGAAGAGTGGATGATGTGTGACATAAGCTTCCTAATGTTGTGCATAAAATGCCAGGACAGTTCAAAACCCCCCCAAATGACCCCATTTTGGAAAGTAGACACCCCAAGCTATTTGCTGAGAGGCATGTTGAGCCCATTGAATATTTTTTTTTTTGTCCCAAGTGATTGAATAATGACCAAAAAAAAATAAAAATGTACAAAAAGTTGTCACTAAATTATATATTGCTCAAACATGCCATGGGCATATGTGGAATTACACCCCAAAATACATTCTGTTGCTTCTCCTGAGTACGGGGATACCACATGTGTGGGACTTTTTGGGAGCCTATTCGCGTACGGGACCCCAAAAACCAAGCACCGCCTTCAGGATTTCTATGGGTGTAAATTTTTGATTTCACTCCTCACTGCCTATCACAGTTTCGGAGGCCATGGAATGCCCAGATGGCACAAACCCCCCCCAAATGACCCCATTTTGGAAAGTAGACACCCCAAGCTATTTGCTGAGAGGTATGTTGAGTATTTTGCAGATCTCGCTTTTTGTCACAAAGTTTTGAAAATGTAAAAAAAGAAAAAAAAATGTCTTTCTTAATTTTCAAAAACAAATGAGAGCTGTAAAATACTCACCATGCCTCTCAGCAAATAGCTTGGGGTGTCTACTTTCCAAAATGGGGTCATTTGTGGGGGTTTTGGGCTATTTTGACATTTTATGGCCTTCAAAACTGTGATAGGTAGTGAGGAGTGAAATCAAAAATTTACACCCTTAGAAACCTTGAAGGCGGTGCTTGGTTTTTGGGGTCCCGTACGCGGCTAGGCTCCCAAAAAGTCCCACACATGTGGTATCCCCGTACTCAGGAGAAGCAGTAGAATGTATTTTGGGGTGTAATTTCACATATAACCATGGCATGTGTGAGCAATATATCATTTAGTGACAACTTTTTGTACATTTTTTTTTTTCTTTTTGTCATTATTCAATCATTTGGGACAAAAAAAAAATATTCAATGGGCTCAACATGCCTCTCAGCAAATAGCTTGGGGTGTCTACTTTCCAAAATGGGGTCATTTGGGGGGGTTTTGTGCCATCTTGGCATTTTATGGCCTTCAAAACTGTGATAGGTAGTGAGGAGCGAAATCAAAAATTTATGCCCTTAGAAACCTTGAAGGCGGTGCTTGGTTTTTGGGGTCCCGTACGCGGCTAGGCTCCCAAAAAGTCCCACATATGTTGTATCCCCGTACTCAGGAGAAGCAGCAGAATGTATTTTGGGGTGTAATTTCACATATGCCCATGGCATGTGTGAGCAATATATCATTTAGTGACAACTTTGTGCAAAAAAAAAAAAGTTTGTCATATTCCCGCAACCTGTGGCAAAATATAAAATATTCCATGGACTCAACATGCCTCTCAGCAAATAGATTGGGGTGTCTACTTTCCAAAATGGGGTCATTTGGGGGGGTTTTGTGCTATTTTGGCATTTTATGGCCTTCGAAACTGTGATAGGTAGTGAGGAGTGAAATCAAAAATTTGCGCCCTTAGAAATCTTGAAGGCGGTGCTTGGTTTCCGGGGTCCCGTACGTGGCTAGGCTCCTAAAAAGTCCCACACATGTGGTATCCCCATACTCAGGAGAAGCAGCAGAATGTATTTTGGGGTGCAATTCCACATATAACCATGGCATGTGTGAGCAATATATCATTTAGTGACAACTTTTTGTAATTTTTTTTTTTTTTTGTCATTATTCAATCACTTGGGACAAAAAAAAAAAATATTCAATGGGCTCAACATGCCTCTCAGCAATTTCCTTGGGGTGTCTACTTTCCAAAATGGGGTCATTTGGGGGGGTTTTGTACTGCCCTGCCATTTTAGCACCTCAAGAAATGAGATAGGCAGTCATAAATTTAAAGCTGTGTAAATTCCAGAAAATGTACACTAGTTTGTAAACGCTATAACTTTTGCGCAAACCAATAAATATACGCTTATTGACATTTTTTTTACTAAAGACATGTGGCTGAATACATTTTGGCCTAAATGTATGACTAAAATTGAGTTTATTCGATTTTTCTTATAACAAAAAGTAGAAAATATCATTTTTTTTCAAAATTTTTGGTCTTTTTCTGTTTATATCGCAAAAAATAAAAATCGCAGAGGCAATCAAATACCATTAAAAGAAAGCTCTATTTGTGGGAAGAAAAGGACGCAAATTTCATTTGGGTACAACATTGCATGTCCGCACAATTTACAGTTAAAGCAGCGCAGTGCCGAATCCCAAAAACAGGCCTGGTCCTAATGGCCCGAAATGGTCCGGGGCTTAAGTGGTTAAAGGTGTCCATTCCAAAACTGACCACTTTTTATGACGAAATATCTGAGAGTGAGCTGTTAATGGAAATACCCAGACTGAGGAGACATCTCAAAGCAGCCAAGATCAACCTAGAAGAAGTCAAAGATTGGTCGGCTTTACAAGTTTTGACCTTCATAGCAGAATGGGACTTCATTGAATCTCTTCCAACCCTTTCACTATGTCTAAAAATATTTCTGACAATCTGTGTGTCTGTGGCTTCATGTGAGAGGAGCTTTTCAAAGTTGAAGCTGATAAAAAACTATTTGCGTTCAACGATGGGACAGGCAAGGCTTTCTGATCTTGCAATATTATCAGTTGAAAGTGAACTAGCGAAATGTATTGATTTTGATGATGTTGTTCACAATTTTGCAGCTGTCAAGGCTAGAAAAGCAAAGTTTTGATTTAGATGTTAACTAAATGCTTTCATATTTGTTCCTGTTTTTGTGTTATTTATTTATTAATTCAGTAAAGTTTAAAGTTAAAATAAATACAGTTCTTTAACAGTTTAAGCTTTGATTTCTATTATTTTCATATGATTTTGTTATTCAAATTTGCTAGTTGATTGATAGTTATTAACGGCACTACTGTTGCCAATATATGCAGTGTTATTAGGGTGAAAAAAATTATTGGGGGGGGGGGGGTGACACCATGTTATACCGCACCAGGTGACACCAACCCTAGTGACGCCACTGCCCCCAGGTCAGTCTGTCCCCCAGTACAGGTCAGTCTGTCCCCCAGTACAGTTCCCCCAGGTCAATCTGTCCCCCAGTACAGACCCCCAGGTCAGTCTCTCCCCCAGTACAGTTCCCCCAGGTCAATCTGTCCCCCAGTACAGTCCCCCAGGTCAGTCTGTCCCCCAGTACAGGTCAGTCTGTCCCCCAGTACAGTTCCTCCAGATCAATCTGTCCCCCAGTACAGTCCCCCAGGTCAGTCTGTACCCCAGTACAGTCCCCCTCAGGTCAGTCTGTCCCCCAGTACAGTCCCCCTCAGGTCAGTCTGTCCCCCAGTACAGTCCCCCCAGGTCAGTCTGTCCCCCAGTACAGTCCTCTCCAGGTCAGTCTGTCCCCCCGTAAATCCCCCCCCAGGTCTGTCTGTCCCCCAGTATAATCCCCCAAGGCCAGTCTGTACCCCAGTTAAAGCACCCCCCACTAATATAACTAAAAACACTGGAAGCAGATGGGAAGGGAGAGGGGGATAGGAGGACTGGTGCTGCAGGGCTGCCACTGATGTGTCCGGGTTTCAGGTGGACTGAAACCCGTACACAGGATCTAAAACGGTGAATCCCGAGCAGGTGACAACCCTACTTGTGACGATGAGCCTTCATAATTGAAAGAACTGAAAACTAGATATGTGTGGTTCGTTTCGTTCCGAATAAATATTCAGACATATTTTTCATTATTCGAAGATAGGGATATATCCGAATACCCAAATTACAGTATAAACAAAGTTCACCGAATGCTCCGAATAACAAAACGAAATTCATCCGAATTTCTGAAATTCTAATTGAAATTTGAATTGAATTTTACATCGAATTCCATTCGAATTCTAATGCCGTGTACACACAATCGATTTTCTCGACGGTGAAAACACCGTTGAGAAAATCGACGGGAAAAACGAGGAACGGCTTGTTCCCCTACACACGGCCGTTTTTCCCATAATTTTTTCTCTTGGTCGAGAAAAACGACCGTGTGTAGGCTCCCCGGCAGTGTTTCCCTATGGGAAAACTGCCGCGGAAAAAAATTCTGTGAATCACGACGAGAAAAATTAGAGCATGATCTAATTTTTCTCGTCGTGATTCATGCCGTTTTTCTCATCAGGAAAAATGACCAAAAGCCCACACACGGTCGTTTTTCTCGTCAAAGAGAAAAAATGTAATTTTTCCAGACGAGAAAAATGGTCGCGTGTACGCGGCATAACTGTAAACATACTTCTGAAATGAAAGGTATTTAGGACTCCGATCGGTCATGGCTGGAGGGTTTTTATTTATTTTTTTAAATTAATTACTTATCTGTTCAGGTTGCCCTGGCCCCCCTGCTGGCCGGGCCCTGTCCCCTTTAATGACCAGGCCATTTTTTTGCGATACGGCTCTGCGTCGCTTTAACTGACAATTGCGCAGTCGTACGACGCTGTACCTAAACAAAATTGACGTATTTTTTTCCCCCAACAAATAGAGCTTTCTTTTGGTGGTATTTGATCACCTGCGGTTTTTTTTAAACAAAAAAAGACCAACAATTTTGAAAAAAAAAACAATAGTTTTTTCTTTTTGCTGTAATAAATATCCCCAATTTTTTTTTTTAAAACAAATTACTTCATAAGTTTAGGCCAATATATATTCTTCTACATATTTTTGGTAAAAAAAAATGTCAATAAGCGTATATTGATTGGTTTGCGCAAAAGTTATAGCGCCTACAAAATAGGGGATAGATTTATGTCATTTTTATTATTATTATTTTTTTTTTTTACTAGCAATGGCGGGTAATCAGTGATTTTTATCAGGACTACAACATTGCGGCGGACAGATCGGACACTTTTGACACTATTTTGGGACCAGTGACATTTATACGGCGATCAGAGCTAAAAATAGCCACTGATTACTGTATAAATGTCACTGGCATGGAAGGTGTTAAACACTAGGGGGCGATCAAGGGGTTAACTGTGGTTAACTGTGTTCCCTAGGTGTGTTCTAACTGTAGGGGGGGATGGGACTGACTAGGGGAGGAGAGAGATCGGTGCTGTTATGTCTTAAAGGAGCAACGTACAGCTACAGCAGTATAACTTCAGCGGCTGGTCGGCTAGTGGTTAAAGTAACGCAGTGCCGTATTGCAAAAAATGGCCTGGTCATTAAGGGGGGGGGGGTTAGGCCTGGTTCACACCTATGCATTTTTTCGTGCATTTTCCTTTTTGCAGAAAAACGCTACAGTCCATTTAACCTGGTTTCCTATGGGTCGCGTTCACATCTGTGCATTTTATGGAAAGGGCCAGGGACTTTTTTCTGTTTTTTGGTACCATAGACTTCAATGGATCAAAAACGTGTATTGAAAAACGCAAAATGCACCTGGAATATGCAAACTGCAACCTGCATAAGTGTGAACCAGGCCTAAATCTTCCGAAGGTCAAATAGTTAAAGCCGAGGTCCGCCTAAATTTTTTTTATTAAAAGCCAGCAGCTACAAATACTGCAGCTGCTGACTTTTAATATACGGACACTTACCTGTCCAGGGCGCCCGTGATGTCGGCAGCCGAAGCCGATCAGTCGTTCAGCTCCCGGCTGCTGCCGCCGTCATCCTTGGTGAGGGAATCAGGAAGTGAAGCCTTGCGGCTTCACTTCCTGGTTCCCTACTGCACATGCGCGAATCACGCTGCGCGTCCTCACTGGTCCCTGCTGTCTTCTGGGACCTGTGTGTCTCCCAGAAGACAGCGGGAGAGGACAGTGTAGGCGCCGGAAGTGGCGTAGGTCACCGCGATCACCGCAGTGATCTATGCCAGGAAGTGGGAGCAAATACCTGGATTACACAGGTTTCTGCTCCCTCCTCCCCCCTGAAAGGTGCCAAATGTGACACAGGAGGGGGGGAGGATTCCAAAAAGTGGAAGTTCCTATTTTGGGTGGAACTCCACGTTAATGAAATCTTGGTGGTCCATAATCTGAAATGATGAAAGAAAGACCAGGGTGTTGGACATGTGCATTCGTTTTCGTCCGAATGTGTTTTTTCCCGAATTTGGGGTATTTTCATTATCGTTTTAACAAAAACGAAAAGGAAGGCGCAGAATCTGAAATCCGAAAGATCCGACATGAAAAAAATGCTTTATTTTCATTTTCGTTGCTACAACAGTTCGATATAGATAGGAGATTTGACATGACACTGACAATAGCAATCTGTGTCTATCGAACCTGTGGTCGAATGTGCCTAACCTTAAAGCGGAGTTCCACCCTAAAATGGAAATCCGCTCATCGGATTACTTCCCCCCTCCGGTGCCACAATTGGCACCTTTCAGGGGGGAGGGGGGACAGGATACCTGTCAAAGACAGGTATCCTTTCCCACTTCCTGGAGTCCGGCCGCGGCCGTAGAATGACCACATTTCCAAACTGCCATTCAGGGACACACCCCCTCTCTCACCTCCTCCAAAAAAAGATGAGGGGGTGGGGCGGGGGGAAATGTAGTCTCGGGGTTGATGGGGAATTTGGCGGCGGATTATTTGTCATGTGAATGTGCCACTTGCCACCAGATGCAGTGCCGCTTGCCACCCATAGCCTGCCACCATATGCAGTGCTGCTGTCACTCCCTCTGCATGAGCCACTTGCGTAGAAGGAAAGCCGTGGCGTCACTATCTGGAGAGTGAAGATCACACCAGTCCCTGCTGCTTGCCGCTGGGTGTTGGAGGAGGTGCCGAGGTGGGTGGGGACCGCAGTGCTGCACTAGGCGCAGGCCTCGCTCCTGGTCTCACTGTCTGAGAGTAAATTGTCACTGGGTGTAAGATGCCAGGCAGCACCGGCCCTAGCAACCAGTTCCGGAAATGTAGTTATTAGTTAGTAGGGGGTGGCTGTGTCCTCTATTTCATTCCGGGACATTGTATTGTCCCGGAATGAAGGTGCCCGGGACCCAGGACAGACATGTCAATTGCAGGGCAGTCCCGGGCAATCCGGGACACGTTGGCACCCTACGCGCCCGTGACGCGGCCATGACGTCACCGCGGGGCTCCCTCCTCCTCCTCCCCTGGCCGCCGGGCTAATAGGAGAGGAGCGGGGCCTTGCGCATGCGCAGTAAGGCTTCACTGCCGGGTTCCCTTACCCGCAATGGCGATGGCAGCACCCGACAGCTGATGTGAAACATCAGCTTCGGTGCCGACATCGAGGGACACCAGGACAGGTAAGTCTCCATTTATTAAAAGCCAGCAGCTGCAGTATGTGTAGCTGCTGGCTTTTAATTTTTATTTTTTTTGCCCGGGGTTGCCTGGAACACCCCTTTATCTCTATTAGTCCAAGGTTATTCTACATAGAAAGGAAAGATTCGACATAGAGAGAAAAGATTCGACATTATAGAGACAGTGTTGGGGTAGACCATTCGACATGAACAACAAAGATTCGACAAAGCATCGAAAAACATACAAACGTCAAATCTGTCAATTGAAGGCTTATGGTGTCTGTTGAAAGTTCTAAGAAGATTCGACAAGCAGCTAAACTGTACGACGCTGCAATCGTACATTTCCGGTCAAATGCTCGGCCCATAGGCTATAGAAAAATTTGAATGTTGGTTGACTAGTAATAATGATTTATAAATATAATTATTACTAGTGTCATACAACATTAGAATTCTTTTATAGCTTGTAGGCAGAACATTCGATTGTGGCGTCATACAGTTTAGCTGCTCTGTCGAATGTTCTTAGAACATTCGACAGACACCATAAGCCTTCAATTACATATTCAACCTTAATTAATTCGGATTTTCGGACAAATGCATTTTTTAACGAAACAAAATAAATAAAAACGAATTTCGGGCGTAACTAAATAAATTTATTTTTCGGACGAAAACGAAATTCGGAAACAAAATCTTTCAGTGTGCACATGTCTACAGAGTGTGGTTCTACATGTAGCGGTTATTGCTTTAAGGCCTCAGAGACTACCGTACCCAGGATGCCATGAGACACCCAAGGTGCATTGCCCCGCGCAAAGACTGCTGGGGTGGGCTATTTAACTGGGGGGCGGGACTGAGTTCGGTCTCTTTGGACACCGCCCGCTCAGCAAGTGGAACTCTTGTTCGAGTCTGCTGTGTTACCAGGCCTGAAGCCGGGGTTTTTCTCCAAAGAGCCTTCCGTTCCACCGAGGAGCTTGCGGGACGTCATCCAACTGCTGCTGTACTGTTGCCAGGAGGACCGAAGACCCGGGTGTCGTGGAATCTGTGTACGGAGACACAGCAATGGAAAATACGGACACGGACTGGTCCGGTTGGGTGAGAGAGCACCTGCTCAGAGACAAACACAGGATCTCCTAGGCCAGATAACTGTTGCTCGGAACTAACTTTAGTGCTTGTAGTCACACACCGGAGGGACAGTGCCTTGAGTATCTAGGAGTCTCTAAGACTTATCCTGTGTTCACCAAGTTCAAGACCCTTTTCCTCTTTGTGGATTATAACTTGTTTTCTTCAAAAGTGCACCACCGTTTGCTAGCGAAGATCTTTCTCTGCAGAACTTCTACATAGTACAGTCAGGCCTGACTTAGTAGCGTAGACATTTCTGGGTGCCATTTTTACCCACGAGGTAGAATAGCTGCAGCAGGGACTGTTAGTTTCTTTTGTTATATCTGTCTGTTTGCAAAAGTACCCCTTTTCATTGCAGGGATCTGCATGTGTTCATGTATACTGTTTCTATGCTTAACCAATATTCTCAGTAAAAGTGCCAGGGTTAAGTACACCTGTGTTTGTGTCATTTACTGTGCAGAAGAGACAGTTATTGATAGCTATACCATATTGCTGTGTTTATTGCAGGATTGTGCCTCCGAGAGTTACAGGTTACACAATCCTGCCATCCCCTACTGACTGTGCCAGGAGAGGTTAGAGCCAATTGCTGGGGGTTGACAGCAGTGCAATACAGGGCCCAAACAAATCATTTCAGCGTGTCTCTTAGCTGGGGGTATCGCTACATACATAAAAGACGTGTTTAGTCCCCTTCTCGGAAAGTCGGGCTATAGCCGTGTATTCTCTTATTTGCAGACGATTGTAAACGAATGTTGTCTAACTACCAAAAAACTCCAAGAGGAACCTATCTGAGTGAATTATTTACAGGCGGACGGAATGGGTGGGTTGCCTGCGATGCTAGAGCACAGGGCTGGGATTCGTGTCTCATCACGCCCGCATACCATTCCCAACATCTAAACACACAGCTAATTGAGAGAGAAGCACACTGTGAGCCTTGCATGAGAAGATTGAAAGGGAAGATGTTTTCAAACAAAAAAGGCTTTTTAGACATGCAGGAGTTCACAGATAAAACAAAATAACCTGTTCCCGCCAAGTCTGACACCATCTAGATTCATGGTATAGTGTGGATGGAGCCATGCTGTCTAATGAAAGTGGGCCCGTCATGAGTAGGGATGAACTGAGTGTTTGGTCTAAACATAAGTTTCCTGACAGACTCCATGGCAGACTACGTGTGGGTTAACCCCGCCTCTTCTCCACAGCTATAGGACCCCTTACCCATAAATTTGAGCTCACCTCAACAGACAGGTGTTCCTTTTTTGTCCTCCTCACGTGGACCCTTCATCATGCGATTCTGTGCAGTCCAGGATGTCCGTCGGATCAGGTACCAGTTGTGCGGTGCACCCAGGGCCCAGATATGAGCGTGTGAGTTGTTTTTGGGCAGTTAATACCCCTATGGTGGAAGGCATGTGGCCCAGTGTACCAGGATGGACGTGGGACTGGCTGGCAAGGTCTGAAGACTTCATCATTACTTCCATGGCAGACCGTTTTTGTGTGTCATCTTGTCTGTGTCCCTCTCTTTTTGTGCATCATTGTTTTTCTCTGTGTCGCGCTGTGTGTGGAACGCTTCTGCGTTCCAGGACGCCACTTCACTTCCCTGATGGGGAACTTCCTTCACTGTGTAATACATGAATAGACCCGCCCCTTCTCACGTTCCGCATTTGGTCCGCTTAGCGGACCTGATGGGGAACTTTAGAAGGGGCGGGTCTATACATTTAAAACACTGCAGAGGAAGTTCCCCATCAGGACCGCTCAGGCTCAACCAATGACGGACAGCGCTGGACATCGGATCGCCGCGGGACACTGGATTTCACCGCTGGAATGTTTTATTATTTTTATTTTTTTAAATAAAGGACTTTTCCAAGGTGTTTGTGTGTTTTTATTTACATATTTTTACACTTTCTTCGTGAAATGGTAGGGGTACAATGTACCCCTTACCAATTCACATAGGGGGGGCCGGGATCTGGGGGTCCCCTTTGTTAAAGGGGTCTTCCAGATTCCGATAAGCCCCCTGCCCGCAGACCCCCACAACCACCGGGCAAGGGTTGTGGGGATGAGGCTCTTGTCCCCATCAACATGGGGACATGTTGCCCTAATATATTCCATCAAAACTTGCCTGAGTGCACTAAGAAGCCACATGGCAGCAAATTCTATATTATCTGGCAGCATGGACAAGAAAGAAACAGATAGGGTGGACAGATAAGAGATTCCTTCCAAAGCCTCTCCATGGAATACCCATTTATTTTTTACCACACCCAATTCGCCATTAGCCCTAGTTCTTTAGCTGGCTATCATTGGGGCCCAATCTTTACATTCGTGCACATTTGTGCAGTCCCAGTAAAATCTGCATGCAGTAAATAATGCTGCCACCTTACTTCATCCACTGATGTTGGAAGCTTTGTAAAGGTTGCCACCAGGCCTCTTGACCAAGGGAGAGTGGTCCTAGTGTATGAGGTATTGTGAGCTATGGTATGATGAATGGGGACCCTTTGGGTGTGGTGAACAATTAAAGGGGAATTCCATGGGGGGGGGGGTTTGGGGGAGGATCTTGACGCTGAGTTGCTTATTGTGTCTGTTTCTGCAGATAATATGGGAATTTCCAAGATGTGGTTCAAGAGGAAGCTGGTGAACAATATCAAATTGATGAATTATAAGTGCTGCATGCAAAGTAATATACATTAAGATAATTTTTTTATTTTTTTTTTGTATAGACGAAGGTTACGAAAAAGCCCCAGGTTTGTCAAAAAGAAGCACGCTGTGAATGAGTTGGTTTGTCTATGTCCATGTTGATATTATAAAGCAAATATGGTCAAAGCCTGGGTATGAGTCAAATATGTAATGTATGGATATCATGCTGACTTCGGAGAAATTGGGTTGGTTCAATGGGAGCATTCTTGTACACTTCTTGTGAAATTTCACATTTCAAATGTATTTTAGAGGAACAAAAGATTTTAACCCTTTTATATATTATGTCTGTTGAGGTTCTCGTTTATCCAGATCATGATATATCTAATAGTTAGTCACATGAACTGAACTTGTTCTATAATGCTGAAGACGTTTTGTAGCTTAATCAAGCCACTTCTTCAGTTCTAATATCCTTTTATATTCTTGAAATGACAACATTATTGAAAATTTAATTGTTGGCAGGGTGAATATTGTAGAGCTACCCCCACAGGAGCCGTTCGGTAGATTGAGTTCTCTGATCTTCTGCCTCAACTTTGAGAACAACCTAAGCCCCTCTAACACACCAGGTTAAGAAATTGGATACTGAACTGCAACTGGGAGCACAAATATAGATCCCCTGCACGCAACTAAAGTTCAGTATCAATAGGAAACACCAGACTGGTTAGTGGTTAATTAACCCAATATATTGTTATGGGTTGCAGTAAATAGCAGTGTGTACATAAATGGGTACGTAAAGGATTAGATCAATCGCATTTTATTAGACCAGTTTTTCTCAACTTCAGTGCTCAAGGCGCCCCAACAGGTCATGTTTTCAGGCTTTCCATTTTTTTGCACAGGTGATTTGATCAGTTTCACTGCCTTGGTAATTACCACAGCCGTTTCATCTGAGGGAAATCCTGAAAACATGACCTGTTGGGGCGCCTTGAGGACTGGAGTTGAGAAACATTGCATTAGACAATGTTTACTAGTATAGCAGCATAGAATGGAGTTCTATGCAGTTAAATTAAAGTAAACCTGGTAACCTACAAAATCAGCAATAAGTAATGGCATTAGACAACAGTAACAGCGATTATAAAGCAATTTTGCAATCACTCCACTGTAAACATTGGGCTATATCCACTTTTGAGTGCACTCTATATGAATGGCAGCTATGAAATGTAAAACTCCCTAAAGAGTTGCCACTCCCTATGGAAACCTAGGAAACAAATTCTTGTGAAGCAATCCTTAGCCCTAGTTCTTCAGCTGGCTATCATTGGGGCCCAGTCTTTACATTTGTGCACATTTGTACAGTCCCAGTAAAATCTGCATGCAGTAAATAATGCTGCTAGTTAGATGGACAATCCGTATGTGCTTAGTCTCTGCTAGCAGCAACAGGTTAATGAAAGAAGTGTTTTCTCACCTGCCCCAGCAATACAGCAGCAGGGGTCTTGCTGTTCGGATGTCAGCTCACTTCTAGATCTGCCTGGAGAGACTCTGCTCCTCAGCACATGGCTGCAGGCTTGTAGCAGGTTAATGTGCACACAGGAGCAGCAAAAAGAATGTTCCTCTGTATTCAGCCTGTGAAAATACAACTCTCTCCCCTTATACATGTCTTGCATTGAGAATGGTGGTCCAGTGGTCCATAGACTGCCATATTAAAGTTTATTTCCCAAACGTCATCTCCGCTCCTTTGCAGCCAGGGTCTAATCTTCTCTCCTAACCAGACAGGTCTCCAGATGGCCGGAAGCAGCATTCCTCCTCAGGTGAACATCCTGGTTGCTTGGCAGCAGTCAACTCAGGCCGTCCTGCCTTCTCTATTTGAACTTCGAAAGACTAGAGCCCTGGGCTTGTGAAAGAGTTTGCTTACTGGCTCCCTACCAGTCTTGTCTTCTTTGTGACTGCCTGTCAACTTGTTGTTAGGACCTGGGCTTGAACCTGGGACCTCTGGTGTGTCTGGTGGTGACTACTTGCTGAGCCACCTGGAATGCTGGACAGCTCCTTGGATAGTTCATTAGACAATTCCTTGAATGATCTTTCTTGTCTTGAATCTTGTTTGCCTTGAACCTTGAACCCTTTGCTCCTCCCAGGAACTTCCTGATTTAAGCCATGTCCCTTCACTTCTTGGTTGCCAGAATATTGTGTCTTCACCAGCCAATATCTTGCTCCTGTCTACTGCTGCCGACCGCATCTTTGCGACCACTCACTACCGACTTTTGGCTCATCCCCGACTACGCTTCTGCTGAATCCCAACCTGCAACTATCTGTTACCGACTTTTGGCTCGTCCCCGACTACACTTCTGCTTGATCCCTACCTGTATTATCTGTTTCTGGACCCCGGCTTGCTCACCCCCTGGTGGGGCTAATCTGAGGACCGCGACCTGGCACTGACACACAGCGAAGCCTATTTCCACCTTTAGGAGCCCTGGTGAATACCGGTCAGTGCTTAGACCCCGCACCTCAGGTGAACCCGTATCATCAGCCAGGGTGACCTGTGTGAATACCTGCTCTGCTGCTATAGCTACTGGCCTCTGAGCCTGACTCCAGACCATGACACTTGTCTTGGATCCCCTTGTTGCAGAACTCTGCCGTGAACTTGGATTCTTCTTTTGGATTGCTGCCAGCCTTGACCTTCAATTGTTCATTGGATTATGTTTGCCTGATATTTGGCCTGACCTTGGGATTGTTCTCCAGATTGTGCTACCAGCTATTGCCTTCCCGGACCACCACCTGCCTCTGGACTGTGGCATAGATGATGTTCTGTAGTGACTACGGTCCTTTCCTGACTAGCCTAGACTACAGGTTCCCTTTCCTATAATCTCTGCTGAGTCCTGGTGTCATCTGGCTGGGAACCACAGCATTGTGCACTAAGACCTGGGGGCAACAAAATACCAGTATGCCGACTTGTCCTAAGGTAGTGGTCTCCAAACTGTGGCCCGCGTACCAGATGCGGCCCTTTGCTTGCTTTTGTATGGCCCTTGGGGCACTATTCCTCCCACTATTACACTATTCTGCCAACTGACATCAACAATGGGGCACTATTTCTCCCATTGACAAAAAAAATGGGGCGCTATTCCTCCCAATGATACCAAAGATGGGGCCCTATTCCTCCAACTAATACCAATTGTGGTGATGTTTATTCCCACTGATGCCAGGAAAATTTCCACTCCTGCTGGCTACAGTTTGGCCCCCCTAAAGTCTGGAGGACAATAAACTGGCCCTTTGTTTAGAAAGTTTGGAGACCCCTGCCCTAAGGGAACATGAGCTGCTAAAGGCAGAAGAAACACTCACCAGTTATAGGTATGGAGGTATGGATGAGCATATATGGATACAGACACCACATCCCAAATAATTTTGAATAGACAGGGAGGGGCAAGAGGTCACAGGCCTTGGGATTTTTCAACTGTGTCAAATATGAATGACCAATTAAAGGATCATTACAAGAATGTAAAAATTTACAAAAGAAGATTTTATTACAAAGATTAAAATACAAACATGAGACAATACATATTCAGAGAGCCTACTCAATCCTAGAAAAGTACATAATCGGCCATTGTTCTCAACATGTTTTGCTCCCGATGGAGCTTCTTCAGGAGATGGTTATATGGCAGTTTTGTAATGTACTAAAAGTAGAGAAAGAATATGAGTGCTCATGTAAGAAGATCTTCAAAGAAAGATATATATATATATATATATATATATATATATATATAATTATTAACTTTTATACATGAAATGCATATAGGTATTAATTCATTTAAATAATCAAAGAAAAAGGGGCATAATTACATAACATTGCAATATCATTGCAAATATAGCAAGTAACAGATTGCAACAAAACAGACTAAACAAAAAAGAAAATAAAAAAATATAGAAAAAATGAATGAAAAAATGTGATCGGAGTCTTACCAGACTCTGATCACATTTGATAGTTTGATTTGATAGATAATGGTTTCTCAAGGTACATTCATCAATATTATTTTCATCCATGGATGTTTGGCACTCTGTTTTCTTTTTTGTACATCGCCTTCAGTTGTACCCCTTGTTTTTAAATTCAAAACCTAATTAATTCAGTATCCCTATCTACTATCGTTTTTCTGGTAAGACTCCGATCACATTTTTTCATTAATTTTTTCTATATATTTTTTTTTTTTGTTTAGTCTGTTTTGTTGCAATCTGATACTTGCTATATTTGCAATGATATGTAATTATGCCCCTTTTTCTTTGATTATTTAAATTAATTAATACCTACCTATATGCATTTCATGTATAAAAGTTAATAATTATATATATATGTATCTTTCTTTGAAGAAAAATGATCTTCTTACATGAGCACTCATATTCTTTCTCTAATTTTAGTACATTACAAAACTGCCATAATAGCCGTTTCCTGAAGAAGCTCCATCGGGAGCGAAACATGTTGAGAACAATGGTTGATTATGTACTTTTCTAGGATTGAGTAGGCTCTCTGAATATGTATTGTCTCATGTTTGTATTTTAATCTTTGTAATAAAATCTTCTTTTGTAATTTTTTATATTCTTGGAACGATCCTTTAATTGGTCATTCATATTTGACACTGTTGAAAAATCCAGAGGCCTGTGACCTCTTGCCCCTCCCTGTCTACTCACTAGTTATAATTCCTGACCTAGGCATCAGGCTGAGCATCACAACACTAAAAAATAGGATGTGGTCTCCCTCAATAATATGGCAGTCGAGTCCTGAAAATAAGCTGTTGACCTACATCATCTTTTAGCTCCCGTTCACATCGGGCCGATTTGACATGCGTCTCTCAAATCGCCCCCAAAGTCAGACTGAAATGCCCGTTTGAAATCGTGCGAATTCAGCTGAATTTCAGTGTGAACCTAGGCTCTGTTCAAATGCCGGATAAAGGGAACTGCAGGGGTGGAGAAAGGCTCAAATAGATCAGCAGAAGAGGAATTTGATTGGCCGAGGTTTAGGAAACAAATGTGGTCAGGTCTAGAAAAAGAAGAAGCGTGCGCCTATTTTTAAATAACCATAAGATGAGAAAATCACAGAGTTATGGATAATCTCTTTCCAGCTTGTTTGCTACACTCTCATCTAAACGAACACGTTGAGTAAGGAGCCATCTGCTTGCTGTGCATTATACTGATATTAATGAAGAAACTTTTACTTAATTAAAGTTGATTATTGGCTAAATACTCTTCTAATGTTTTTTTCTTCCTTCCTTCGTTTGTAAAGCAAAACAAATAAGGAAAGAAATACGCGGGGGAGCCAGCAAGATGTTTCCACTTAACTTTCTCAAGGAACTTCTGTCTTACTCACCTCGAATCACCCAACAACGGAGGAGACAGATTTGTACAAGATGTCATCAAGCTCTTGGAGGGGGTACCGGAAATATCTTTGGAATCTGCTGTATGTGTCATATACCAGCACACATAAAAATCATTCTCAATAGTAATCAAAGCCTCCATGTTACCAGCTGTAGACATGGGTTCATGCCAGAGTGCCCAATCTAAGGAGTGCCCGATCTAGTGCCCAATAGTGCAAATCATGGAGGATTAGATTTGTAATGACCTTAAGTAATAGCCCAATGGTACATCTTGGTAGAGAAAGTACTCAGTGGGGCAACCAGGAACAATACCAAAGTGCAATCAGTTTTGGGTCAGGAGTCTAGGCAGGCAGCAGAAAGATTTAGTTGAAATCCAAGCAGGAGGCCAGAACAGGCAATTCGATCCAAGCAGGGGAATACTGTATCTATAACGAAATCCAGGCAGGTTGCTTAAGATCCTGGGAACCAACAGGAAACATTTGCTTTTGCAAAGCACTAAGCCAGATTTGAATCAGGTTCCCAGGGCATCACTGGCACCTCGACATGATGCCATGCCCAATGCACCATGCTGTAAAAGCCAGAGGGGCAGCAGATCATATTTGGGAGCCAAGTAGGGTCCAGCAACTAGTTACATCAAATTATTGATTTTGTTGGGATGGGAACTGTTGTATCCTGTAGCAGAGGCGTAACTAGAACCTTCAGGGCATCAGTGCAGGAAACCATGACGGGCCCCCCTGACCCTGTCCCAGGCCCCTTTCCATCAGTCCCTGGGCCCTTGCCACTGGTCCCGGGGCCTTTTTCATTGGTCCCGGGGCCCTTCCCATGGACCCTCTCTTCGGGCCTGGGGCCCTTCTCACTGATCCCAGGGCCCTTTCACGTGTTCTGCATAGAGTTGCCACCCGAACTTTGCACTATGCATATATTCTGTGATTAAATAACATGTCTATTCATATGGAGTAAATCACAACATTCCAAATTATTTGCTGTTATTAGAAAAGTCAACCCCTTCATATTACAGGGGCCCCCCATACAAACCCTGATTAGATCAGAGTCCCCCTTATATCAGTGCCCCCCTTAGAGATTCCCATTAGATCAGAGTGCCCTCCCTTAGAGACCCCCCATTAGGTCATAGTCCCCCTATATCAGTGCACCCCCTTAGATCAGAATCCCCTTATATCAATGCCCCCTCAGAGACCCCCCTATTAGGTCAGAATCCCCTTATATCAATAGCCCCCTTAGAGACCCCCTATTAGGTCAGAGACCTCTTATATTAGTGACCCCCTTAGAGACCCCCTATTAGGTCAGAGACCCCTTATATCAATGCCCCCCTTAGAGACCCCCCTATTAGATCAGAGTCCCCTTATATCAGTGCCCCCCTTAGAGACCCCCCTATTAGGTCAGAGTCCCCTTATATCAATGCCCCCCTTAGAGACCCCCTATTAGGTCAGAGTCCCCTTATATGAGTGCCCCCTTAGAGACCCCCCTATTAGGTCAAAGTCCCCTTATATCAATGGCCCCCTTAGAGACCCCCCTATTAGGTCAGAGTCCCCTTATATCAATGGCCCCCTTAGAGACCCCCTATTAGTTCAGAATCCCCTTATATCAGTGTCCCCCCTTAGAGACCCCCCTATTAGGTCAGAATTCCCTTATATTAGTGCCCCCTTAGAGACCCCCCTATTAGGTCAGAGTCCCCTTATATCAGTGCCCCCCTAGAGACCCCCCTATTAGGTCAGAATTCCCTTATATCAGTGCCCCCCTTAGAGACCCCCTATTAGGTCAGAGTCCCCTTATATCAGTGCCCCCCTTAGAGACCCCCTATTAGGTCAGAATCTCCTTATATCAGTGCCCCCCCTTAGAGACCCCCTATTAGATCAGAGTCCCCTTATATCAGTGCCCCCCCTTAGAGACCCCCCTATTAGGTCAGAGTCCCCTTATATCAATGCCCCCCTTAGAGACCCCCTATTAGGTCAGAGTCCCCTTATATGAGTGCCCCCTTAGAGACCCCCCTATTAGGTCAGAGTCCTCTTATATCAATGGCCCCCCTAGAGACCCCCCTATTAGGTCAGAGTCCCCTTATATCAATGGCCCCCTTAGAGACCCCCTATTAGTTCAGAATCCCCTTATATCAGTGTCCCCCCTTAGAGACCCCCCTATTAGGTCAGAATCCCCTTATATCAATGGCCCCCCTTTAGAGACCCCCCTATTAGGTCAGAATCCCCTTATATCAGTGCCCCCCCTTAGAGACCCCCTATTAGATATGAGTCCCCTTATATCAGTGCCCCCCCTTAGAGACCCCCTATTAGGTCAGAATCCCCTTATATCAGTGCCCCCCCTTAGAGACCCCCTATTAGATATGAGTCCCCTTATATCAGTGCCCCCCCCCTTAGAGACCCCCTATTAGGTCAGAATCCCCTTATATCAATGGCCCCCCTTTAGAGACCCCCCTATTAGGTCAGAATCCCCTTATATCAGTGCCCCCCCTTAGAGACCCCCTATTAGATATGAGTCCCCTTATATCAGTGCCCCCCCTTAGAGACCCCCTATTAGGTCAGAATCCCCTTATATCAGTGCCCCCCCTTAGAGACCCCCTATTAGATATGAGTCCCCTTATATCAGTGCCCCCCCCCTTAGAGACCCCCTATTAGGTCAGAATCCCCTTATATCAATGGCCCCCCTTTAGAGACCCCCCTATTAGGTCAGAATCCCCTTATATCAGTGCCCCCCCTTAGAGACCCCCTATTAGATATGAGTCCCCTTATATCAGTGCCCCCCCTTAGAGACCCCCTATTAGGTCAGAATCCCCTTATATCAGTGCCCCCCCTTAGAGACCCCCTATTAGATATGAGTCCCCTTATATCAGTGCCCCCCCCTTAGAGACCCCCTATTAGGTCAGAATCCCCTTATATCAATGCTCATCTTAGAGACCCAAAAAACTATACATTGAAAAAATGTAGTGCAACCTCCCCCTATAATTACTGTATATTAATTCATATGTGAAAACATAATTGTGAACTATGGTGGAAACCCCCCAAGTATTACCCACTTAAAGGGGTTTTAAAGGTTTGTTTTTTATTTTCTAAATAGGTTCCTTTAAGCTAGTGCATTGTTGGTTCACTTACCTTTTCCTTCGATTTCCCTTCTAAATGTTATTTTTTCTTTGTCTGAATTTCTCACTTCCTGTTCCTCCTCAGTAAGCTGTTCTGGCTGACTAACCACCGCTCGGATGATGGTGTGAAGCTTACTGAGGAGGAACAGGAAGTGAGAAATTCAGACACAGAAAAAAAACATTTAGAAGGGAAATCAAAGGAAAAGGTAAGTGAACCAACAATGCACTAGCTTAAAGGAACCTATTTAGAAAATAAAAAACAAACCTTTACAACCCCTTTAAGGACCAGAAGATGTTTCCCCTTAATGACCAGGCCATTTTTGGCGATAGGGCACTGCGTCGCTTTAACTGACAATTGCGCAGTCATACAACGTTGTACCTAAACAAAATTGACGTCCTTTTTTCCCCCACAAATAGAGCTTTCTTTTGGTGGTATTTGATCGCCTCTGCGGTTTTTATTTTTTTGCGCTATAAACAAAAACAGACCGACAATTTAAAAAAAATATATATATTTTTTTACTTTTTGCTATAATAAATATAAAAAAACAAAAAACAAAAACAAATTTCTTCCTCAGTTTAGGCCAATACGTATTCTACATATTTTCGGTAAAAAAAATCGCAATAAGCGTATATTGATTGGTTTGTGCAAAAGTTATAGCGTCTACAAAATAGGGGATAGATTTTTGTCATTTTTATTTTTATTTATTTTTTACTAGTAATGACGGTGAAAAGCGATTTTTAGCGGGACTGCGACATTGCGGCGGACACATCGGACACTTTTGTTACTTTTTTTGGGACCACTGGCATTTATACAGCGATCGGTGCAATAAAAAATGCACTGCTTACTGTATAAATGACACTGGCAGGAAAGGGGTTAACACTAGGGGGGAGATCAAGGGGATAAATGTGTTCCCTAGGGAGGTGTTTCTAACTGTGGGGGGGAGGGGACTGACTGGAGGAGGAGAAAGATCGCTTTTCCGTATCACTAGGAACAACAGATCTGTCTCTCCTCCTCTGTCAGAACGGGGATCTGTTTGTTTACATTGACATATCCCCGTTCTGGCTCTCTGTGGAGCGATCGTGGGTGGCCGGCGGGCACGCGCACCGGCTCCCCCGCCGCGCAGCGCACGTGCGCCTGCTATAGCTCTTAAAAGAGCCGATGTACAGCTACGGCGATTTGCGGGAACGAGCCGACCTGCCGTAATATAAGATGGTGGCTGGTCGGCAAGTGGTTAATATTCTCCAATAATTATTCAATACATATATTGCAGTATGAATAGTGGTGGAAACCTCCAATCCATTCCAAAGTGTGTTGTGCTAATATCCAACTTAACCAACTTAAAGGGACTTTATGGAGTGTATTAATACTTGCATCACCCCTGGGGGGGTTTCCAAAATCATTCACAATTATTTTTTCACATATGAATTGATATATTTATAGGGGGAGGTTGCACTGCATGTTTTCAAAGTTCACCTTACAGATTTTTCTGTAAAAGGTGAACTTACACTTTAACCACTTCAACCCCGGACCATTTTGTTGCTAAAGGACAAGGCCACTTTTTTGCGATTCGTCACTGTGTCGTTTTAACTGACAATTGCGCGGTCTTCCAACCAAAATTGACTTCCTTTTTTTCCCACAAATAGAGCTTTCTTTTGGTGGTATTTGATCACCTCTGCGGTTTTTATTTTTTGCGCTATAAACAGAAATAGAGCGACAATTTTGAAAAAAATTACTTATTTTTTACTTTTTGCTATAATAAATATCCCCCAAAAAATATATTAAAAAAAACATTTTTTTTCCTCAGTTTAGGCCGATACGTATTCTACATATTTTTATTGATTGGTTTGCGCAAAAGTTATAGCGTTTACAAAATACGGGATAGTTTTATGGCATTTTTATTAATAATTTTTTTTTTTACTAGTAATGGCGGCGATCAGCGATTTTTATCGTGACTGCGACATTATGGCGGACACATCGGACACTTTTGACACATTTTTGGGACCATTGTCATTTATACAGCGATCAGTGCTATAATGCACTGGTTACTGTGAAAATGACACTGGCAGTGAAGGGTTTAACCTCTAGGTGGCGCTGTAGGGGTTAAGTGTGACCTAATGAGTGATTCTTACTGTAGGGGGGCGTGGCTTAGCGTGGCGACGTCACTGATCGTCGTTCCCTACGACAGGGAAAAGACGATCACTGACATGCCACTAGGAAGAACGGGGAAAGGTTTGTTTACACTTACCTCTCCCCGTTCTTCAGCTCTGTGACCTGATCGTGGGACACCGGCAGCGATCGGGTCCGCGGGTCTTGCGGGCGCGCTCATAGAGCTTTGGACCGAGTCGCGTGTGCCCTGCCGGCGGCGCGCCTACGACCTATGGATGGGTTCTTAAAGGGGACGTACCTGTACGCCCTTGTGCCTCTCCGTGCCATTCTGTCGACATATATCGTCGTGCAGCGGTCCTTATGTGGTTAAAGTGTCACTACACCCACATCATAAAAAAAATTATCAATAATAATGTTGTATTACATGCTGTTCATACTCACTCAGTCACTATGAGATTTGTTTTCTGTATTCTGCAAAACACCTGGTTGATCCTGCTGCTCTCTATCTCCCCCTTCTGTCCATGTCCCCAATTCAGCTAGGGATTTTGCAGCCGTGGTGGCAACTCTGCACATGCTCAGTTTTCAGTGAGTTTCTATGCTGAGAATTTCCTCCCTATCACATCTGAGCAGCCCATGTGACGATAGAGTCACATATGTGGGCGTATACACAGTGGTAAATGACAGCCCATCCCCTCCCTCCTCCTCCATGTCCACTAACCAGCTAAACACAATGGGGGTGAGATATTACATGTAGATTAATAGAGGCTTCACCTCCCTGTTATTCTAAGACACAGGCTGGAGGGGCGTGACACAGCCTGTGACTGTCAGAAATCCGCCCACACCATGTTATTGCCAAAAAATAATAAAGATTTGATTTCAAATATATATTTGTATGACCATTTAAAACAGTTTATTGATATTATTTCTTTATTTTTACTCTGTATTCCAAAAGCTGTTTTTTTTTTTTGAACATGTGACCGGCAGCAGTGGACTAGAAGCTCCTCCTGCTTATGTTTCCCTGCAGACAGGCTGGGAAATATCTGGGTCATGTGACAGCTGTATATCGATTAGGGAAAAGATACTTATTTATACTTTTATTCCGGACCGCCCACTGTATATATACATTGGCACTTCGAAGATGGATATCTCTGTTATGGCAGCAGCTAGCTGCCATAACCCAGGCATCCATCTCTTCAGGCGGCGGTCCGGCTTACAATAATGGTGGTCTCTGCGGCGGATTCGCCAGGAGACCACCGTTATCGGCGGCGGGAGAGGGGCCCCCCTCCCGCCGCTCTCCCGCGCCCTCCGCCGCTTACCGGAGCCGTCGGTAGCGACGGAGGCGATTGGGTCCTTGCCGTGGCTGGGTATGGAGACGAGTGAGGGGAAGTTGGCCCCCTCCCGTCTCCATACCATAGCAGGGCGGAAGCGTCTTCAAAACGTCACTTCCGCCCATAGCTCTTAAAGGGCCATTTTTTTTTTTCATTATTTCAAATAACACATTTTTTATTTTTATTTTTGTTGCATTTTTGTGTAAATATGAGATGTGAGGTCTTTTTGACCCCAGATCTCATATTTAAGAGGACCTGTCATGCTTTTTTCTATTACAAGGGATGTTTGCATTCCTTGTAATAGGAATAAAAGTGACCCCATTTTTTTTTTTTTTTTAAACAGTGTAAAGATAAATAAAATAAAGAAAAATATATAAGATATATATTTTTTTAAAGCACCCTGTCTCAATGAGCTTGCGCCCAGAAGCGAACGCATGCGTAAGCAGCGCCCACATATGAAAACGGTGTTCAAACCACACATGAGGTATCGCCGCGATCGTTAGAGTGAGAGAAATAATTCTAGCCATAGACCTCCTCTGTAACTCAAAACATGCAACCTGTAGAATTTTTTAAATGTCGCCTATAGAGATTTTTAAGGGTAAAGCCTCGTACACATGACCGGTTTTCTCTGCAAGAACCAGCAAGAAAACTGCTGGCAGAGCTTTCTTGCTGAGTAATACGTGCGTGTGTACGAGGCTTTCAGGTTTCTCGTCAAGAAAACTGCCCAGAATCTCGACGAGAAAAATTGAAAATCTATTTTCTCATCGGGATTCTCGTCGGCCTCTTTCCCGACGAGAAAACCCGAGAGTGTGTACGCTTACCTGTCGCCGTGGAAACCTGCGCATGCTCGAAATGACTTAGACGCATGCGCGGTAGCTTCCTAGGCATAGGTAGGGTGTAGCAAGAAGGCGGCGACGGCATCGAATGTGACGAGCGCACGCTCAACGTAGTCGATGACGTCACCGCGTTCGTTCCATTCAAAAGAACGGCGGTTCTTTTGAATCGAGCGTGTGTACGCTCGGCCGGGACAAGGTTCTTGTCAAGAATCTCGTCAGGGAAAAACAACGGGTTTACGAGGCTAAAAAGTTTGTCGCCATTCCACAAGCAAGCGCAATTTTGAAGCGTGACATGTTGGGTATCAATTATCTTTCACAATACAAAAAAGAAATAAAAAATTGGGCTAACTTTACTGTTGTCTTATTTTTTAATTAACCACTTGCTTACTGGGCACATATACCACCTTCCTGCCCAGGCGAAATTTCAGCTTTCGGCACTGTCACGCTTTGAATGACAATTGCGCGGTCGTGCGACGTGGCTCCCAAACAAAATTGACATCCTTTTTTTCCCACAAATAGAGCTTTCTTTTGGTGGTATTTGATCACCTCTGCGGTTTTTATTTTTTGCGCTATAAACAAAGAAAGAGCGACAATTTAGAAAAAAACACAATATTTTTTGATTTTTGCTATAATAAATATCCCAATAAAAAAAAAAAAAAAAAAAAGTTTTCCTCAGTTTAGGCCGATACGTATTCTTCTACATATTTTTGGTAAAATAAATCACAATCAGTGTTTATTGATTGGTTTGCGCAAAAGTTATAGCGTTTACAAAATAGGGGGTAGTTTAATGGCATTTTTATAAAAAAAATTTTTTTACTAGTAATGGCGGCAATCAGTGATTTTTTTCGTGACTGCGACATTATGGCGGACACAGCGGACACTTTTGACACTATTTTGGGACCATTCACATTTATACAGCGATCAGTGCTATAAATATGCACTGATTACTGTATAAATGTGACTGGCGGGGAAGAGGTTAACACTAGGTGGGCGAGGAAGGGGTTAAATATGTTCCCTGTGAGTGATTCTTACTGTGGGGGGAGGGGACTGACTGGGGGAGGTGACCGATCTGTGTCCCTATGTACAAGGGACACAGCATCGGTCTCCTCTCTCTCTGACAGGACGTGGCTCTCTGTGTTTACACACAGAGATCCACGTCCTGCCTCTGTAACAGCCGATCGCGGGCACCCAGCGGACATTGCGGCCGCCAGGCACGCGCATCGACATCACAGTGACGCGCCGCCGGCGGCGCTCGCGTGCCCCCCAGTGGCTGGAGGAATGGAGGCCGTAAAAAGACGGCTTCCCGGCATAGTAGAGCCCCCTTGCGGCCGCATATAGTCGCACGGCGGGCGCGAGGTGGTTAAAAAAGTGTATTTTTTCACAAAAAAGTGAGCTTGTAAGACTGCTGCGCGAATACGGTGTGACAAAATGTATTGCAATGACCGCCATTTTATTCTCTAGGGTGTTAGGAAAAAAAAGTATAATTTTTGGGGGTCTAAGTAATTTTCTAGCAAAAAAAAATTGTTTTTAACTTGTAAACAACACATCTGAAAAAGAGGCTCGGTCCTTAAGTGGTTAAAATAATTACAGTGCCATCATCCATATACAGAAAAAGAAGGGACAATGTAAATGAATCAGTGTGTGTTTAGTGTCACTTTAATAGCTTGGAACTTGGGACTGTGAATAAATCTCCTGAAGAGGATCTACCGCCTCCCTCCTCCTGTAAGTTACAGGCAGTGAAAGTAAAGATGGAGGAGGGAGAAGGGGGCAGGTCCCGGTCAAGAGCTTTTGTCACAGAAGTTCAGCCCGGCGTCCAAAGCTATTACCCTAACCACACTAAAGATTTAGAGCAAAATAAACCAAAAAAAAAAAAAAAACTTCAGCTTTAAGGAATCCCACCATGAAAGGAACATGGAAGATCATGTCATAAATCATAATTGGCTGCAGTTGAAATGGAAAGGTCATTTTTTTAATAACATCAGACTAAATTAAAAATGATTCTCATCCCTCCGGCGCTCCTCCGCTGCTCCATCCCAAAATACCTGGTGCTTCCAGGGATGGGGGAGCATGGAACCTCCAACCATATTGCAGTGCCTGGATCTAGTAGCCAATCCCTAGATCTGAGCACGGTCACATAAAGGAGGGTGTGATGTCACTGCGCTCTCTAAGCTCTAACACCGGCCTACACCCAATATCTTGGCGGTGGGTGACTGGAACAAAGAAAGGAATAACGAGGGAGCGCTGGAGAGGTGAGTTGGGTGGGCAGATTTAAACAGACAATGTGGCTTTTCCCTCAATGGGTAAGGTTATACTGTCTTTTTAAACTACCTGTCAGGTTTTTCTAGCTCTTGGAGTTAGGGTGACCACGTGTCCCGGATTGCCTGAGACAGTCCCGCATTTTGCAGGTCTGTCCCGGGCATCTTCATTCCAGGACAATACAGTGTCCCAGAATGAAACTGACACAGCCACCCCCGGGGCCAATCTGATGCCCCCAAAAAAGGCCGCCCCATCACCACTTTACTCACTGACAGTACTTGTCCTGGCCAGAGAATGCCTGGAGGAGCACAATCCCCGCCCCCTGCTTGTGATTGGAGAAATCATAAATCCCGCCTCTTGTGTCCAATCACTGTGCTGTGATTTGTCACAGCACAAGTTGATTTTTGGGAAGGGAGGGTGTCCCTGAATGGTAGTTTGGAAATGTGGTCACCCTACTTGGAGTCTCTATTAGTGAGATCCCTGTGCTCTGCTGTGCCCATTATGAGGGGTTTCCACCATCCCTGTGCCAAGTTCCCGGGTCTGTACACCTGCTGTGCCCATTATGAGGGGTCCCCACCATCCCTGTGCTGAGCTCCTGGGTCTGTACATCTGCTGTGCCCATTATGAGGGGTTTCCACCATCCCTGTGCTGAGTTTCCGAGTCTGTACACCTGCTGTGCCCATTATGAGGAGTTCACACCATCCCTGAGCTGAGTTCCCTGGTTCACACATCTGCTGTGCCCATTATGTCAGGTTCCCACCATCCCTGTGCAGAGTTCCTGGGTCTGTACACCTGCTGTGCCCATTATGAGGGGTTCCCATCATCCTTATGTGGAGTTCCTAGGTCTGTACACCTGCTGTGCCCATTATGAGGAGTTCTCACCATCCCTGTGCTGAGTTCTTAGGTCTGTACACCTGCTGTGCCCATTATGAGGAGTTCTCACCATCCCTGTGTAGCGGCCTCACCCCGTCCTCTTTAGCTAGGGGTATGTCACGCGACAGAGTGAGGTGCGCTACGGCCCATGTCCTCCCCATAACTGTGGGTGAGGTGAAGGCCAATATCTGATGTTTCCTCGGGCCGGTGTGTCCTGAGCATGTACCGAGTCTGTTGTGCAGAAACCACCAAACCACCCTTTGCTCCCATTAACAGAGTCCATACACCGATCACAGTCCAACTGTTGGTTTTATTTCGTATCTCCACATACAGGCAATGCAATGGCAGGATACGGTGGGATGAGCAGGTCGAGGCACTATACTGATCTGGGTCCCTACACCCCCTGTGCTATGACCAAGGGTTGCAGGAGTCTTAATTCGAATACCTCCTCTGCGTTGCAGCCCCTATCAGGGGAAGATGTCCTCCAAGAGAGTTACCGGAGGCCCATCCGTCACCGGGTTGACGCTGCACCGGAATCTTCGGACAGGTGACCTCCCCAGCCTCCTCACCTCAGATGCGGGTCCCATCGCAAGGGGCACCCTGGAATCACTTCACCCTTGTGGGACCCAGTCGGAGTCACTGGGTCCCAGGCCTCCTCAATAGTACCTCATCCCAGGCTGAAGGTGCCTGGGATGGAATCCCAGCTTCATTCCGGCCAGACCTAGGGCGCCTAGGCCGGAACCTTGAACCGCCCGCACCAAGGCCGAAGGTGCCTGGGTGCGTGACGAGATGATCCCCGAAGACCGAAGACCTCGTGGCGAGGGCGTCTCCCCCTTTTATCTCCTCCCATCAACACCACGGCGGGTTCCCCGCCCCAGCCGTACTATCTCCAGGAAGGGACAAAAAGGGTAGCACTGTGGTGATGATTCTACCTGAAGCCTGTAGGTACTCCGCCACCCACAGGCAAAGGAGAATATTACATCCCCCAATCCTCCACGAATAACAAAAAGGGGTCTAAACCCTGACATAATTACACACCTGGGTCACACTACCCCCAGGTGTATCCCACTAAATCTGAAGACCCCGCTACACCTGTGCTGAGTTCTTAGGTCTGTACACCTGCTGTGCCCATTATGAGAGGGTTTTTTGCAATCCCTATGCAAATTTCCTCAGTCTGTACACCTGCTGTGCCCATTATGAGAGGGTTTTTTGCAATCCCTATGCAAATTTCCTCAGTCTGTACACCTGCTGTGACCATTATGAGAGGGTTTTTTGCAACCCCTATGCAAATTTCCTCAGTCTGTACACCTGATTTGCCCATTATGAGGGGTTCCCACTATCCCTGTGCTGAGTTCCTAGGTCTATACACCTGCTGTGCCCATTATGAGGTGTACCCACCATCCCTACACTGAGTGCCCGGGTCTGTACACTTGCTGTGCCCATTATGACAGGTTCCCACCATCCCTGTGCTGAGTTCCCAGGCCTTTACACCTGCTGTGACCATTATGAGGGGTTTCCACCACCCCTGTGCTGAGTTCTTAGGTCTGTACATCTGCTGTGCCCATTATGAGGAGTTCTCACCATCCCTGTGCTGAGTTCCCGGGTCTGTACACCTGCTGTGCCCATTATAAGAGGGTTTCTGCCATCACTATGCAAATTTCCTAGGTCTGTACACTTTCTGTGCCCATTATGAGGGGTCCCTCCACCCCTGTGCTGAGTTCCCAGGTCTTTACACCTGCTGTGACCATTATGAGGGGTTTCCACCACCCCTGTGCTGAGTTCCCGGGTCTGTACACCATATGTGAACAATATGAGGGGTTCTTACTATCTCTCTTACATGATTTTGATCTTTCTTGATCTCAGAAGTATATGGTGACTGCAGATGATGCCGGAACAAACAGAGCACCATCCTCCTGGAAAGAAAAGTAGAAAAAAAAAAACATTGTTAGGGGGAGCGATATTTGATGCTAGGTCCATATTAATCTGGAGAGCCCCTCTAATCAGCGGTGTGAATGATGCGGCGTGTTCCCTGATAGGTCGCACAAGGCTGCACAAGCTGCTCTCATATTCAGTTTCATCAGCGTCATGGCTGAAGGTCAGCGTGTCCGAGCGTTACAGAGAATCACCAGCTGAAGAATATTCTTCTCTGTGATGGGAGCACAAAATGTGTTTTATAGAGCTGAGGGGTCATCTCACTGAACACATCTCTGATGACACAATCTCTTGCTCAGCAATTGCTGCACAATGACTCACAATGGCTATTTAATGGAACAAACCTCCAAAAATAGTGTGTGCATGCATACAGGGCCGCCATCAGGGGGGCACAGGCAGTACACCTGTAAGGGGCCCGGATGGCAAACCCCCTTTTTTTTAATAAAAATTTCTCTTATTTTTTTTATTTTTTTTATTTTTTTGTAAGAGGCCGGAGGTCCCCATGGCCCCAAATGGCAACCCCCCTTTTTTTAATACATTTTTTGTTATTTAAATTTTTTATAAAAAATATTTTTTTATTCTTTTTGTAAGGGGGAGACAGCACCCCCCGCTTCTCAATTTGCGGCAGCACTCCCCCCCCCCCGGTTCTCCTCTGCCCCTGGGGGCCCATGCCAAAAACTAAACACCATCCATAGACTCATAGGGGGTTATTTACGAAAGGCAAATCCACTTTGCACTATTTGCACTACAAGTGCAAAGTGTACTTGAAATTGCACTGAAAGTGCACTTGGAAGTGCAGTCGCCGTAGATCTGAGGGGTAGATCTGAAATAAGGGGAAGCTCTGCTGATTTTATCATCCAATCATGTGCAAGCTAAAATGCTGTTTTTTATTTTCCTTGCATGTCCCCCTTGGATCTACAGCGACTGCACTTCCAAGTGCACTTTGCACTTGTAGTTTGGACTTGTAGTGCAAAGTGGATTTGTCTTTCGTAAATAAACCCCATAGAGATCAAAAAAATGCATGTTAAATCGGAATTCCACCCAAAAGTGGACCTTCCGCTTTAAGGACTCCTGACCCCCTTACCTGCAACATAACATTGGGCATTAGAAAAAGGGGGGAAGTTTGGGACTTTGAATGAGATGCGTGTAGGCAAAAACCAATGGATTAAACGAACAAAAGAGGTTTATTCATAAATACATAGGACATGATACATGGCAAGTATGACGAGCTGATAGGCATATAGTAGACATATAAAAATTCTATTATAGCACATACTAAATAAAAACAATGGAAAAGTATAATATACAGACATGATTGAAATAAACTGCATGGTAGGCTTGACACGTTTCGTGGACTCAATTCCACTTCATCAGAAGCAATTTGCAGAATTCATGTCTGTGAGAATATATATCCAAAATTACTCCAATGAATTAAATAAGGATGCAGGGGAGGAAAAAACCAAAACATCCCAAATTACTTACTTCACAGCTTTAAAAATAGTCATAAATTGCTAAAGCCGCCTGATGGCTGAGAAGGCCAAGAACCACTCCCGCCGGGAGCTGGGGGGGGGGGGGGCGCGGAATCGCAGGCGGCACAGCCGGAAACAACCACAGCCAAGGGGGGGGGCGATGAAAAGTGTCCAGGGTGAGCTGCAGGGGAATACCTGTGGACAGCTCCAATCTATGTGAGATGTAAAATGTTGTGGTCAGTGAGAATGTGACTGGAAGAGGGCAAAGAGCCCAAGGAAATGAGTGTGAGGAGGAAGGTGTGTAGAGTCCACCGAAATAACCTGGCAGCAGGGCAAACAGAGCTCTTGGGGGTTCTGTCGCTACCATGCACAGTCCTTGAATCTCTGGACAGGATTGGTCTGTTGTGATTCCAGGACATTTCATCATATGTGTCTGTGGCTTCCCCCCTATTTAGAATTTAGTTTTTTCTCACTACACTCTTATTTTTTGTTTTTCATCCTTCACACCCCGGGCAGTCCTGAGTCCCTGGCTAGTATTGGTCTGTTGTGATTTCAGGAGGCCCTACCATGTCTTCTCTGTTTCACTTCTCTGTTTCACTTTTCATTGCCCCCCCTTGGCTGTGGTTGTTTCCGGCTGTGCCGCCTGTGATTCCGCGCCCCCCCCCCCCCAGCTCCCGGCGGGAGTGGTTCTTGGCCTTCCTCAGCCATCAGGCTTTAGCAATTTATGACTATTTTTAAAGCTGTGAAGTAAGTAATTTGGGATGTTTTGGTTTTTTCCTCCCCCTGCATCCTTATTTAATTAATTGGAGTAATTTTGGATATATATTCTCACAGACATGAATTCTGCAAATTGCTTCTGATGAAGTGGAATTGAGTCCACGAAACGCGTCAAGCCTACCATGCAGTTTATTTAAATCATGTCTGTATATTATACTTTTCCATTGTTTTTATTTAGTATGAGCTATAATCAAATTTTTATATGTCTACTATATGCCTATCAGCTCGTCATACTTGCCATGTATCGTGTCCTATGTATTTATGGATAAACCTCCTTTGTTTGTTTAATCCATTGGTTTTTGCCTACACGCATCTCATTCAAAGTCCCAAACTTCCCCCCTTTTTCTAATGTACAACAGGGATGGAAGTGTGTGCTCATTAAGACCACACACTTCATTCAAAGTCCCAATTTCTCTCCTTTTAACATAACATTGGGCATGTCATTTTTTTGGGGGGGGGGGTACCTAGTTTTGACAGGTACCCAGCTCCCACTTTTGCTCAGAGCGCAACGGCGCCACGAGCAGAAGTTTTTCTCTCCCCCCTACCTCCCTACAATCTTCTGGGACATGTCACAGGTCCCAGAAGATTGCCCGGCCACTCAAGACACGCAGCGCGACTCGTGCATGCGTGGTGTGCACCTGACTGTGAAGCCACAAGCTGTCACAGCCGCGCATTGCTAGACCGTGGGACAGGTGAGTGTGTGTTTATTAAAAGTCAGCAGCTACACTTTTTGTAGCTGCTGACTTTTAATAAACACAGAAACAGCTGGAACTCCTCTTTAACACACACAAAAAGTGCATGTGCACACACACAAAAACGTGCATGTGGACACACACAAAAAAGAGTAGGGCACACCCAGGTCCATCTAGCCTAAAGGAAGGGGAGGAAGGAACTTATGGGCCATGCATCCTCTTTCTGTACAGCTGTAAGTGAACAAAAAAAATGCACAAAAGAGTGCATTGAAGGGTGTGTCTCTAGTCCACCTTCCGAAGAAGTAGGATCTTACCCTGACCCCCCTGAGAGCAAGGCTCCTGACAGGGGCAAGGCTCACACTTGTTCCAGCTAGCCAAAGGGCCTGGCAGACCCCTCACTTCATGGCCAGCCAAAGCCAACCACCGAGTACTAGGTGAGGGGCTCTCTGGAAGTGAGATCCCCGGTTCAAGGAAGGAAGGAACCTAATGGGTAGTGATGGGCCGAACACCCCCGGTTCGCTTCGCACCGGAACTCCCAAACAGGGAAAAAGTCTGGACCCGAACCGCGAACCCTATTAAAGTCTATGGGACCCGAACATGAAAAATCTGAAGTCCCCATTTTGAAAGCTTATATGCAGGTTATTGGCCATAAAAAGGGTATGGGGGCCGGGTACTGCCCTGGGGGACGTGTATCAATGCAAACATAAATTAAATATAGTTTTTAAAGGAGCAGTGATTTTAATGATGCTTAAAGTGAAATAATAAAAATGAAAAATTACTTTAACCACTTCAATACCATGCACTTATACAGCTTCCTGCCCAAGCCAATTTTGAGCTTTCAGCACTGTCGCAATTTGAATGACAATTGCGCGGTCATGCTACACTGTACCCAAACAAATTTTTTATCATTTTGTTCCCACAAATAGAGCTTTCTTTCGGTGGTATTTGATCGCCTCTGCGATTTTTATTTTTTGCACAACAAATAAAAAAAGAGCGAAATTTTTTTAAAAAACTACGTTTTTCTTTGTTTCTGTTAATTTTTTTTGTAAACAAGTACCTTTTCTACTTCAATGATGGGCACTGATAAGGTGGCACTGAAGGGCACTGATAAGGCGACACTGATGGGCACCGATGAGGTGGCACCAATGAGGTGGCACTGATGAGGTGGCACTGATGGGCACTGATGATGGGCACTGATAGGCGGCACTGATGGGCACTGATATGTGGCACTGGTATGCGGCACTGATGGGCACTCATAGGCGGCACTGATTGGCACTCATAGGCGGCACTGATGGGCACTCATAGGCGGCACTGATGGGCACTTATGGGTGGCACTGATAGGTGGCATGGACGGGCACTGATAGGTGGGCACAGATTGGCATGGATGGGCACGGATGGGCACTGATAGGTGGCACTGATGGACACTAGTAGGTGGCATTGGTGGCACTGGTGCCCAGCAATGCCAGCCACCACACATTGTGAAAGTGCCAGTCAGTGCCCATTTGTGGGCACTGATTGGCATATTTTTTTAAATGTTTTTATTTTATTTATTTGTTTTTACTACATGTGGATGGCCATGGGGGCCATCCACATGATTTGGGCTTCCCTGGTGGTCCTGGGGGGCTTCCCTGGTGGTCTAGTGTGGGTATCCGAGGGGGGGCTGCGCTGATAAACAATCAGCGCGAACCCCCCCTGTCAGGAGAGCCGCCGATTGGCTCTCCTCTACTCGCGTCTGTCAGACGCGAGTGAGGAAGAGCCGATCAACGGCTCTTCCTGTTTACATTGTGATCAGCCGTGATTCGACACGGCTGATCACGTGGTAAAAAGCCTCCGACGGAGGCTTCTTACCGAGATCAGTGTAGCGGTGGGTCAGACTGACCCACCGCTCCACCGATCGCCGCGATGCGCGCCCCCCCGGGCGCGCGGCGGCTGTTATCCCGCAGGACGTCATATGACGTCCAGGGTGGATAACAGAACCACTTCCCGGACGTCAATCTGCTATTGACTGGGCGGGAAGTGGTTAAATATATTGCCTGGGGGCCCCCTTAGTCTGCCTGTAAAGTGTTGCATCTGTACTGTGTATAGAACCTGCTTCAGCAGAACTGACATATATAAAATGTAAAAAATTACATTTAAATAGATTTTCCTGGCTGCAAGCTATTGCCGGCAATAAAAGAAAAAGAAAAAAAAAGTCAACATTTAAAAAATAAAAAGATGTGGAGTCCCCCAAAGATCCTTACCAGACCCTTATCCGAGCATGTAGTCTGGCAGGCCAGAAAAAGGCGAGGATGAGTGAGCGCCCCTACTCCTGAACCATAACAGGCCACATGCCCTCAACATGGGGGGGGGGTTCTTTGGGGCAGGGGGGGCTCTGCCCATGTTGATGGGGACATGGGCCTCTTCCCCATAACCCTAGACAGCTGTTGTGGGGTCTGCAGGCAGGGGGCTTATCGGAATCTGGAAGCCCCCTGTGTTGGGTGAACACTTCGGCCAGAGCATGAGTTTGGGCCGAACATTGGCTGTTCGCCCATTCAAAGAACAACTGAATTATCAGGTTAGTCGACCGTTTGTTCGGCCTGCCGAATGACCACGATGCACTGTGCCGCCAGAAGCAGTACATTGGAAGCCCCGATTGGTTGAAGCAATGAAAGCTTTGCCCAATAAGGGCATATACTGTAGCACTGTCAGAGTCATAATTGGAAACTGTCATGATAACTCTATCCAATCATGGCTCATTGCTCTTAGTCCCACTCCACACTATAAAAATATTCTTCCCATAGCGGCCATTTGCAGTGTGATATTGGTGTGGAAAGCGATAGAACAGGGCTCTGTTCAGTGCTACTAGCAAGTTAGTGTGCTATAGTGTGCTATTGTGATTCTATTGTGAGTGTAAATTATCAGATTAGTATGAATCTAGTGATAGTGCAGTGTGAGCGTAGTGCTTTCATTTGTACTTTAGTGTCAATTTATTTTGTCAGGGCAGGTTTACCTCAGTATATTGTAGTGTCTTGGTGCACGTTTAACGCAGTATATTTCAGTGTGTTGGTGCACGTTTACCGCAGTATATTGTAGTGCGTTAGCACACGTTTACTGCAGTATATTGTAGAGCGTTAGCACACGTTTACTGCAGTATATTGTAGTGCGTTAGCGCACGTTTGGCGCAGTATATTGCAGTGCGTTATTTCATGTTTACTGCAGTATATTGTAGTGCGTTATTGCACGTTTAACGCAGTACATTTCAGTGCATTGGTGCACATTTACCGCAGTATATTGCAGTGCATTAGTGCACGTTTAATGCAGTATATTTCAGTGCGTTGGTGCATGTTTAATGCAGTATATTTCAGTTTGTTATTGCACGTTTACCACAGTATATTGCAGTGCGTTATTGCAGGTTTACCGCAGTATATTGCAGTGCGTCAGTGCACGTTTAACGCAATATATTTCAGTGCATTAGTGCACGTTTAACGCAGTATATTTCCGTGCATTAGTGCACGTTTACCGCAGTATATTGCATGCATCAGTGCAGTTTTACTGCAGTATATTGTAGTGTGAGAGTGAAGTGTGTCCGTGTAGTGAGTACTCAAGGTATAGTGCACCAAACACCACTTTTCATTGATTAAAGTGCATCCACGTACACATTTCCCCATCTTTATTAAATTTTGTTAATATACCCCCCATCATGTCTGGGAGGCCAACAAGGTGAGGCAGACATTCCCATGGCACTGTGAGGGGGCCAGCAGCGTCTGTGTCCACAGGCAAAGGTGGACGTGGTCCGTCCTAAGGCAGGGCATCATCTCCTCTGTTTAGTAATGTCGCCCGTGCTATCCAGTCACAGCATGCAGAGGAGGTGGATAACGAAAGACAAACAAATACTCCTGCGCACAAGTGGAATACCGGACAGTTTGAAAGTGAACAAATGGATGACACTTGGCTTTGCTGCCTTCACAGATAGGGGTATCCTAGTGGTAAATAACAAGAAAAGAAAAAGAAAGGCGCACCAGCCTCGTGCATTACCGTTGGATAAATTTATTATAGCGAATAAAAGAATCCTACTTACAAACAAACGAAAAAGCCATGCGTTTACAAGGAACCACAGAGGCGCAGCAATGCATCCAAAACGAATCCACTCGAATCGGTCACGGAGGGATTGACAAAGATCACTGCTGGCTGACGCGTTTCGAAGACGAGTCTTCTTCCTCAGAGCTCAGGTCCTCATCCTCCTCAACCTCCACCACCGAAGCAGAGACTAGTGCGCAGTCCACCGCAGCTGCCAGAGTGGCACCCACATGTCCAGCGTCTAAATTCAAGCATGTCAAAGCTGCTGGCTTTACAACTCCTGGCTTTCCATCTGGTGGTTCCGTGATTTTGCAGAACGTGCTGTACCACAATAGCAGGTTCCCAGTCGCGATTTCTTTGCACGTAAGGCCATTCCAGCTCTATACAATCATGTGGAAGGCAATGTTGTGGGATCATTGGGCAAGGCAGTCAGCCGCAAGGTCCATGTTACTGCTGGCACATGGTCCAGCAAGCATGGTCAGGGATGATATATTTCATTCACAGCACACTGGGTAACTGTGTTTGAAACTCAAAAGGATGCAGGACGGGGCTCGGTGCTGCAGCTTGTTGTGCTGCCACGTCTTTATACAGCTAGTGGTAATGATGCGATTTTCATCAGCTCTACCCCCTCATCCTCCATGCCCACCTCTGCTGAATTGACTTATGAACCACCACTACCCCCTAAGCGTTCAAGGGGCTTTTCAATGAGTCAGGCTAAAAGGTGCCATGCAGTGCTCCAGCTGGTCTGTGTAGGTGACAAGAGCCACACCAGAGCAGAGATTCTTGCAGCTCTGCAGGGGCAGGCCCAGAGGTGGTCCACACCACGCCAGCTGGAGCCAGGATTAGTGGTATGTGATAATGGCACAAACCTCCTGTCTGCCCTTAGACAGGGAAAGTTGACACAGGCTCAGGCAGGCTTGTTTTTTTTGCCCCATGCCAATGACTGCTGATAAAGGATGCATGCACTGTACTGTTACCATCTGAGGAGGCGTCAAGGATGGTGAGCTGTGACAATGCATGTGTAGCAAGGTGTTATTATAGACCGTATCTTAACAGACTGCAATTGATGCCTAATGGGAACTTGGCTCCCTCTGGTGCTCGTTTTGTGTTATAGTTTGGAAGTTGTTTGGTTCTGTCATATAAGAACAAAGCATGGTGGGCATTGTAGTGCGGAAGACAGAGACTCTATTGCCGTGGGTTGGATTGAGACTACAATACCCACAAATCCCACTGTGCTACCAAAATGCAGTGCGCCACGCACAGCCTGCTGGGAGAACTGATTTAAGGCAGAGGCGGGGCCTCAGCCCGCTCTCTCGGGACGCCATCTTCAACAGGCAAGAAGCCTGGGCCTAAATTTACTGAGAGAAAGGGTCCCCTGACGAGGGATCCTTGTGTACAGCCTCACTGATCGAGCCAGAGAGTGACCGATCTACACTTCACAGCTTCCGGAGTCACCTATCCACCGGCACCTTGTGAATGGCTGCGCGGAGGAACAGGAGCCTCGTGTTACAGAAAGACTGAGAGCAAGGAGAGGTTCCAGATGGAGTGTACCGGCGAGGCGAGGCCTCATTTGGTGAGAAGGCACTTGCCTATCCACATAGTTAACTGGGTCGCAGGAAGGTGGTTTCCAAAGTTCCACACGTACTTGCTGGCATCTGCCGTGCCCCAAGTAGGGATACGTTACACCTGAGAGTGATACAGCGGCTGGGAAGAACTAGTGTTTGTTCTGCCTATACACTACTTGCATCAAGTAATTGCCATTTCTTTTCACCCTGTTCATTGGAATACAAATACCGGTAGATAAGTGCACCAACGAAGCTAGCAGAAGACTAACTGACATTTAAAGGAACAGTCATCCGCTTACTTTATTTCCGAAAGTTCTACAACGGGACACTCACCAGTTGTACTGTCCACTAGGGGGAGTCATATAAATTATACCACATATATATATAGTTACAACTATTGTATCACTTTGTTATTTCACTGTTTGGGTCTTGGTGGAGAGGTGTCCAAGTGTTGGTGCCATTGCATTGGGAGATTCCTCCACTAAATACTCACTCAAGTCTGACCCCCGGTCATGTTTAATTGTGTCTGGGAGCAGAGACATTCTGTGCCAGTGGTATTAAATTGACTTTTGCAGGGAGCTGTGTGTAGTCAATATTGTCTGTGTAACCATTGTTTTATTCTTTTGCCAAGTAAACACATTACCACTGGTTAAGCTACATCTTGTGTGGGACTCTGTCTATTGCAGCTGTGGGGCAGGTGACCAGCATCCAGGTAACACTATTTAGAAATATATATATTACTGCAGAGGCAGCTCTAGGCTTTGTGAGGCCTTAGGCAAAACTTGGACACGAGGCCCCACTCACGCCCATAATGGGGAAAAATAATTTAAGCAATAAAAAATAAACGGTGTGCCCCCCCCACCGCACTGCCAAATTCCCTCCTCTGCTCTCCCGCTGACTGCTGTGGGGGATATTCAGGATGAAGGCCGGAAAAAGGGTCTGGTAAATGTCATTTACCAGCCCCTATCTCTACTAAAAGAACACAGTGAGTAATCGGTACTGATCACTCACTGTGTTCATTCATAACTGAAGCACAGTAAACTGTGTTTACTATGCTTTAGTTTATGAATTAACAGGAGCCTCTGTTCATTCATCTGCAGTGCAGCTGAGGTTGCAGAGAAAGAAACTGGGGAATATGTTTCCTCAGTCCCTTTCTCTGTCTCAATAGTGAGACTTCAGGGGTCCGTTTAGACCCCTGATATCTCACTAAAGAAACCAAAAGGGGTGCAGAGTGTATGGAGGTGGGAGGCATGTACATGAGGGGTGCAGAGTGAATGGGGTGGTTGGTATGTACATGAGAGGGGTGCGGAGTGTATGGAGGTGGGAGGTATGTACATGAGAGGGGTGCAGAGTGTATGGAGGTGGGTGGTTTGTACATGAGAGGGGTGTGGAGTGTAGGGTGGGTGGTATGTACATGAGAGGGGTGCGGAGTGTATGGAGGTGGGTGGTATGTACATGAGAGGGGTGCGGAGTGTATGGAGGTGGGTGGTTTGTACATGAGAGGGGTGCGGAGTGTATGGAGGTGGGTGGTATGTACATGAGAGGGGTGCGGAGTGTATGGAGGTAGGTGGTATGTACAGGAGAGGGGTGTGGAGTGTATGGCGGTGGGTGGTATGTATAGGAGAGGGGTGCGGAGTGTATGGCGGTGGGTGGTATGTATAGGAGAGGGGTGCGGAGAGTAGGGTGGGTGGTATGTACATGAGGGGTGCAGAGTGTATGGGAGGTGGGCACTGCAGTATGAAATACACCACTGGTCACTGATGCATTGGTGACCAGTGGCAGTTAATTAACCCCTTTGTGCTGCATTAGTGACACCAGTGTCAGTGTTCATGAACCCTTTCATGCTGCACCATATAGGAGTTAAGAAACTACCACTGGTCACCAATGCATCAGTGACCAGTGGCAGTACATTAACCCCCTCCATGCTGCATATTAAAAATACCATTGTAAATTACCCCCCCCCCCCTAAAGAGTTAATCACTTCAGGCAGTTAACACAGCAAAGCCACTGTGACAAAAGTGCCTTAGGAAAGGTTTCTAGCCGCTGAAAACATACTTGCAGTTTTGCACGGCGCTTCACTGGCTCCTCGCAGGTCTTTTGCAGCAGCATTCTCCTCTGCTCTTTCATCCCGCCTCCCAGCCTGTGAATGACATCACGCCGGGCGGGACTAGGAAGCTCCTGTCGGGCGGAGATCACTCCGCCTGACAGGGAAGACAATGAATGTATCGGTTGGGCACTAAGCATGCTTGCACGGTCGCACCGCTCTGATGCAAGTATAACGCAGACAATGTAGCGGCGGCCGGCGGGTGTCACGGCTGTCTGCAGCGGTACGGTACGGAGTAAGCAGCATTTTTACGAGGCCTCCCCTGCCCCCCAGCCATGTCCGCCCCTACCTCCTGGCGGGTTCAGCAGCGGCCGGCAGCTCCGCCTCCACCTCCTCGGCGATCCTTTACCAGTCCGGCCCGCTCACCCTGCCAGCTTGGGGACACCGACCTGAGACATTCTCTCCCACTCTCCCACACACAAATCAGGCAAATTAGGCTGCCACGAGGCCCCTGGGAGCACGGGGCCTTAGGCGACCGCCTTTTTTGCCTAATTAGAGAGCCGCCTCTGTATTACTGTGTGGTGTTATTGTGGTTCCCTATTGCCATTGGGCTCCACAATCATATTATTGTCCAGGTGTGCCAAGGAGGGGATCAAGCCGAACTTAAGGGGTTGACAGGCAGAGCGTAGACCCAAAAATATAACCAGCAGACCCTACGGGGGTAGTGCTACACATGCATCAGTGACACAATTCTTGTTGTGTTCCTGCTGGAGCACACTCTGTGTGGTATTATGGACAGGGCACTGAAGAGCAGCGGGAGGAAGAGGAGGACTTCCTTTTCCTCTCAAGGCCCGCTTAATGCAGACACACGCCACACAACACACAAAAGAAGAGGGAGGAGGAGGAGGATTCTGGCAGTTTTGAAGGCATTGAAGCAAGGGAAGACATACGTCAACCATTAAAAGATGGTTTTCCATCCCCAGAACCCTTGGGAGTAGGATTGCCAGGGACTGTCCCTTAATTCATATTTGTGTCCTGTGTCCAGGGCACCTTCATTCCGGGACAATACAGTGTCCCGGAATGAAATAAGGACACACAGCCACACTAATAAACAGCTCGGACAGGGGGCGGATCTGCTTGGCTCTGGCCGGGGCCAGGTCAGCTCGGCTTGGGCAGGTCCACTCTGCTCCGGCGGAGAGCATGTCCGCTCCGCTCAGACAAGCTACACAAGCCGCCTCCCCCAGTCATCTCTCTGGGAAGTGTATTTTTAAGCGCAGCCCCGCGGATTCTCTTCTCACTTACATGGCAGACATGAGGCGCGGAGAGGAAGCTCGTCCCAGGACAGCGAGGAGGAAAAAGAGTCCATCAGGGAGAGCGCAGGCTTCAGGGAACAGCCTACTAGGAAGAAGGAAGAACCGAGAGGTCGAGAAACAGTCAGAGAGAAGTCCGTATGTGTAAGTGTCCAGTCTGTAAGATGGTATACGAAAGGGAAAAGGGAAATGGGGGTGACACTTGTAAAAACAATTAGTGTCTCCTAAAATAGTAATAAATTCAATATCTAACACTGTCCCTCTGTCCATCCCACTGTCCCTCTGTCCATCCCACTGTCCCTGTGTCCATCCCACTGTCCCTGTGTCCATCCCACTGTCCCTCTATCCATCGCACTGTCCCTCTATCCATCCCACGGTCCCCCTGTCCATCCCCTGTCTATCCTCTTCCTCCTCTCTCCACTAACTACCCCCAGTCATACACTCCGCACTCCTCTCCTGTACATATTACCCCCCTGCCATACACTCCAGTTGCACACGAGCCCGCTGATTTTTTACGCCCCTGCCCCAAAAATATATTTTTTGGGGGGGGGGGGTGGGTGTCCCTGAATGGCAGTTTGGAAATGTGGTCACCCGTGGCTGGGAGGAGGCAGTTCCAGATACTGTAATCCTCTGTGACCCCGAGGTGTCTGCTTCTCATGCCTCCGCAAACATGTTGTGCATGGGCTCCCTCATTCTTAAAAGTCTGCGAAAGGACCCAAGAATACATGGCTTTAAGGAGAAGGATCACTATTGGTTAGCAAACCCACTGTTGGTTGACCATTGTTACAAGGGGAAAGTCTCGGAACTCATCCCACCCACACACAGGGAGCAGAAGATGAAATCTCTTGAGGACACCTTGAAGTTGAGTTTATGTAGTGGCGGCCCATCAATAGTGGGCACAGGGGCGCCGCCCCCCCCCCAAAGCTACTTATTAAAAAAAAAATGTAAAAAACAAATACAAAAAAATATATATTTTTTTTAAAGTGTCCCTTTAAGTGGGTGTGTTAAGGGCGCCAGACATGGGGTGCTATTGGAGGCATGACCCATGTGTAAACATGTGATTGGGGCTAAGAAGCTCTATTGGCATAGTTTAGAGTGTTCGGGGCGCAAAGGCTGTAGCCACAAAAACTCCACCTCTAGGCTCTAGCATTAGGTTTCCAGTGCTTGTAATTGATTGGGTCCATAGGGTGAGGCTTTAATCAGACCTGCAGTGTCGTTGGCTCACAGGCTGCCTGTCTGCTTCAGAAAGTGAGGGGGAAATCACGAGCAGAAGAGAACTGGTCAGGGCAGACACGGAGCTGAGGCAGCTCCATTCATCCCTGTGACACAGACTCGGCATCCAGCAATGCACACAGAGGGATCACACAGAAATCTTCAGGTACATTTCTACATGCCAGGACTGTAGGGGGGAGGGGGCAGAAGGGGCTATTATCACTGTGTCCTGACTCCTGAGAGACTGTTAAGCAGCATTTTAATCTCCAACTTTACTTCACCTCTCTCCATGTAATGCAAGTCAGTACACCTTCCCTTTTCTCCCCTGCCTGTTCATCTGCTATAGAGAAACAAAAAGGCATTGTTCTTAAATTAACATTATTCACATGTAAATCGCACGGGCATTGTTATGCAAATTAGATTGGCCGCCGCAATTCAGGTGGGGGGGGGAGCCAGACCCAGGAACTCAGCACAGGGATGATGGGAACCCCTCATAATGGGCACAGCAGGTGTACAGACCCAGGAACTCAGCACAGGGGTGGTGGGAACCCCTCATAATGGGCACAGTAGGTGTACAGGCCCAGGAACTCAGTACAGGGATGGTGGGAACCCTCATAATGGGCACAGCAGGTGTACAGACCTGGGAACTCAGCACAGGGATGATGGGAACCCTCATAATGGACACAGCAGGTGTACAGACCCAGGAACTCATTACAGGGGTGGTGGGAACCCCTTATAATGGGCACAGTAGGTGTACAGATCCAGGAACTCAGCACAGGGATGGTGGGAACCCTCATAATGGACACAGCAGGTGTACAGACCCAGGAACTCAGCACAGGGGTGGTGGGAACCTCTCATAATGGGCACAGTAGGTGTACAGACCCAGGAACTTGTTACAGAGGTGGTGGGAACCCCTCATAATGGGCACAGTAGGTGTACAGACCCAGGAACTCAGTACAGGGATGGTGGGAGGAACCCTCATAATGGGCACAGCGGGTATACAGACCTGGGAACTCAGTACAGGGATGGTGGGAACTCCTCATAATGGGCACCTCAGGTGTACAGACCCAGGAACTCTGCACAGGGATTGTGGGAACCCCGCATAATTGGCACAGTAGGTGTACAGACCCAGAAACTCAGTACAGGGATGGTGGGAACCCCTCATAATGGGCACCGTAGATGTACAGACCCGGGAACTCAGTACAGCCTGTCCTTATACATTTACTTGAGATCACTTAGACCCGGTGGGTCTCTATAGTGGGAGGTAGCGCCAACACCCCATTTTTTTATATTATATCCTATTCTCCCTAGGGAGTTTTTAGGGGGGCTGCCACCTCTGTCTGGTGTTTTCCTGAGCGCGGATTCCCTACTTCTTTAATATTAGTCTAATGTCCATAAAATTTCATAATCTACCCAATAGACCTCATGCACACAGGGTGTTTGCTTTGCTCCTCTAAACATCAGAACTCCTGGCAGGAGAAAAGACCACTGCAGGCGCGTCATGCGTTTTATCGTAAATGTATCCTATTGGCCAAAATATTTATTTGTTCTGGCCATTTAAATGCATTACCTCTCAAATGCGCCTAAATGCGTCTAGCGTTTCAGTGTGTTTAGCTTTTTTCTGCGCTTCACCTCCCCTCCTAAACGTGCTTTCCATGGGTTTTTTTTTTTCAGACTGTAATTGCTCTGCTTCTAATATGTCTGTAAACGCCTGTGTGCACATGGACACATAAGCTAACATACAGGTGCTTTTACAGGCTGAGAAAACAAATGTCAAATGCCAGTATTTTTTAAGCTTTAATCGGAGCCCTTTGTAATCTCATGTAGCCATATTCCTAAGCGATCATCACAAGTCTCTGTGCTTGATATACCATCAGTCCGATTCATGCTTCAGAGTAAGTTTAAGGCCCGTTCAGGCTAGATTCACACTTGTGCAGAGAGGCTCACAGCAGGGGTCCGGTGCCTCCCTGTTCTCCATTTCAGGGATGAATTGGGCCCGAGTTTTTGCCTGCATTTGGACCTAAAACAAAGCATATTTCCAGGTTGTAAGTTGGCAAATGTCATTGCAGATCCCTACTTGTTATTGCTTGTATTTAAACTTACATAACACAGTTGGTGTTCTGCACATTGACCGTGTACAAAACACCACCCTACATGTACACCATGTTTAAACATTTGCCAGTTTTATGAGTCATAGCGGGCAGCAGATGAAACTACATAGGTAATTGTAATTGTAAAAATACAAAATGAAGTGTAGTACTTAAATTTTTTTCTTATCAAAATCGAAATGACCTTTTAAATACAACCCCTGTCGTCTAACGTTTAATGTTGTAGAGAGGCTATGCCAGGGCCGATCCTGGATGGGGTGCACGGGGTGCACTGCACCGAGGCGCCACAGGGGAGGGGGCGCCAAAGTGCCAGAGCAGCGTTGGTCCCGAGTGTGCTGCTATCGAGTCGGCATTTTGCTGCGCGACCCGCAGCAGCTTCCCCTGGCTGTAATCAGGGCTGGGCGTCGGTGTATCATCCTAGAGCGCATGTCAGCGAGGGCGCCGTAATCTCGTCATTGCCCCCCACTGACCCGCCCACCGGCACGCCTGCTGCAGTGTCCACATCCCGCGCCCGCTGTATCCTGTTCAAGGAGGGAAGAGAAGGTAAGTTAGGTCCGCCCCACCTCCTCCCCATGTCTCCCCTGTGCCTGCCCACAACACCTTCATGAAGCCAATCTGTGCCTGGCTGGAAGGGAGTGTGGGCGGGAGATCAAAGCAGCCAGATCAGTGACACTGTCCTGATGTTGCTGCCTGTGCTTTCTCCAAAGACAATGCAGCCTGGGTGAGAGATCTCTCCCCTCTCTCTCTTCCCTAAATGCTCCATAGTCTACCTGCCTTCCACACACTATAATCCTCAAGCCTTCCACATGCCATAATCCTCCAGCCTTCCACATGCCATAATCCTCCAGCCTTCCACACACCATAATCCTCCAGCCTTCCACATGCCATAATCCTCCAGCCTTCCACGCGCCATAATCCTCCAGCCTTCCACGCGCCATAATCCTCCAGCCTTCCACGCGCCATAATCCTCCAGCCTTCCATGTGCCATAATCTTCCAGCCTTCCACTCGCCATAATCTTCCAGCCTTCCACACGCCATAATCCTCCAGCCTTCCACGCGCCATAATCCTCCAGCCTTCCACGCTCCATAATCTTCCAGCCTTCCACGCACCACTGTCTTCCACGCGCCACAGTCTTCCAGCCTTCCACGCGCCACAGTCTTCCAGCCTTCCACGCGCCACAGTCTTCCAGCCTTCCACGTGCCACAGTCTTCCACGCCCCACAGTCTTCCAGGCCTTCATGCACCATAGTCTTCCAGTCTTTCATGCACCACAGTCTTCCATGCGGCATAGTTTTCCTTGCTTTTTATGCGGCATAGTCTTCCTGCCTTCCATGCACCATAGTCTTTCAGCCTTCCATGCGCCATAGTCTTCCAGCCTTCCACGCGCCATAGTCTTCCAGCCTTCCGCGCGCCATAGTCTTCCAGCCTTCCGCGCGCCATAGTCTTCCAGCCTTCCGCGCGCCATAGTCTTCCAGCCTTCCACGTACCATAGTCTCCCTGCCTTTCATGTACCATAGTGATCCTTCATTCCTGCTTTCCATGTACCATAGTGCTCCTTCCTGCCTTCCATGTTGCAATAGTGGCAAAATAAGGTTTGCCTAGGGTGTCAATAATCCTTGCACCAGCCCTGTTGTAATGTCAGGTGGGAGCGTGACACAGAACCGTCCTCGAGGTGCCGGCATCTCCACATGGTGAGTGGGCAGCCCCACAGAAGGAGGCTGCGTCCATGTGGAAGGTGTACACTGAGGGCAGCTGGGAGCCCAGGAGAGAGAAGAGTTTCACAGCCTCCTTGACCCCCGAGGTGGCGCGCAGAAGCATCCCCGGAGTCTCAAAGCCTGGACTCCGTCTCCTCCAACTTCCTCTCTGCATCAGCAGTGAGTCCAGCAAGACAAGATTGAGTGGGAGGCGCAAGCTGGCAGGGAGCTGCTGGAAGAAGCAGCAGAGCACCTCCCGGATCAAGAAGGTACTGGGCATCATATACTGACACAGACCTTCCTACAGATACAGACTGGAATGGGTACAGGGCTAGCGGTCTCTGTCAGTCCCCCCCCTCTCTCAGCTGCCCTCTCTGTCCACTGCCCTCTCTCTCAGCCCCTCCCTTTCTCTTAGCTCCACCTCTCTTCCTCAGGCCCCTCTATGTCCACCACCCTCTCTCTGAGCCCCACCTCTCTCTCTCAGCCCCACCTCTCTGTCCACTACCCTCTCACTGATCTCCTCTCTTTCACTCTAACAGCCCCTTCTCTGTCCAATACCCTCTCTCAGCCCCACATCTCTCTCTCTCTCAGCCCCACATCTCTCTCACTCAGCCCCACATCTCTCTCACTCAGCCCCACATCTCTCTCACTCAGCCCCACATCTCTCTCACTCAGCCCCACATCTCTCTCTCTCAGCCCCACATCTCTCTCTCTCAGCCCCACATCTCTCTCTCTCAGCCCCACATCTCTCTCACTCAGCCCCACATCTCTCTCACTCAGCCCCACATCTCTCTCACTCAGCCCCACATCTCTCTTAGCCCCCCTCCCTGTCCACTACCCTCTCTGAGCCCCTCTCTCTCTGAGCCCTCTCTCTGTCCACTACCCTCTCTCTGAGCCCTCTCTCTGTCCACTACCCTCTCTCTGAGCCCTCTCTCTGTCTACTACCCTCTCTCTGAGCCCTCTCTCTCTGTCCACTACCCTCTCTCTGAGCCCTCTCTCTCTGTCCACTTCCCTCTCTCTGAGCCCTCTCTCTGTCCACTACCCTCTCTCTGAGCCCTCTCTCTGTCCACTACCCTCTCTCTGAGCCCTCTCTCTGTCCACTACTCTCTCTCTGAGCCCTCTATCTGTCCACTACCCTGTCTCCGAGCCTCTCTTTCTCAGCCTCACCTCTCTCAGCCCCCCTTCTCTCTCACTCAGCCCCCCATCTCTCTCACACAGCCCCCCTTCTCTGTCCACTACCCTCTCTCAGCCCCTCTCTCTCTCTCTCAGCCCCCCTCACTGTCCACTACCCTCTCTCTGAGCCCTCTCTCTCTCTCATCTCCCCTCTCTGTCCACTACCCTCTCTCAAGCTCACCCCTCTCTCTCAGGCTCACCCCTCACTCTCAGGCTCACCCCTCTCTCTCAGCCCCACCTTGCACTCTCTCAGCCTGCTCTCTCTGTCAGACTCCATCTCTCTCTAGTAGAGATGGAGTGTTCTGCAGTGTGTAGAGGGGTAGATAGGGGTGTAATCAAGGTAGTGGTATCTGGGGAGGTGTAATCAGGGAGGGGTGGGTTATCTGGGGGGGTGATCAGAGTGGGGGGTATCTGGGGTTGTAATCAGGGTAGGGGTATCTAGAGAGGGGTGATCAGGGTGGGGGGTATATGGGGGGTATAATTAGGGTTGTGGAATCTGGGGAGGTGTGATCAAAGTGGGAGTATCTGGGGGGGGGGTGACCTGGAAGTTGCTTATGGGGGGAACCCAACCATTGGAAGTTTTAATTGGGCTTAGCTGCCTGTGGCCAGTGAGGTGAAGCAAGAAATACATAACCACACTTCTTTTTTCAATGGTATGTGACATCCTTCAAATTGCGCCCCATCACATTATAGGCGCACTGTGAAGGAGGTACCAGCTCGATTTTAGACACGGAGTAGCAAGAGGATGGTGCGGATGGGTTGGGGGGCGGCAAAATGCGTCTTCGCCTTTGTAGTCAGAAATCCTTGCACTTCTGCAGTGCTCTTCTCCCTCCTTCTCTCCATTTGTCACACACACCGCATGAGCTTTTCTCTGAAATGCTCGGCGGCGCTGTAACAAAGTCCCGCCTCCTAGACCAGCTCCTGTGATAGATGGAACACTGATTCAATGCCAAGATTCAAATCCAAGCTCCATGACAGCAGGATATTGCTCCACTGTGTGATCCAGGGGCACGGGTAGGCTGAAATTGGTGAGCACTGATAAGGCTGCAATTGCTGGGCACTGATAGGCTGCATTTGATGGGCACTGGTAGGCTGCATTTGATGGGCACTGGTAGGCTGCATTTAGTGGGCCCCGGTAGGGCTGCATTTGGTGGGCATTGGTAGGGCTGCAATTGTTGGACACTGGTAGGGCTGCAATTGTTGGACACTGGTAGGGCTGCAATTGTTGGACACTGGTAGGGCTGCAATTGTTGGGCACTGATGTATGCTGCAATTGGTGGGCACTGGTAGGCTGCAATTGGTGGGCACTGGTAGGCTGCAATAATCTCTTGTATCATTTACGCAGTCTCTGACCATCTCCTATACTATGTCTGGGGGCTCTCTTTCTAAACAGACTTTCTAACAGAAGCCCTCTCTGTGTCCATTAGAGAAACCCTCTCCGGGTCCAATTAGAGTACTAGTAGGGTAAAGATGACTCCTTAGGGGAGCATCTCTGTGTTTGAGTCGTTGCCATAGAAACATTTGTAAAGGGGGAGGAGTTAGTAAGGAGACCACGCCCTTGTAGGGGCGCCAGAAAAATTTCTGCACCCAGGCGCATGTGACCCTAGAATCGGCCCTGGGCTATGCAATGGGATAATAAAGTCAGAACTTAAAATGCAAGTTTAAACCATTTCCTAGTCTGTGATCTCCAGATATCGTCTGGGTTTTAAAACAAATTGAAGCTTCGTCAGTGTATAATGTGCAGCCTGGTATATGATGTGCAGAGCCCTGTGTATAATGTGCAGCCTGGTATATGATGTGTAGGGATGAGCTCTGGCGTGTTTGCATACTCCACGTGCAGAGCCCGCCAGGAAGTTGGCACGGCGCTGCGCTAATCACAGGTAGGGAGACATTGTCCCGATGCTCGGCTGCAGAGATCGGGAAATGTCTCCCTGCCTGTGATTAGCGCAGCTCCGTGCCGACTTCCTGGTGGGCTCTGCACGTGGAGTATGCAAACGTGCCAGAACTCATCCTTAATGATGTGCAGAGCCCTGGTATATGATGTGCAGAGCCCGGTGTATAATGTACAGCCTGGTATATGATGTGCAGAACCCTGTGTATAATGTTTAGCCTGGTATATGATGTGCAGAGCCCTATGTATAATGTTTAGCCTGGTATATGATGTGCAGAGCCCTGTGTATAATGTACAGCCTGGTATATGATGTGCAGAGCCCTGTGTATAATGTGCAGCCTGGTATATGATGTGTAGAGCCCTGTGTATAATGTACAGCCTGGTAAATGATGTGCAGAGCCCTGTGTATAATGTGCAGCCTTGTATATGATGTGCAGAGCCCTGTGTATAATGTGCAGCCTGGTATATGATGTGCAGAGCCCTATGTATAATGTGCAGCCTGGTATATAATGTGCAGAGCCCTGTGTATAATGTGCAGCCTGGTATATGATGTGCAGAGCCAGGTATATAATCTGTAGCCTGGTATATGATGTGCAGAGCCCGGTGTATAATGTGCAGCCTGGTATATGATGTGCAGAGCCCTGTGTATAATGTGCAGCCTGGTATATGATGTGCAGAGCCCTGTGTATGATGTGCAGAGCCCTGTGTATAACGTGCAGCCTGATATATGATGTGCAGAGCCCGGTGTATAATGTGCAGCCTGGTATATGATGTGCAGAGCCCAGTGTATAATCTGCAGCCTGGTATATGATGTGCAGAGCCCTGTGTATAATGTGCAGCCTGGTATATGATGTGCAGAGCCCTGTGTATAATTTGCAGCCTGGTATATGATGTGCAGAGCCCTGTGTATAATGTGCAGCCTGGTATATGATGTGCAGAGCCCTGTGTATAATGTGCAGCCTGGTATATGAAGTGCAGAACCCTGTGTATAATTTGCAGCCTGGTATATGATGTGCAGAGCCCTGTGTATAATGTACAGCCTGGTATATGATGTGCAGAGCCCTGTGTATAATGTGCAGCCTGGTATATGATGTGTAGAGCCCTGTGTATAATGTGCAGCCTGGTATATGATGTGCAGAGCCCGGTGTATAATCTGCAGCCTGGTATATGATGTGCAGAGCCTGGTGTATAATGTGCAGCCTGGTATATGATGTGCAGAGCCCTGTGTATAATGTGCAGCCTGGTATATGATGTGCAGAGCCCTGTGTATAATGTGCAGCCTGGTAAATGATGTGCAGAGCCCTGTGTATAATGTGCAGCCTTGTATATGATGTGCAGAGCCCTGTGTGTAATGTGCAGCCTGGTATATGATGTGCAGAGCCCTATGTATAATGTGCAGCCTGGTATATAATGTGCAGAGCCCTGTGTATAATGTGCAGCCTGGTATATGATGTGCAGAGCCCTGTGTATAATGTGCAGCCTGGTATATGATGTGCAGAGCCCTGTGTATAATGTGCAGCCTGATATATGATGTGCAGAGCCCGGTGTATAATGTGCAGCCTGGTATATGATGTGCAGAGCCCAGTGTATAATCTGCAGCCTGGTATATGATGTGCAGAGCCCTGTGTATAATGTGCAGCCTGGTATATGATGTGCAGAGCCCTGTGTATAATGTGCAGCCTGGTATATGACGTGCAGAGCCCTGTGTATAATGTGCAGCCTGGTATATGATGTGCAGAGCCCGGTGTATAATCTGCAGCCTGGTATATGATGTGCAGAGCCTGGTGTATAATGTGCAGCCTGGTATATGATGTGCAGAGCCCTGTGTATAATGTGCAGCCTGGTATATGATGTGCAGAACCCTGTGTATAATGTTTAGCCTGGTATATGATGTGCAGAGCCCTATGTATAATGTTTAGCCTGGTATATGATGTGCAGAGCCCTGTGTATAATGTACAGCCTGGTATATGATGTGCAGAGCCCTGTGTATAATGTGCAGCCTGGTATATGATGTGTAGAGCCCTGTGTATAATGTACAGCCTGGTATATAATGTGCAGAGCCCTGTGTATAATGTGCAGCCTGGTATATGATGTGCAGAGCCAGGTATATAATCTGCAGCCTGGTATATGATGTGCAGAGCCCGGTGTATAATGTGCAGCCTGGTATATGATGTGCAGAGCCCTGTGTATAATGTGCAGCCTGGTATATGATGTGCAGAGCCCTGTGTATGATGTGCAGAGCCCTGTGTATAACGTGCAGCCTGATATATGATGTGCAGAGCCCGGTGTATAATGTGCAGCCTGGTATATGATGTGCAGAGCCCAGTGTATAATCTGCAGCCTGGTATATGATGTGCAGAGCCCTGTGTATAATGTGCAGCCTGGTATATGATGTGCAGAGCCCTGTGTATAATTTGCAGCCTGGTATATGATGTGCAGAGCCCTGTGTATAATGTGCAGCCTGGTATATGATGTGCAGAGCCCTGTGTATAATGTGCAGCCTGGTATATGAAGTGCAGAACCCTGTGTATAATTTGCAGCCTGGTATATGATGTGCAGAGCCCTGTGTATAATGTACAGCCTGGTATATGATGTGCAGAGCCCTGTGTATAATGTGCAGCCTGGTATATGATGTGTAGAGCCCTGTGTATAATGTGCAGCCTGGTATATGATGTGCAGAGCCCGGTGTATAATCTGCAGCCTGGTATATGATGTGCAGAGCCTGGTGTATAATGTGCAGCCTGGTATATGATGTGCAGAGCCCTGTGTATAATGTGCAGCCTGGTATATGATGTGCAGAGCCCTGTGTATAATGTGCAGCCTGGTATATGATGTGCAGAGCCCTGTGTATAATGTACAGCCTGGTAAATGATGTGCAGAGCCCTGTGTATAATGTGCAGCCTTGTATATGATGTGCAGAGCCCTGTGTGTAATGTGCAGCCTGGTATATGATGTGCAGAGCCCTATGTATAATGTGCAGCCTGGTATATAATGTGCAGAGCCCTGTGTATAATGTGCAGCCTGGTATATGATGTGCAGAGCCCTGTGTATAATGTGCAGCCTGGTATATGATGTGCAGAGCCCTGTGTATAATGTGCAGCCTGATATATGATGTGCAGAGCCCGGTGTATAATGTGCAGCCTGGTATATGATGTGCAGAGCCCAGTGTATAATCTGCAGCCTGGTATATGATGTGCAGAGCCCTGTGTATAATGTGCAGCCTGGTATATGATGTGCAGAGCCCTGTGTATAATGTGCAGCCTGGTATATGACGTGCAGAGCCCTGTGTATAATGTGCAGCCTGGTATATGATGTGCAGAGCCCGGTGTATAATCTGCAGCCTGGTATATGATGTGCAGAGCCTGGTGTATAATGTGCAGCCTGGTATATGATGTGCAGAGCCCTGTGTATAATGTGCAGCCTGGTATATGATGTGCAGAGCCCTGTGTATAATGTGCAGCCTGGTATATGATGTGCAGAGCCCTGTGTATAATGTACAGCCTGGTAAATGATGTGCAGAGCCATGTGTATAATGTGCAGCCTTGTATATGATGTGCAGAGCCCTGTGTGTAATGTGCAGCCTGGTATATGATGTGCAGAGCCCTATGCATAATGTGCAGCCTGGTATATAATGTGCATAGCCCTGTGTATAATGTGCAGCCTGGTATATGATGTGCAGAGCCCGGTGTATAATCTGCAGCCTGGTATATGATGTGCAGAGCCCGGTGTATAATGTGCAGCCTGGTATATGATGTGCAGAGCCCTGTGTATAATGTGCAGCCTGGTATATGATGTGCAGAGCCCTGTGTATAATGTGCAGCCTGGTATATGATGTGCAGAGCCCTGTGTATAATGTGCAGCCTGATATATGATGTGCAGAGCCCGGTGTATAATGTGCAGCCTGGTATATGATGTGCAGAGCCCAGTGTATAATCTGCAGCCTGGTATATGATGTGCAGAGCCCTGTGTATAATGTGCAGCCTGGTATATGATGTGCAGAGCCCTGTGTATAATTTGCAGCCTGGTATATGATGTGCAGAGCCCTGTGTATAATGTGCAGCCTGGTATATGATGTGCAGAGCCCTGTGTATAATGTGCAGCCTGGTATATGATGTGCAGAGCCCGGTGTATAATCTGCAGCCTGGTATGTGATGTGCAGAGCCCGGTGTATAATGTGCAGCCTGGTATATGATGTGCAGAGCCCTGTGTATAATGTGCAGCCTGGTATATGACGTGCAGAGCCCTGTGTATAATGTGCAGCCTGGTATATGATGTGCAGAGCCCTGTGTATAATGTGCAGCCTGGTATATGAAGTGCAGAACCCTGTGTATAATTTGCAGCCTGGTATATGATGTGCAGAACCCTGTGTATAATGTGCAGCTTGGTATATTATGTGCAGAGCCCTTTTTATAATATACAGCCTGGTATATGATGTGCAGAGCCTGGTGTATAATGCTGACACTATGAGTGGAATACAGGGGACGGAGTGGGTGGATTCTATAAGGGGTGTGGCTTATGAGAAGTGGGAGGGGCCAACCGTGGAGGGGCGGGGTCTTGCGGCCTCCATCCTAAAACTTCACCAGCCGCCACTGAGTTTATGTAACACCTTTCCTGAATCTGGTAGGTTACAGTCTCGTGGAAAATGTAGATTTGAGGCTTCTGATGGCAAGAGAGGAGCGGTGTAGAAGGGGACCACCTCATTGATGCTTTTCAATTTTTTTTAGTCCTTGACGCCTAGGGCTGTCAGCTCCCACATCCCATCGGCAGCATCTGCATCATATGGTGGAAGATTATCTAGGGGCAAAAACAGACATGGAGAGCTTTCCAGTTGACGATCCACTGGGCTGCTGGGTCAGGAGAATAGACCAATGGCCAGAACTTGCCCAGTATGCAATTAAGCTGCTGGGCTGCTCTGCATCCAGCGTTCTTCCCGAATGGGCATTCAGTGCTGCCAGAGGTTTTGTGACAGATAAGAGAGCATGTCTGTCCACAGACTCCGTCGACCGGCAGTAGCTATCAAGCCCCTGATGTCGATGTTGCCGATTAAGTGTTTTTGGAATGTGGGATCTGTGCATGACTGTCTAGGCTGCCTAACTTTGTGGGTGTTGATTTTATTGTGAAGTAACTTTTTGGTATTGGTTTCATGGGCACCATTAACACCCATGAACTAATTTTTCTGTACCTGTTTGACAGGTGCAAATCATTCCATTTTTGACAGCAAGGCCAATTCTTGCTTTCATCAAGAGTACTTTTATAGGGTTACAGTGTGAAGGCACCACCAACACTCAAAGCCCAATTTTTCCGCACCTGTTACTTCTATCCAAAGTCTGCAAAAGAGACACCAGACTTTATCCCAAAAATCTCTCTTTATCATGGTCTTGCGGGTGTATATCTTGAGGACAAAAAGGAGAATTCATTCAATTCAAAATCACTCTCCTTTTTGTCCTCAAGATATACACCCGCAAGAACGTGATGTGGCAATAAGTCCCTACCTGCCGACTGTGTTGGTGTCCGTCTGGATTAAGCCTCTCCCAGGCGCAGTCCCAAATCTTAGGTTGCTAAATGCACCAGCAAGGTGGGGAGCCCCTTCTGGTGGTCTTTTGGGGCTGAGAAGTTCTCTAACTAGAGACGTCAGAACCTCATGTGCTGTACACTTAGGATAAGGTGACCAGATTTTTAAAATTAAATCCGGGGACATATTTTTTTTTTACTAGTAATGGCGCCAATCAGCAACTCTCTGTCCGTCGCCGCCGCCGCCCGCCTCACGGCCTGTCAAGTCTTACTCTCCGGGCCCCGGCTACTACTGGGTGGGGAGCGGAGGAAGATCACTCCACCAGGGAAGGCAAGGAGATAAGCAGGCAGGCGGCTGGCCGGGACTTGAGCCAAGGCAGAAGAACATGCGAGCGGAGCGGAATGGGCATGCACCCGAAACTGAAGAAATATTCCCTCCACTCCGACCAGCACATGATCATCAGAAAGGGGCACAGATAATGGAAAAAAATATGCCCCCCTAAGCTAGTAGGAGCGGCGGAGCGGGGGGGGGGGTGTAATTCAGATTTTTTTTTTTTTATTCTGCACTGACTGTCTTTGAAATTACCCCAGCCCCTGTTCAAATCCAACCCGGGGACAAAACCGGGGACAGACTTGGTCCGGGGACAGTGTCCTCAATCCGGGGACTGTCCCCTGAAACCGGGGATGTCTGGTCACCCTAACCTAGGATGTATCTCTCTGCACACCTAGGATGGTGTTTGGTTGCTGGAGTCCATTTTCTTTTCTCCTATAGTGCTGACATCCTTGCTTCAAAAGGAACTTTCTGCCACATAGCCAAGACCTCCACGTGCTCAGGTCTCACCCAGGAGGCGCAGAAAGTTACCAGTAATGCCGCGTACACACGGCCGTTTTTCTCGTCGAGAAAAACAAAATTTTTTCCTTTCAACGAGAAAAACAATCGTCTGTGGGCTTTTTGCCGTTTTTTCAACAAGAAAAACGGCATTAAAAACGACGAGAAAAATTAGAACATGTTCAAATTTTTCTCGTCGTGTTTTTCGACATGTTTCCTGCGGCAGTTTTCCCATAGGGAAACACTGTCGCGGAGCCCACAGACGGTCGTTTTTCTCGTCAAGAGAAAAAATTACGTGAAAAACGACCGTGTGTGGGGAACAAGCTGTTCCCTCGTTTTTAATGTCATTATTCACGGCGGTTTTTTAACCGCCGTGAATAATGATCGTGTGTACGCGGCATGAGTGTCAGCATTCCTCTTCCCCTGAGCGCTAATAGGGACAAAAGCTGAATGCCTGATTCCACTAAATCCATTTGCTACATCTATCTGAGGTTATATCCGGACCGTGAACCTGGTACTGCTGGGGTATATTATACCAACAAGTCCGATTGACTCACTAGGTATACACCTACTTGAGTTCAATCTTTCCGGTAAGCACATTTGTATCTCCGGTGGTGGACCTTCTATCAAACTGTCACCCTAATACATATGAAGTCAATGATTGTCACTGATCAGTTTTGGACATTGCACTTTTGTAATTTTTCCTTTTATTAGTATTTTTTCTTTTTTGGACACTTTTGCATTTTAATTAAAAAATTTTGCTGCATATTGTGTATAGCACTGTGTCACTTTTTATTAATTTGAAGTGATGTATTTATTGGTCATTTATTAGCGCTGCACATTCCACGCCTCTCTCACTTGTTTGCAATTTGATCTACTGCTGTGCTGGCTGCTATACCTTTGGTTTTGGACAGCGCGGTATATGTGCATTAAAGTGGTTGTAAACCCTTTTAACTTTTTTTTTTACTAACCTGCAAGACAAAGCTATAATGAGCTAGTATGACTAGCATACTAGCACATTATGTACCACTTACCTTCGATCGGGGCCCCCGAAGTCGTCCGTGTCCCTCCTCTAGCCACATCCATCGCTGCGGCGATAGCCGGAATGTTACTTCCGGGTAGCGCCGCTGCAGCCAATCACAGCGCCGCTCCGGCGCTGTGATTGGCCGGAGCGGCGAAGACGTGACTCCGCGCATGCGCGCGTGAGCTGTTGAATTCGGCTACGTCGTTGAATGTTGCGACCTAGCCGAATTTGTGAATGGGGTGACGTCAGCGTCGCCGCATTTACATACAAATATCTCCTTAACCGTGTAGGTTAAGGAGATATTTCATGCACCTACAGGTAAGCCTTAATCTAGGCTTACCTGTAGGTCTTTGTTTAAAAAGTGGGTTTACAACCACTTTTAAGGCCTCTTTCACACTGGGGCGGGGAGGTGTGCTGGTGGTATAGCGGCACTATTTTTAGTGCCGCTATACCGTCGTTTTTACTGCGATATTTGGCCGTTAGCGAGTGATTTTAACCCCCGCTAGCGGCCGAAAAAGGGTTAATACTGCCGGCAATGCGCCTCTGCAGAGGCGCATTGCCGGCGGTATTACCGCGGTTTCCCATTCCTTTCAATGGGCAGCAGCGGTAAAGGAGCGGTAAACACACCTCTCCTTCACCACTGCAAAGATGCGGCTAGCAGGACTTTTGGAGCGGTCCTGCTAGCGCACCGCTTCAGTGTGAAAGCCTTCGGGCTTTCACACTGAAGACTGCAGGGTATGATTTTTTTAGGCGGTATAGCAGCGCTATTTTTAGCGCTAAACCGCCTGAAAAACGTGTCAGTGTGAAAGAGGCCTTATAGTTCACAGTGTTGTGGTTCTGTTGTATGGCGGGGCTCTGCATTTGTTGGACGGTTGTGTTGTATGGCCGGGCTCTGCATTAGTCGGACGGTTGTGTTGTATGGCCGGGCTCTGCATTAGTCGGACGGTTCTGTTGTATGGCCGGGTTCTGCATTAGTCGGACGGTTCTGTTGTATGACGGGGCTCTGAATTAGTCGGATGGTTGTGTTGTATGGCCGAGCTCTGCATTAGTCGGACGGTTCTGTTGTATGGCCTGGTTCTGCATTAGTTGGACGGTTGTGTTGTATGGCCGGGTTCTGCATTAGTCGGACGGTTGTGTTGTATGGCCGGGTTCTGCATTAGTCAGACATTCTGTTGTATGGCTGGGTTCTGCATTAGTCGGACGGTTGTGTTGTATGGCCGGACTCTGCATTAGTCGGACGGTTGTGTTGTGTGGTTGGGCTCTGCATTAGTCAGACATTCTGTTGTATGGCCGGGTTCTGCATTAGTCGGACGGTTGTGTTGTGTGGCCGGGCTCTGCATTAGTCGGACGGTTGTGTTGTATGGCCGGGTTCTGCATTAGTCAGACGTTCTGTTGTATGGCCGGGTTCTGCATTAGTCAGACGTTCTGTTGTATGGCCAGCCTCTGCATTAGTCGGACGGTTGTGTTGTATGGCCGGGTTCTGCATTAGTCGGACGGTTGTGTTGTATGGCCGGGTTCTGCATTAGTCAGACATTCTGTTGTATGGCTGGGTTCTGCATTAGTCGGACGGTTGTGTTGTATGGCCGGGTTCTGCATTAGTCAGACATTCTGTTGTATGGCTGGGTTCTGCATTAGTCGGACGGTTGTGTTGTATGGCCGGACTCTGCATTAGTCGGACGGTTGTGTTGTGTGGTTGGGCTCTGCATTAGTCAGACATTCTGTTGTATGGCCGGGTTCTGCATTAGTTGGACGGTTGTGTTGTGTGGCCGGGCTCTGCATTAGTCGGACGGTTGTGTTGTATGGCCGGGTTCTGCATTAGTCAGACGTTCTGTTGTATGGCCGGGTTCTGCATTAGTCAGACGTTCTGTTGTATGGCCAGCCTCTGCATTAGTCGGACGGTTGTGTTGTATGGCAGGGTTCTGCATTAGTCGGACGGTTGTGTTGTATGGTTGGGCTCTGCATTAGTCAGACGTTCTGTTGTATGGCCGGGTTCTGCATTAGTCGGACTGTTGTGTTGTATGGCCGGGTTCTGCATTAGTCAGGCCGGTTGCGTTGTATGGCCGGGCTCTGCATTACTTGGACGGTTGTGTTGTATGGCCAGGTTCTGCATTAGTCGGACGTTCTGTTGAATGGCCAGGCTCTGCATTAGTCAGACGTTCTGTTGTATGTCCAGGCTCTGCATTAGTCAGACGGTTGCGTTGTATGGCCGGGCTCTGCATTAGTCTGACGTTCTGTTGTATGGCCGGGTTCTGCATTAGTCGGATGGTTGTGTTGTATGGCCGGGTTCTGCATTAGTCGGACGGTTGTGTTGTATGGCCGGGTTCTGCATTAGTCAGACGGTTGTGTTGTATGGCTGGGTTCTGCATTAGTCGGACGGTTGTGTTGTATGGCCGGGTTCTGCATTAGTCGGACGGTTGTGTTGTATGGCCGGGTTCTGCATTAGTCGGACGGTTGTGTTGTATGGCTGGGTTCTGCATTAGTCGGACGGTTGTGTTGTATGGCCTGGGTTCTGCATTAGTCGGACGGTTGTGTTCTATGGCCGGGTTCTGCATTAGTCAGATGGTTGTGTTGTATGGCCGGGTTCTGCATTAGTCGGACGGTTGTGTTGTATGGCCGGGTTCTGCATTAGTCGGACGGTTGTGTTGTATGGCCTGGGTTCTGCATTAGTCGGACGGTTGTGTTCTATGGCCGGGTTCTGCATTAGTCGGACGGTTGTGTTGTATGACCTGGGTTCTGCATTAGTCAGATGGTTGTGTTGTATGGCCGGGTTCTGCATTAGTCGGACGGTTGTGTTGTATGGCCGGGTTCTGCATTAGTCGGACGGTTGTGTTGTATGGCTGGGTTCTGCATTAGTCGGACGGTTGTGTTGTATGGCCTGGGTTCTGCATTAGTCGGACGGTTGTGTTTTATGGCCGGGTTCTGCATTAGTCGGACGGTTGTGTTCAGTGTCGGCCCAAGACATTGTGCTGCCTGGTACCAAAAATGAAATGCTGCCCCCCCCCCCCAAAAAAAAAATCACGCCCACCAAAATACCCCCACATCCATTATTTTATATTATGATAACTAAAGTGGACCTGTCATGGCTCTATACATGTATATAAGAGTGTAAAGAGGACCTGTTATGGCTCTATACATGTATATAAGAGTATAAAGTGGACCTGTCATGGCTCTATACATGTATATAAGAGTATAAAGAGGACCTGTTATGGCTCTATACATGTATAGGAGTGTAAAGAGGACCAGTCATGGCATTATACGTGTATATAGAAGTATAATAAGGACCTTACATGGCTCTATACATGTATGTAGGAGTATAAAGAGGACCTGTCATGGCTCTATACATGTATGTAGGAGTATAAAGAGGACCTGTCATGGCTCTATACATGTATGTAGGAGTATAAAGAGGACCTGTCATGGCTCTATACATGTATGTAGGCGTATAAAGAGGACCGGTCATGGCTCTATACATGTATGTAGGAGTATAAAGAGGACCTGTCATGGCTCCATACATGTATGTAGGAGTATAAAGAGGACCAGTCATGGCATTATACGTGTATATAGAAGTATAATAAGGACCTTACATGGCTCTATACAGGTATATAGAAGTATAAAGAGGACCTGTCATGGCTCTATACATGTATATTGGAGTATAAAAGGACCTGTGCTTGGTCGGCAGCCGCGATGCCACCCACGATCGCTCCACAGAGAGCCAGAACGGGGATCTGTCAATGTAAACAGACAGATCCCCATTCTGACAGGGGAGGAGAGACAGATCTGCTGTTCCTAGTGATTAGGAACAGAGATCTCTCTCCTCCTCCAGTCAGTCCCATCCCCCCCAGTTAGAAACTCCTCCCCATTTAACCCCTTTCCAGACAGTGACATCTACACAGTAATCAGTGCAGTTTTATAGCACAGATCGCTGTATAGATGTCAATGATCCCAAATATGTGTCAAAAGTGTCCGAACCTGTCCACCGCAATGTCGTAGATCACTGCCATTACTAGTAAAAAAGTTAATAATAAAAATGCTTGAAGTGCAGCGGGGAGTGGAGCGGGCAATTTGCCTCACAGTGCAGGGGGCAGTGCCGGGACAAAGTCAACCAGCACCCAGGGCGAACATGCCAAGCTGCGCCCCCCCATGACCAATTATCTTACACACACACAAATACATTATATATATATATATATATATATATATATATATATATATATAGTGCAGAGGTCAGAATTGGATAGATTACAAAGTACAAGGATCAGGAGCAGTGTGTACAGTGTTCAGAGGTAGAGTATGTACAGTAATATACAATGTGCAGAAGTCAAGAGCAGTAAACTGCAGAGTACAGAGACCAGGAGTATATACGCCCTAGTGCATAGCAGTAGCCCCTATAAATTATATCAAATTTAGTGTATGTGTCATTATCAAATCTGACCAAGTGAAATATATAGCACATGAATATGGAACCAAAATACCAGTGCTGCAAACAAAATTATGAAGGGGCGAATCCCAAAACATATAATGCGAACAACTCATAAATATTCAATTACATATCACATGTGGGACCAAAATCCCTGTGCTGCAAAAACATTTTGTGAGGGAACTGTAAATAAAAAATGTAAAATACTATAACATATAATGTGAATAACTCCCAAATATTCAAATAACTCTAGTCAAATTCTTATGGTTCATTTGTACACAATTTGGTTTTGGAGTTACAACCAAACTCCCAGTGCTGCAAATCAAACACACAGTGCAAAGTAATATTAAAGTGCACTATAAAAAAACAGTCCACTAGAGCAGTGGTCTCCAAACTGCGGCCCTGGGGCCAGATGTGGCCCTTTGCTTGCCTTTATCTGTCCCTTGAGGCATTATTCCTGCCAATGACACCAATGATGGGGCATAATTTCTTCTACTGACAAAAAAAGGGGCACTATTCCTCCCAACGACACCAGATCGCACATTGTTAACTCCCACTGGGCACAGTTCGGCCCCCCTGAAGTCTGAAAGACAGTAAACTGGCCCTTTAGAGAGTTTGGAGACCCCTGCACTAGAGAGCAAGTGCTCTTGTGCACATTGCTGGATCGAGATGGGGCTCAAGCAAATGGCTGACAGATTCCTCCATCCACACAAGTTGGATGGATGTGGGAATTGTATTCTGACAGCAGGGACTCTCCCCTATCAAAATACACTGATCAGCACTGCTTCCGTTTGGCTGCAAACAGCTAATCAAACAAGGATTTCCAGCAGAAGTGGATATAACAAATCGGTTTCTGTCTAACAGAGAGGGTTACACATCGATCAAAAATTCAGCCCCTGCTGAACCCAATGAATTCTTTGCTGTGTATTCAGTTTTACCTTGTACTTTGCTTCAGCGGGCTCTCTGCAGTTCTGTTACTGGTCCCCTGCAGCTCCTGTGTCAGTTAGGAGTGACAGTGGTCACACTCCAGCCTCCACTTTGGACCATACAGGGTTAATCTTCCTCTATATGTGATAGGGAGGAGGAGGAGAGCACTGGAGCTGGCTGAAGCATAGAATCAAGTAAAAAAAGACTATACAGTACCCCCCTTCTCCCCCCTCCCCCACACTGCAAGAGTGGACTTTCTTGAAGTTGGGCTGGGATAAGAAATCACATCCTTTGCTGTGTAATGTTATATTCTTGAACAGGTTAGGGATTAGTGTGATATTTCAGGTGCTACATATATGTAATCCACATACACATTATATCTTATTAAAAAATCATTCTTTTTAGAAGATATAATGTGTATGTGGATTACATATAATGTAGCACCTGAAATGTCACACTAATTCCTAACCTGTTTAAGAATTTTACTTTCACTTTCAATAAACCTGCAGTGAAAAGTGCAGGGCACGTTTATAATCACAGTATATGGAATGCAGAGCAGTCGGGACTCACAGTAGAAGAGGATCCAGCCTGTCATCCGTGATTTACACATCTTCACTCTGCTCTGGAGGAGGAGCGCTGTGCTGTGTGCTGGGCGGGAACCAAAGATCGATGCTGCAGTGTAAGGTTCTCTCCCTGCTCCGCCCACATGCACTTTCGCTGGGACTGTACCACCTCCGATCCAGGGGGGGGGGAGACTCATAGGAACTCAAGAAGGGAGCCTAGAAAGGGGTGCATCTGCTGCCGCAGAGCAGTGAGCAGGAGCGCATAATCCTTAAATTAGGCAGGCAACAGGGGCATACAAGTTTTACAGCTACATTTTGTGGATAGATTTTTCTGCTCACAGCTTTGCCGCCCCCCTAAAAGTGCCGCCTGGTACAATGGTACCATCTGGTCCCATGGTAGGGCCGGCCCTGGTTGTGTTGTATGACCTGGGTTCTGCATTAGTCAGATGGTTGTGTTGTATGGCCGGGTTCTGCATTAGTCGGACGTTCTGTTGTATGGCCAGGCTCCGTATTAGTCAGACGTTCTGTTGTATGGCCGGGTTCTGCATTAGTCGGAGGTTCTGTTGTATGTCCAGGCTCTGCATTAGCCGGACGGTTGTGTTGTATGGCCGGCTCTGCATTAGTCGGACGGTTGTGTTGTATGGCCGGGTTCTGCATTGGTCGGACGGTTGTGTTGTATGGCCGGGTTCTGCATTAGTCGGACGGTTGTGTTGTATGGCCGGGTTCTGCATTAGTCGGACGGTTGTGTTGTATGGCCGGGTTCTGCATTAGTCAGACATTCTGTTGTATGGCTGGGTTCTGCATTAGTCGGACGGTTCTGTTGTATGGCCGGGTTCTGCATTAGTCAGACATTCTGTTGTATGGCTGGGTTCTGCATTAGTCGGACGGTTGTGTTGTATGGCCGGACTCTGCATTAGTCGGACGGTTGTGTTGTGTGGTTGGGCTCTGCATTAGTCAGATATTCTGTTGTATGGCCGGGTTCTGCATTAGTCGGACGGTTGTGTTGTGTGGCCGGGCTCTGCATTAGTCGGACGGTTGTGTTGTATGGCCGGGTTCTGCATTAGTCAGACGTTCTGTTGTATGGCCGGGTTCTGCATTAGTCAGACGTTCTGTTGTATGGCCAGCCTCTGCATTAGTCGGACGGTTGTGTTGTATGGCAGGGTTCTGCATTAGTCGGACGGTTGTGTTGTATGGTTGGGCTCTGCATTAGTCAGACGTTCTGTTGTATGGCCGGGTTCTGCATTAGTCGGACTGTTGTGTTGTATGGCCGGGTTCTGCATTAGTCAGGCCGGTTGCGTTGTATGGCCGGGCTCTGCATTACTTGGACGGTTGTGTTGTATGGCCAGGTTCTGCATTAGTCGGACGTTCTGTTGAATGGCCAGGCTCTGCATTAGTCAGACGTTCTGTTGTATGTCCAGGCTCTGCATTAGTCAGACGGTTGCGTTGTATGGCCGGGCTCTGCATTAGTCTGACGTTCTGTTGTATGGCCGGGTTCTGCATTAGTCGGATGGTTGTGTTGTATGGCTGGGTTCTGCATTAGTCGGACGGTTGTGTTGTATGGCCTGGGTTCTGCATTAGTCGGACGGTTGTGTTGTATGGCCGGGTTCTGCATTAGTCGGACGGTTGTGTTGTATGGCTGGGTTCTGCATTAGTCGGACGGTTGTGTTGTATGGCCTGGGTTCTGCATTAGTCGGACGGTTGTGTTGTATGGCCGGGTTCTGCATTAGTCGGACGGTTGTGTTGTATGACCTGGGTTCTGCATTAGTCAGATGGTTGTGTTGTATGGCCGGGTTCTGCATTAGTCGGACGGTTGTGTTGTATGGCCGGGTTCTGCATTAGTCGGACGGTTGTGTTGTATGGCTGGGTTCTGCATTAGTCGGACGGTTGTGTTGTATGGCCTGGGTTCTGCATTAGTCGGACGGTTGTGTTGTATGGCCGGGTTCTGCATTAGTCGGACGGTTGTGTTGTATGACCTGGGTTCTGCATTAGTCAGATGGTTGTGTTGTATGGCCGGGTTCTGCATTAGTCGGACGTTCTGTTGTATGGCCAGGCTCCGTATTAGTCAGACGTTCTGTTGTATGGCCGGGCTCTGCATTAGTCGGACGGTTGTGTTGTATGGCCGGGTTCTGCATTAGTCGGACGGTTGTGTTGTATGGCTGGGTTCTGCATTAGTCGGACGGTTGTGTTGTATGGCCTGGGTTCTGCATTAGTCGGACGGTTGTGTTGTATGGCCGGGTTCTGCATTAGTCGGACGGTTGTGTTGTATGACCTGGGTTCTGCATTAGTCAGATGGTTGTGTTGTATGGCCGGGTTCTGCATTAGTCGGACGGTTGTGTTGTATGGCCTGGGTTCTGCATTAGTTGGACGGTTGTGTTGTATGGCCGGGTTCTGCATTAGTCGGACGTTCTGTTGTATGTCCAGGCTCTGCATTAGTCGGACGGTTCTGTTGTATGGCCGGGTTCTGCATTAGTTTGACGGTTCTGTTGTATGGCCGGGTTCTGCATTAGTCGGACGGTTGTGTTGTATGGCCGGGTTCTGCATTAGTCGGACGGTTGTGTTGTATGGCCGGGTTCTGCATTAGTCGGACGGTTGTGTTGTATGGCCGGGCTCTGCATTAGTCGGACGGTTGTGTTGTATGGCCGGGCTCTGCATTAGTCGGACGGTTGTGTTGTATGGCCGGGCTCTGCATTAGTCGGACGGTTGTGTTGTATGGCCGGGTTCTGCATTGGTCGGACGGTTGTGTTGTATGGCCGGGTTCTGCATTAGTTGGACGGTTGTGTTGTATGGCCGGGCTCTGCATTAGTCGGACGGTTCTGTTGTATGGCCGGGTTCTGCATTAGTTAGACGTTCTGTTGTATGTCCAGGCTCTGCATTAGCCGGACGGTTGTGTTGTATGGCCGGGCTCTGCATTAGTCGGATGGTTGTGTTGTATGGCCGGGTTCTGCATTAGTCGGAGGGTTCTGTTGTATGGCCGGGTTCTGCATTAGTCGGACGTTCTGTTGTATGTCCAGGCTCTGCATTAGCCGGACGGTTGTGTTGTATGGCCGGGCTCTGCATTAGTCGGATGATTGTGTTGTATGGCCGGGTTCTGCATTAGTCGGAGGGTTCTGTTGTATGGCCGGGTTCTGCATTAGTCGGACGGTTGTGTTGTATGGCCGGGTTCTGCATTAGTCGGACGGTTGTGTTGTATGGCCTGGGTTCTGCATTAGTCGGACGGTTGTGTTGTATGGCCGGGCTCTGCATTAGTCGGATGGTTGTGTTGTATGGCCGGGTTCTGCATTAGTCGGAGGGTTCTGTTGTATGGCCGGGTTCTGCATTAGTCGGAGGGTTCTGTTGTATGGCCGGGTTCTGCATTAGTCGGACGTTCTGTTGTATGTCCAGGCTCTGCATTAGCCGGACGGTTGTGTTGTATGGCCGGCTCTGCATTAGTCGGACGGTTGTGTTGTATGGCCGGGTTCTGCATTGGTCGGACGGTTGTGTTGTATGGCCGGGTTCTGCATTAGTCGGACGGTTGTGTTGTATGGCCGGGTTCTGCATTAGTCGGACGGTTGTGTTGTATGGCCGGGTTCTGCATTAGTCGGACGGTTGTGTTGTATGGCCGGGTTCTACATTAGCCGGATGGTTCTGTTGTATGGCCGGGTTCTGCATTAGTCGGATGTTCTGTTGTATGGCCGGGTTCTGCATTAGTCGGAACGGTTGTGTTGTATGGCCGGGTTCTGCATTAGTCGGAGCGGTTGTGTTGTATGGCCGGGTTCTGCATTGGTCGGACGGTTGTGTTGTATGGCCGGGTTCTGCATTAGTCGGACGGTTGTGTTGTATGGCCGGGTTCTGCATTAGTCGGACGGTTCTGTTGTATGGCCGGGTTCTGCATTAGTCAGACGTTCTGTTGTATGTCCAGGCTCTGCATTAGCCGGACGGTTGTGTTGTATGGCCGGGCTCTGCATTAGTCGGATGGTTGTGTTGTATGGCCGGGTTCTGCATTAGTCGGAGGGTTCTGTTGTATGGCCGGGTTCTGCATTAGTCGGACGGTTCTGTTGTATGTCCAGGCTCTGCATTAGCCGGACGGTTGTGTTGTATGGCCGGGCTCTGCATTAGTCGGATGGTTGTGTTGTATGGCCGGGTTCTGCATTAGTCGGAGGGTTCTGTTGTATGGCCGGTGTAACGGGAAGGCCCGGGGAACTCAGAATCGCTTAGGAAGTATGAAATACCCTTGCGCCAGCTTCCCCAATGGCTCTTATGTGTCAATCACCCTGTGTCTCTATTAGGGGCACAGGGTGAATGAAAACCCCAATATGGTCTATGATGGCCATATTCCATGCTGTACATACATTTTATCTAGATGGGGTCTGTAATATTCATCCACCATATTCCCCAGGAATACCTGCAAGGAACTCTCTACTGTTTGATTATGACCTCAACAGGTTAATTAAAAAGTGACGCCTTCATGATGGTTAGACACATACTTGTGTGTATTGTAAAGGCAGACTGGGATTTACAATACAAAGGGATTTAAGATGTAAAGGGTTTAGAACCTGTTGTCGCCAGACAGACTGGCTGCCAACCCTTTGTGGGAAGATGTGTATTGGAGATCGTATATTCTATTGTGTTGGGATCTTTTGAAGCCTAGCCGACGTCAGGATGAGGTGTTGAGTTTTGGGATGTGTGGGTGGAGCTGGGCCCTTGTTCATGTTAAATCATGTGCCCTGAATTGTGTATAAAGTTACAATGTTTGTCAATAATAAATTCATTCCTACTACAGAAGAGACAGAGTGCGTCTCGTCTTCTTCCAGAGGGGTCGGCTCCTATAGGAAAGGGTCGTTTAGCTGTGGATATCGGTAGCGAGTGGATGTGTGTCTAGGAGAGGGAACATCTTAAACGGCGTTAATACCCCTTGAGATTGGGGTGCCGTTACATTGGTGGCAGCAGTGGGATTTTCCCTCCAGTTCCTGGGACACTCCAAACCACCACAGTGACTGGCCAGCGATGCAGCCGAAGGAGGGTGATGCAGGACCCCAGTCAGTTGAAGATTTGTTTCAGCAACGAGTGCGACAGCGGTTGGCATTGTATGGTGCTAACCCATCAGAGACCGCCATACGGGAAGCCATTAGAGACATCGAGCGGCAGGATGAGTGGCAACATGAGCAGAGAATGGCGCAAATACGGCAATCGGGGACAATGCCTAAAGAACCAGCCGCCATGGAAGAGGAATTCGGAAGGAGGTTGCGAGAGATGCAGGGAGGAGAAGCAGGCCATCTCCCCCCCCCAACAGTTAACCAGAGCAGATGGTGTGGAGTCCCCAGCAGAAGTGCTGGCAACAGGGCAGAGTGATACCCACCTCTGCCCAGCACCGGAAACCACTGTGGAGTTTCAGGGAGCCGGGGCAGTTGGCCCCTCTCCCCAGCAACAAGCTGAGGCAGTAAAGCTTTTACTCCCAGCTGAATCACTGGCAGCAGGGCAGAATGCTACTGGCCGCTGCACACAACTGCCACTTTAGCGGATATCGGTGGATGGGACTGCGGTCTCCACTCACAGCAACCCAGCAGAAGAGCTGGCAACAGAGCCGAGCGCCACGGGCCTCGGCTCCCAACTAACAGGAGAGGGAGTTCCTGTGGTATTGGATGGGACTTCAGTCCTCACTGACACAACCCCAGAAAATGGTGTGACACTGAGACAGGAGGATGTCAGCCTTGCTTTGCAAGCACTGGGAGATTTTCACCTACCACAAGTGGATGGGACTTCAGTCTCCACTTGTATACCACAGGGATGCCGGGCAGTCGACCCAGATCCCCAACAGCATGACGGACTGAGCCCAGTCACCCTGTCTTCTCTCCAGCGGCAGAAAGGACTCCAGGGAGAAGGGCCAGTCCAGGCCTCTCCCCAGCGGCGGGTGTGTTCTCTGGGAGAGGCAGAGGTTGGCTGGGTAAGCGATTCTCTGTTTGGAGAAATTTATTTGGGGTACTGTGTGGATACCGGCATTAGAAGAAGGGACCTATGGACTAACTTCGGAGTCAACCCGTCTGGGGTTCCCCCCTCTGTTAGTCTCCTGCCGAAAGGAGAGAGATGTAACGGGAAGGCCCGGGGAACTCAGAATCGCTTAGGAAGTATGAAATACCCTTGCGCCAGCTTCCCCAATGGCTCTTATGTGTCAATCACCCTGTGTCTCTATTAGGGGCACAGGGTGAATGAAAACCCCAATATGGTCTATGATGGCCATATTCCATGCTGTACATACATTTTATCTAGATGGGGTCTGTAATATTCATCCACCATATTCCCCAGGAATACCTGCAAGGAACTCTCTACTGTTTGATTATGACCTCAACAGGTTAATTAAAAAGTGACGCCTTCATGATGGTTAGACACATACTTGTGTGTATTGTAAAGGCAGACTGGGATTTACAATACAAAGGGATTTAAGATGTAAAGGGTTTAGAACCTGTTGTCGCCAGACAGACTGGCTGTCAACCATTTGTGGGAAGATGTGTATTGGAGATCGTATATTCTATTGTGTTGGGATCTTTTGAAGCCTAGCCGACGTCAGGATGAGGTGTTGAGTTTTGGGATGTGTGGGTGGAGCTGGGCCCTTGTTCATGTTAAATCATGTGCCCTGAATTGTGTATAAAGTTACAATGTTTGTCAATAATAAATTCATTCCTACTACAGAAGAGACAGAGTGCGTCTCGTCTTCTTCCAGAGGGGTCGGCTCCTATAGGAAAGGGTCGTTTAGCTGTGGATATCGGTAGCGAGTGGATGTGTGTCTAGGAGAGGGAACATCTTAAACGGCGTTAATACCCCTTGAGATTGGGGTGCCGTTACAGCCGGGTTCTGCATTAGTCGGACAGTTGTGTTGTATGGCCGGGTTCTGCATTAGTCGGACGGTTGTGTTGTATGGCCGGGTTCTGCATTAGTCGGACGGTTGTGTTGTATGGCCGGGCTCTGCATTAGTCGGATGGTTGTGTTGTATGGCCGGGTTCTGCATTAGTCGGAGGGTTCTGTTGTATGGCCGGGTTCTGCATTAGTCGGAGGGTTCTGTTGTATGGCCGGGTTCTGCATTAGTCGGAGGGTTCTGTTGTATGGCCGGGTTCTGCATTAGTCGGATGTTCTGTTGAATGTCCAGGCTCTGCATTAGCCGGACGGTTGTGTTGTATGGCCGGCTCTGCATTAGTCGGACGGTTGTGTTGTATGGCCGGGTTCTGCATTGGTCGGACGGTTGTGTTGTATGGCCGGGTTCTGCATTAGTCGGACGGTTGTGTTGTATGGACGGGTTCTGCATTAGTCGGACGGTTGTGTTGTATGGCCGGGTTCTGCATTAGTCGGACGGTTGTGTTGTATGGCGGGGCTCTGCATTAGTCGGACGGTTGTGTTGTATGGCGGGGCTCTGCATTAGTCGGACGGTTGTGTTGTATGGCCGGGCTCTGCATTAGTCGGATGGTTGTGTTGTATGGCCGGGTTCTGCATTAGTCGGAGGGTTCTGTTGTATGGCCGGGTTCTGCATTAGTCGGAGGGTTCTGTTGTATGGCCGGGTTCTGCATTAGTCGGACGTTCTGTTGTATGTCCAGGCTCTGCATTAGCCGGACGGTTGTGTTGTATGGCCGGTTCTGCATTAGTCGGACGGTTGTGTTGTATGGTTGGGTTCTGCATTGGTCGGACGGTTGTGTTGTATGGCCGGGTTCTGCATTAGTCGGACGGTGGTGTTGTATGGCCGGGCTCTGCATTAGTCAGATGGTTGTGTTGTATGGCCGGGCTCTGCATTAGTCGGATGGTTGTGTTGTATGGCCGGGCTCTGCATTAGTCGGACGGTTGTGTTGTATGGCCGGGTTCTGCATTAGTCGGACGGTTGTGTTGTATGGCCAGGCTCTGCATTAGTCGGACGGTTGTGTTGTACGGCCGGGCTATGCATTAGTCGGATGGTTCTGTTGTATGGCCGGGTTCTGCATTAGTCGGACGGTTGTGTTGTATGGCCGGGCTCTGCATTAGTCGGATGGTTGTGTTGTATGGCCGGGTTCTGCATTAGTCGGAGGGTTCTGTTGTATGGCCGGGTTCTGCATTAGTCGGAGGGTTCTGTTGTATGGCCGGGTTCTGCATTAGTCGGATGTTCTGTTGAATGTCCAGGCTCTGCATTAGCCGGACGGTTGTGTTGTATGGCCGGCTCTGCATTAGTCGGACGGTTGTGTTGTATGGCCGGGTTCTGCATTGGTCGGACGGTTGTGTTGTATGGCCGGGTTCTGCATTAGTCGGACGGTTGTGTTGTATGGACGGGTTCTGCATTAGTCGGACGGTTGTGTTGTATGGCCGGGTTCTGCATTAGTCGGACGGTTGTGTTGTATGGCGGGGCTCTGCATTAGTCGGACGGTTGTGTTGTATGGCCGGGCTCTGCATTAGTCGGATGGTTGTGTTGTATGGCCGGGTTCTGCATTAGTCGGAGGGTTCTGTTGTATGGCCGGGTTCTGCATTAGTCGGAGGGTTCTGTTGTATGGCCGGGTTCTGCATTAGTCGGACGTTCTGTTGTATGTCCAGGCTCTGCATTAGCCGGACGGTTGTGTTGTATGGCCGGTTCTGCATTAGTCGGACGGTTGTGTTGTATGGCCGGGTTCTGCATTGGTCGGACGGTTGTGTTGTATGGCCGGGTTCTGCATTAGTCGGACGGTTGTGTTGTATGGCCGGGCTCTGCATTAGTCGGATGGTTGTGTTGTATGGCCGGGCTCTGCATTAGTCGGATGGTTGTGTTGTATGGCCGGGCTCTGCATTAGTCGGACGGTTGTGTTGTATGGCCGGGTTCTGCATTAGTCGGACGGTTGTGTTGTATGGCCAGGCTCTGCATTAGTCGGACGGTTGTGTTGTATGGCCGGGCTCTGCATTAGTCGGACGGTTGTGTTGTATGGCCGGGTTCTGCATTGGTCGGACGGTTGTGTTGTATGGCCGGGCTCTGATTAGTCGGACGGTTGTGTTGTATGGCCGGGTTCTGCATTAGTCGGACGGTTGTGTTGTATGGCCGGGTTCTGCATTAGTCGGACGGTTGTGTTGTATGGCGGGGCTCTGCATTAGTCGGACGGTTGTGTTGTATGGCCGGGCTCTGCATTAGTCGGATGGTTGTGTTGTATGGCCGGGTTCTGCATTAGTCGGAGGGTTCTGTTGTATGGCCGGGTTCTGCATTAGTCGGACGGTTGTGTTGTATGGCCGGGTTCTGCATTAGTCGGACGGTTGTGTTGTATGGCCGGGTTCTGCATTAGTCGGACGGTTGTGTTGTATGGCCGGGCTCTGCATTAGTCGGATGGTTGTGTTGTATGGCCGGGCTCTGCATTAGTCGGATGGTTGTGTTGTATGGCAGGGTTCTGCATTAGTCGGAGGGTTCTGTTGTATGGCCGGGTTCTGCATTAGTCGGAGGGTTCTGTTGTATGGCCGGGTTCTGCATTAGTCGGATGTTCTGTTGAATGTCCAGGCTCTGCATTAGCCGGACGGTTGTGTTGTAAGGCCGGCTCTGCATTAGTCGGACGGTTGTGTTGTATGGCCGGGTTCTGCATTGGTCGGATGGTTGTGTTGTATGGCCGGGTTCTGCATTAGTCGGACGGTTGTGTTGTATGGACGGGTTCTGCATTAGTCGGACGGTTGTGTTGTATGGCCGGGTTCTGCATTAGTCGGACGGTTGTGTTGTATGGCGGGGCTCTGCATTAGTCGGACGGTTGTGTTGTATGGCCGGGCTCTGCATTAGTCGGATGGTTGTGTTGTATGGCCGGGTTCTGCATTAGTCGGAGGGTTCTGTTGTATGGCCGGGTTCTGCATTAGTCGGAGGGTTCTGTTGTATGGCCGGGTTCTGCATTAGTCGGACGTTCTGTTGTATGTCCAGGCTCTGCATTAGCCGGACGGTTGTGTTGTATGGCCGGTTCTGCATTAGTCGGACGGTTGTGTTGTATGGCCGGGTTCTGCATTGGTCGGACGGTTGTGTTGTATGGCCGGGTTCTGCATTAGTCGGACGGTTGTGTTGTATGGCCGGGCTCTGCATTAGTCGGATGGTTGTGTTGTATGGACGGGCTCTGCATTAGTCGGACGGTTGTGTTGTATGGCCGGGCTCTGCATTAGTCGGACGGTTGTGTTGTATGGCCGGGTTCTGCATTAGTCGGACGGTTGTGTTGTATGGCCAGGCTCTGCATTAGTCGGACGGTTGTGTTGTACGGCCGGGCTCTGCATTAGTCGGATGGTTCTGTTGTATGGCCGGGTTCTGCATTGGTCGGACGGTTGTGTTGTACGGCCGGGCTCTGCATTAGTCGGATGGTTCTGTTGTATGGCCGGGTTCTGCATTGGTCGGACGGTTGTGTTGTATGGCCGGGCTCTGCATTAGTCGGACGGTTGTGTTGTATGGCCGGGTTCTGCATTGGTCGGACGGTTGTGTTGTATGGCCGGGCTCTGCATTAGTCGGACGGTTGTGTTGTATGGCCGGGTTCTGCATTAGTCGGACGGTTGTGTTGTATGGCGGGGCTCTGCATTAGTCGGACGGTTGTGTTGTATGGCCGGGCTCTGCATTAGTCGGATGGTTGTGTTGTATGGCCGGGTTCTGCATTAGTCGGAGGGTTCTGTTGTATGGCCGGGTTCTGCATTAGTCGGACGGTTGTGTTGTATGGCCGGGTTCTGCATTAGTCGGACGGTTGTGTTGTATGGCCGGGTTCTGCATTAGTCGGACGGTTGTGTTGTATGGCCGGGCTCTGCATTAGTCGGATGGTTGTGTTGTATGGCCGGGTTCTGCATTAGTCGGAGGGTTCTGTTGTATGGCCGGGTTCTGCATTAGTCGGAGGGTTCTGTTGTATGGCCGGGTTCTGCATTAGTCGGACGTTCTGTTGTATGTCCAGGCTCTGCATTAGCCGGACGGTTGTGTTGTATGGCCGGTTCTGCATTAGTCGGACGGTTGTGTTGTATGGCCGGGTTCTGCATTGGTCGGACGGTTGTGTTGTATGGCCGGGTTCTGCATTAGTCGGACGGTTGTGTTGTATGGCCGGGCTCTGCATTAGTCGGATGGTTGTGTTGTATGGCCGGGCTCTGCATTAGTCGGATGGTTGTGTTGTATGGCCGGGCTCTGCATTAGTCTGACGGTTGTGTTGTATGGCCGGGTTCTGCATTAGTCGGACGGTTGTGTTGTATGGCCAGGCTCTGCATTAGTTGGACGGTTGTGTTGTACGGCCGGGCTCTGCATTAGTTGGATGGTTCTGTTGTATGGCCGGGTTCTGCATTGGTCGGACGGTTGTGTTGTATGGCTGGGCTCTGCATTAGTCGGACGGTTGTGTTGTATGGCCGGGTTCTGCATTGGTCGGACGGTTGTGTTGTATGGCCGGGCTCTGCATTAGTCGGACGGTTGTGTTGTATGGCGGGGCTCTGCATTAGTCGGACGGTTGTGTTGTACGGCCGGGCTCTGCATTAGTCGGACGGTTGTGTTGTACGGCCGGGTTCTGCATTAGTCGGACGTTCTGTTGTATGTCCAGGCTCTGCATTAGTCGGACGGTTCTGTTGTATGGCCAGGTTCTGCATTAGTTGGACGGTTCTGTTGTATGGCCGGGCTCTGCATTAGTCGGACGGTTGTGTTGTATGGCCGGGTTCTGCATTAGTCGGACGGTTGTGTTGTATGGTGGGGCTCTGCATTAGTCGGACAGTTGTGTTGTATGGCCGGGCTCTGCATTAGTCGGACGGTTGTGTTGTATGGCCGGGCTCTGCATTAGTCGGACGGTTCTGTTGTATGGCCGGGTTCTGCATTGGTCGGACGGTTGTGTTGTATGGCCGGGCTCTGCATTAGTTGGACGGTTGTGTTGTATGGCCGGGATCTGCATTGGTCGGACGGTTCTGTTGTATGGCCGGGTTCTGCATTGGTCGGACGGTTCTGTTGTATGGCCGGGCTCTGCATTAGTTGGACGTTTGTGTTGTATGGCCGGGATCTGCATTGGTCGGACGGTTCTGTTGTATGGCCGGGTTCTGCATTGGTCGGACGGTTGTGTTGTATGGCCGGGCTCTGCATTAGTTGGACGGTTGTGTTGTATGGCCGGGTTCTGCATTGGTTGGACGGTTCTGTTGTATGGCCGGGTTCTGCATTGGTCGGACGGTTGTGTTGTATGGCCGGGCTCTGCATTAGTTGGACGGTTGTGTTGTATGGCCGGGCTCTGCATTAGTCGGACGGTTGTGTTGTATGGCCGGGCTCTGCATTGGTCGGACGGTTGTGTTGTATGGCCAGGCTCTGCATTAGTCGGACGGTTGTGTTGTATGGCCGGGCTCTGCATTGGTCGGACGGTTGTGTTGTATGGCCAGGCTCTGCATTAGTCGGACGGTTGTGTTGTATGGCCGGGCTCTGCATTAGTCGGACGGTTGTGTTGTATGGCCGGGTTCTGCATTGGTCGGACGGTTCTGTTGTATGGCCGGGCTCTGCATTAGTCGGACGGTTGTGTTGTATGGCCGGGTTCTGCATTAGTCGGACGGTTGTGTTGTATGGCCGGGTTCTGCATTAGTCGGACGGTTGTGTTGTATGGCCGGGCTCTGCATTAGTCGGACAGTTGTGTTGTATGGCGGGGCTCTGCATTAGTCGGACGGTTGTGTTGTATGGCCGGGTTCTGCATTGGTCGGACGGTTGTGTTGTATGGCCGGGCTCTGCATTAGTTGGACGGTTCTGTTGTATGGCCGGGCTCTGCATTAGTCGGACGGTTGTGTTGTATGGCCGGGCTCTGCATTAGTCGGACGGTTGTGTTGTATGGCCGGGCTCTGCATTGGTCGGACGGTTGTGTTGTATGGCCGGGCTCTGCATTAGTCGGACGGTTGTGTTGTATGGCCGGGCTCTGCATTGGTCGGACGGTTGTGTTGTATGGCCAGGCTCTGCATTAGTCGGACGGTTGTGTTGTATGGCCGGGCTCTGCATTAGTCGGACGGTTGTGTTGTATGGCCGGGTTCTGCATTGGTCGGACGGTTCTGTTGTATGGCCGGGCTCTGCATTAGTCGGACGGTTGTGTTGTATGGCCGGGTTCTGCATTAGTCGGACGGTTGTGTTGTATGGCCGGGTTCTGCATTAGTCGGACGGTTGTGTTGTATGGCCGGGCTCTGCATTAGTCGGATGGTTGTGTTGTATGGCCGGGCTCTGCATTAGTCAGACGTTCTGTTGTATATCCAGGCTCTGCATTAGCCGGACGGTTGTGTTGTATGGCCGGGCTCTGCATTAGTCAGATGTTCTGTTGTATATCCAGGCTCTGCATTAGTCGGACGGTTGTGTTGTATGGCCGGGTTCTGCATTGGTCGGACGGTTCTGTTGTATGGCCGGGCTCTGCATTAGTCGGACGGTTGTGTTGTATGGCCGGGTTCTGCATTAGTCGGACGGTTGTGTTGTATGGCCGGGTTCTGCATTAGTCGGACGGTTGTGTTGTATGGCCGGGTTCTGCATTAGTCGGACGGTTGTGTTGTATGGCCGGGTTCTGCATTAGTCGGACGGTTGTGTTGTATGGCCGGGCTCTGCATTAGTCGGACGGTTGTGTTGTATGGCCGGGTTCTGCATTAGTCGGACGGTTGTGTTGTATGGCGGGGCTCTGCATTAGTCCGACGTTCTGTTGTATATCCAGGCTCTGCATTAGCCGGACGGTTGTGCCATGATTAGGCGGTAGTTGAGCAGTTGTGTCATATGGTTAGGCTCTGCATTAGTCGCATGGTTGTGTTATATAGCTGAGCTCCTCCTCTCCCCTCCTCCCCTCTGAACACAGAAGAAAGTTAGTTTGCAGCAGATCTGCAGGAGCTGCCTGGTCTCACCCTTGTGCTGGGAGTGCAGACAGACAGACAAGATCCCCTCCCAGGACAGACATCTCTGGGCTTTCCTCACCGACCAGCATTGCAAAGTCCCCCCTGCACCATGAGTGTCAGCTGAGAGGTAAGCAGCCCTGTGTTGGTTTTTCCTGCATGCCTCTTCTCTATCAGACATCTGCCTGTGCTGCATTGGCTGGGCTGGGCTGCTCTGCAGTGGCTGCAGGATGGGGTGCTGCTCTGCAGTATCCTCCATAGCTGTGTGCTGTGCAGAGCTCCTTGTGACCCCCCCCCCCGCCCATGTATCACATCTGCAGGGATGGGGGATGGGGGATGGCTGCATGGAGTGACTTTGCTTTGCCTTGCCTTGCTGAGTTTGCCTGCTGCTCTGGAAATGTTTATTATTCTATAGGGAGGACCCCCTACATGTCAGTGTCTTCTCCTCGCTCGGGGGGGCCCCACGGTTAGGTTGTCGGGGCCCGACTCCATCCATAAGTGACAGTTCAGTGTTGGGTGGAGTTCGGCAGGCTGAGTCATTCACTGGCTCCATCCATCGCCCGGGGACTCCAGGATCGCGCTCTCCCAGATCGCGTTCTACCCACCTTGGAATTTTTGATGCTTATTATTATTTATTAATTATTATTATTATTATTATTATTATTTTTTCTATTTTTTTTTTTTTTTTTTTCATTCTATAATTTTCAGGATACAAAATTAAATCCCAGCAGATCAGAGCTGGCCATACGTTCTACAACCAGCTTGTACAGTCTCCTCTATGGTGGCCATACACTCTACAACCTGATTGTACAGTCTCCTCTATGGTGGCCATACACTCTACACGACCTGATTGTACAGTCTCCTCTATGGTGGCCATACACTCTACACGACCTGATTGTACAGTCTCCTCTATGGTGGCCATACACTCTACACGACCTGATTGCACAGTCTCCTCTATGGTGGCCATACACTCTACACGACCTGATTGTACAGTCTCCTCTATGGTGGCCATACGTTCTACAAACTGATTGCACAGTCTCCTCTATGGTGGCCATACACTCTACACGACCTGATTGTACAGTCTCCTCTATGGTGGCCATACGTTCTACAAACTGATTGCACAGTCTCCTCTATGGTGGCCATACACTCTACACGATCTGATTGTACAGTCTCCTCTATGGTGGCCATACACTCTACACGACCTGATTGTACAGTCTCCTCTATGGTGGCCATACACTCTACACGACCTGATTGTACAGTCTCCTCTATGGTGGCCATACACTCTACAACCTGATTGCACAGTCTCCTCTATGGTGGCCATACACTCTACACGACCTGATTGCACAGTCTCCTCTATGGTGGCCATACACTCTACACGACCTGATTGTACAGTCTCCTCTATGGTGGCCATACGTTCTACAAACTGATTGCACAGTCTCCTCTATGGTGGCCATACACTCTACACGACCTGATTGTACAGTCTCCTCTATGGTGGCCATACACTCTACACGACCTGATTGTACAGTCTCCTCTATGGTGGCCATACACTCTACGACCTGATTGTACAGTCTCCTCTATGATGGCCATACACTCTACACGACCTGATTGTACAGTCTCCTCTATGGTGGCCATACACTCTACACGACCTGATTGTACAGTCTCCTCTATGATGGCCATACACTCTACACGACCTGATTGTACAGTCTCCTCTATGATGGCCATACACTCTACACGACCTGATTGTACAGTCTCCTCTATGGTGGCCATACACTCTACACGACCTTATTGTACAGTCTCCTCTATGGTGGCCATACACTCTACACGACCTGATTGTACAGTCTCCTCTATGGTGGCCATACACTCTACACGACCTGATTGTACAGTCTCCTCTATGGTGGCCATACACTCTACACGACCTGATTGTACAGTCTCCTCTATGGTGGCCATACACTCTACACGACCTGATTGTACAGTCTCCTCTATGGTGGCCATACACTCTACACGACCTGATTGTACAGTCTCCTCTATGGTGGCCATTAAGGATGAGCTCTGGCGTGTTCGCAAACTCCATGTGCAGAGCCCGCCAGGAAGTCGGCACTGCTGCTTTGCTAATCACAGGCAGTGAGACATTTCCCGATCTCTGCAGCCACGCATGCCTGTGATTAGCGCAGTGCCAACTTCCTGGCGGGCTCTGCACGTGGGCTGTGCGAACACGCCAGGGCTCATCCTTAGTGGCCATACACTCTATGACCTGATTGTACAATCAGGTCGTAGAGTGTATGGCCACCATAGAAGAGATCAGGGGAGGGCTGGTAGCCTTAGGCCTGGGGGGCAAGTCCAGTCAAGTGGCCCACTGAACCGCCGAATCAGCTCACCATCCATGGCCCACCTGGTTTTTCAATGCAGCCTCACCAGTGCTTATCAGTGCAGCCAACTCTAGTGCCCATTAATGCAGCCTGATCACTGGGGCAGGTTACATGGGGTGTATGGGGGGGGAGATGGGGGGTCAGCTAGGGGTGTCAGGGTCTCTCACCTCAGCGATCTCAGCTCAGCAGGTCCTTTCACGCCACGGTCTCCTGGGGGGGGGGTTAACGCTTCTGATCTTGGGGTCAAGTTGCAGCCAGGGCCCAGCCCTGCGTTCCGACTCCCTGGCACGCCCTGCCTCTGTCTGCTTCCAAGAATCCGGTCCCAAGGAGTTGTAGTTTCCTCTGCGCTGCTGTGTTTTCCACCCACCGGAAGCTTGAGTGCGGACTACAACTCCCGGAATGCAACAGCTAGTGGTCGGCCGCCATGGCCATGCCCCCGGCCCCGACTTCCTAGACCAGAATAAAAAAGAAAATGGTAGCGGGCAGCGGCTGCCGGCCATTTTGAACATAAGTTAGGGCAGGCTGGGAGGCAATTGCCACCCTGCCCCCTGGCTCAGCCCTCCCCTGGAAGAGATTGTACAATCTCCTATATGGTGGCCATTAGGGGTTCAACGCATCAAAAAACTCACGGTTCGGATCGTTCCTCGGATCGGATCAAAGACAAGACAAATAAACATAAGTTTTGTCTTTTTGTTTAACACTTTTTTTATATTATTTTAACACTTAGCGGTTTTCTTGTGCGCGCCATGCATGAAGCGGATAGGCTGCCCTTTGCACAGCAAAGTAGCACATGTTACTTTTTATTTTATTATTATTATTATTATTATACAGGATTTATGTAGCGCCAACAGTTTGCACAGCACTTAACAATATGAGGGCAGACAGTACGGTTACAATGCAATGTGGTAGGAATCGGAGGGCTCTGCTCGTTAGAGCTTACAGTCTAAAAGGGGGGGGGGGTCCGTTGATACAAAAGGTAATGGCTGTGGGGGATGGGCTGATGGAGAAAGTAAAAACATTGAGGTTATTTTACTAAATCTGGAGAGTGCAAAATCTGGTGCAGCACTTCTTAAAAACCAATCGGCTTCCAGGTGTTATTGTCAAACTTTAATTGAACACGCTGAAGTTGGAAGCTGATTGGCTACCGTGCACAGCTGCATTGGATTTTGCACTCTCAAATTTTAGTAAATCAGCCCCCCATAGTGTATTAGTTAGAAGCAGGATAAGCTTCTTTAAAAAGAAGGGTTTTCAGGGATTGTAGAAAGATGGATATATTGGGGTAGGGAGTTCCAAAGGATGGGAGAAGTCCTGGAGGCGAGCAATGGGAGGAGGTGACAAGGGAGCTAGAGAGTAGGTCATGTGAGGACCGAAGAAAGCGGCTTGGTTGGTATTTTGAATGTTTTGGTATGATGAGTAGGGTGACCACATTTCCAAACTACCATTTAGGGACACCCTCCCTTCCCAAAAATCAGCTTGTGCTGTAACGAATCACAGCACAGTGATTGGACACAAGGCGGGATTTATAATTTCTCCAATCACAAGCAGGGGGCGGGGATTGTGTTCCTCCAGGCATTCCGGGCCAGGGCAAGTACTGTCAGTGAGTAAAGTGGTGATGTGGAGGCATTTTTTGGGGGCATCAGATCGGCCCGGGGGGTGGCTGTGTCAGTTTCATTCCGGGACACTGTATTGTCCTGGAATGAAGGTGCCCGGGACAGACCTGCAAAATGCGGGACTGTCCCGGGACACTTGGTCACCCTAATGAGTTTTGCGTGTTTTTTAAAAGTGCGGTTTTTTGCTGCAAAATGCGGGTTTCGTTAGCGAGTCGGGTTGCAATATGACCCGCTTTTTTCGTACTGTGTGCAAAGGAACACGATTATGCATGCCTTCTAACGAACGTTCAGGTGTGCTTGTCTGAGCCGGATAGAACAATCCCATGTTATTGCTGTTAACAATGAATGAGCCCGTGAAATGCAACTCGCGTTTTGTAAAGTACGCAAAAAATGCGTGATTGCGCACTCGTTCTACCGAGCGCTCAGGTGTGATTGAGCCTGATGGAACAATCCTTCACAGGATCAGATAATATGATCAGATCTATGGATTATTGAGAAGACTTCACATGGCGTCATCGATTGATAGAGTAAAACCAACCGATTTTTAATCAAAATATTTCTGATCAGTCTGGATGGAGAACCCAATTGTAGGAAAGCGGATAATTCAATGTGATTGTTCGGTGTATGACACATCAAGCAAACTTCTGATAGTTTTTTTTATTTATGATCCAACAGTAAATCGATAATACGATGGTGTGTAAAATCGTTCTGTATTTGGCCACCGTAAAGTTACCAAAATGATGTAATAGGACAAACCAAAACAACCAATTCTTTGGGGAGTGTTTACTAAAACTGGTGCCCACAGAATCTGGTGCAGCTGTGCATAGTAACCAATCGGCTTCTAACTTCAGCTTCTTCAATTAAATTTTGACAATAAGGCCCCTTTCACACTGGGGCGGGCATATGCGGTGGCGGTATAGCGGCGTGATTTTCAGTGCCCTATACCGCCGTTTTTACCGCGATTTTCGGCCGCTAGCGGTGCGGTTTTAACCCCCACTAGCGGACGAAAAAGGGTTAATACCGCGGCTATAGCCGCGGTTTGCGGGCGGTATTACCGCGGTGTCCCATTGATTTCAATGGCAAGGAGCGGTATACACACCGCTCCTTCATCGCTCCAAAGATGCGGCTTGCAGGAGATTTTTTTTGTCTCCTGCCAGCGCACCGCCTCAGTGTGAAAGCCCTCGGGCTTTCACATTGAGAATGCTGGGGCAGGATTATTTCGGGTGTTATTCATGCACTATTTTTAGCGCAAAAACGCCTGAAATACGCCTCAGTGTGAAAGGGGCCTAAGCCCTGGTTCACACTGGTGCGATTTGACATGTTAAATCGGCGGCAATTGCCCAGCAATGGCAACGTCCTAATCGGTGCGACGCCGCATCTGCGGCGCTGCACAGATTTCAAAGTCTTTTTCTGTACTACTTTTTGCGATTTTGGGCCGTGATTTCCATTGACATCTGTGTAGAAACCCGCACAGATGTCTCTGTAATCGCGGCCGAAATCGGGACTGACAAGCGGGAGTGAAATCGTGCGAGTTCCGCTGAACTCGCACGGCTTCATTCCCGCAGCCCAGTGTGAACCTGTGCTTAGCCTATGGTCCTCACTGGTGCGTTTTGACATGCAATTTGACATGTCAAATCGGCAGCAATGGTACCGTCCTAATCGGTGTGACGCATTTGCGGCACCACATCGATTTCAAAAAGTTATTTTCTATACTACTTTTTGCGATTTTCGGGGTGCGATTTCCATTGACATCTGTGCAGAAACGGGTGTCTGTGAAATTGGGACTGACATGCGGGAGTGAAATTGTGCGCGTTCAGCTGAACTCGCACGTCTTCATTCCCACAGCTCCGTGTGAACCTGGGCTCAGCCTAGGTTCACATTGATGCGATTTTACATGTCAAATCGCATGCCAAATTTGCGGCAATGGCACTGTCCGAATCGGTGCAACGCTGACTTTGCGGCGCCGCACCGATTTCCCAAAAGTCGTTTCTGTACTTTTGGTGACTTCGGGTGCGATTTGTATAGACATCTGTGCAGGAACTCGAACAGATGTGTCTGAAATCGCCCCCGAAGTCGGTCCGGCATGCGGGTATGAAATTGTGCGAGTTCAGCTGAACTCTCACAAATTTCAATCCCGCTGTCAGTGTGATCCTGGGCTAAAACCCGGAAGCTGATTGGTTACCCTGCACAGCTGCACCAGATTCTGTGTGCGCCCTCGTTGGCCCTCATTCAGATTGCATGTGGCTTTGAAATCGCACAATTTGAAAGCTGCATGTCAGTGCGTCTTGGAAGACATCTGGAGGACTGAAAAAAAAAAATGTTGAAGAGCATCACTGAGGGGAGCCCCCTTCTCCACCGCTCCTCTCTTGACCAACAGAAGCCTCAAAACGACTTTTTCCACGAGACTGTAACCTAGCAGAACCTCCAATGTAATATTCCCAACGCACACGTTCCTGCGTCCGCCCATACCTTTTTAAAGGGACATTTTTTTATTTTTTTATGTCATTTTTTTCAAATGACAATTTTTTTTTTTTTTTTTTTGTGTAAATATGAGATCTGAGGTCTTTTTGACCCCACATCTCATATTTAAGAGTACCTGTTTTCTATTACAAGGGATGTTTACATTCCTTGTAATAGGAATAAAAGTGACCCAAATATTTTTTGTAAAGATAAGTAATAAAAAAAAAAAATGTTTTAAAGCGCCCCATCCAGACGAGCTCGCACGCAGAAGCGAACGCATATGAAAACGGTGTTCAAACCACATATGTGAGGTATCACCGCGATCGTTGGAGCGAGAGCAATAATTCTAGCCCTAGACCTCCTCTGTAACTCAAAACATACAACCTGTAGATTTTTTTTTTTTTTTTTTAAACGTTGCCTAAGGGTAAAAGTTTGTCGCCATTCCACGAGTGGGCGAAATTTTGAAGCGTGGCATGTTGGGTATAAATTTACTCGGCGCAACATTATCTTTCACAATATAAAAAAAAAAAATTGGGCTAACTTTACTGTTTTATTTTTTTAATTCAAAAATGTATTTTTTCCAAAAACAGTGCACTTGTAAGACCGCTGCGCAAATACGGTGTGACAAAAAGTATTGCAATGGCCGCCATTTTATTCTCTAGGGTGTTAGAAAAAAAATGTATAATGTTTGGGGGTTCTAAGTACCGTATATACTCGAATATAAGTTGAGTTTTTCAGCACTTTTTTTGTGCTGAAAATGCCCCCCTCGGCTTATATTAGAGTCACCTTTTTTGCGCCTGATCTCCCGGACTTTGGGGTACCGGCCGGCCGTAGGTCCCCTGGACCCCAAACTTGGCACACATGTAGCCCCATTTCTCCTCTACAAATGTGCAAAGTTTTTGTTGTCTGGGGGACCTACGGCCGGAGAGCCGGGCACCCCTTCCATAGACTCCCATGTTAAACTTCAGTCTAGTCATGGACACAGTGAGGCATGCAGATGGACACCCTAGGCTTATACTCGAGTCCAAGTTTTCCCATTTTGTTTTTGTGGTAAAATTAGGTGCCTCTGCTTATATTCGGGTCGGCTTATACTCGAGTGTATATACGGTTAATTTTCTAGCAAAAAAACGTGTTTTTAACTTGTAAACAACACATCTGAAATAGAGGCTCGGTCCTTAGTGGTTAAGGTCTAGAGCCAGAAGTGACATCAGACGTCGCTCTGGTCCTCCAAGGGCATAAAGCTGAGTGGGGGCCATCTTGCCCTCACTCGACTTCCTGCCTATCGCTCCAGGGGATCGGATCGTTTTCTCCTTCACTGTGGTCTCCAGTAAGCTGAGGAAATGACCGGGAAGCGGTGAGGGTGCCCCTCTCCCGCTGCTTATAAGTGATCCTGTGGCAAAGCCGCCGCTGGGATCACTTTTATGTGAAAGTGATCGCCCACTGTTTAAAAAAATACCGGGGTTATGGGCCTAGGTTTGCCACCTCATCCCTTTTAAACCCAAACATATATGAAATAATCAGGTTCTGAGGCTAATTCAATGCAGATAAGGCACTATGTGAGTTTAATTACCACCTTAATCAGTCACAGAACCTGTGCAATTAATATGTGTTTGGTTTTAAAGGGATGAGGTGGCAACCCTAGTAATGGCAGCTAGCTGCTGCCATAGCAACGGTATATAACGTTGTGTGTGTGTGTGTGTGTGTGTGTGTGTGTGTGTGTCTTCGTTCCGGAAGAGGTTACCCACTTCAGTCCCAGAAGGATTTGCCCCTTTAATGACCAGGCCATTTTTTGCGATCCGGCACTGCGTCGCTTTAACTGACAATTGTGTGGTCATGCGACGTTGTACCCAAACAAAATTGACGTCCCTTGTACCCAAACAAATTTCTTCCTCAGTTTAGGCCGATATGTATTCTACTACATATTTTTGGTAAAAGACATCCCAATTAGTGTATATTGATTTGTTTGAGAAAAAGTTATCGCGTCTACAAAATAGGGGATAGATCTATGACATTTTTATTTATTTTTTACTAGTAATGGCGGCGAACTGCTTTATTTTATTATTATTTTTATTTTTTTTTCTTTTACTTATTTTTCTTTGCGGCAGACGGATTGAACACTATGACACTTTTTTTTTTTTTTTATGACCAGAGTTATAAAAATGCACTGATTACTGTATAAATGTCACTGGCAGGGAAGGGATGAACACTAGTGGTGATCAAGGGGTTAAATGTGTTCCCTGGGAGGTGTTTCTAACTGTATGGGGGCTGGGACCGACTGGAGGAGGAGAGAGATATCTGTTCCTAATCACAGATACTCCCCTGACAGAACGGGGATCTGTTTGTCTACACTGGTAGATCCCTGTTCTGCCTCTCTCTGGAGCGATTGTGGGTGGCCAGCGGACATTAAGTCAGCCGGACCTGCTGGTTGGCTCCCCCCCCCGCTAGCGAATGGGCGTGCGCCCACAGATCACTGTGTACACGCCCGACGTACAATGACGACAATTCGGGCAGCTGAGCCAACCTGCCGCAGTGGAAATGCGGCAGCTGGTTGGCAAGCGGTTAAAGGAATAGTTCCCCTTTACCACAAAACAGCCTATGCAGATAAGGGGTATCTGTAGATAAAAACAAACTGTGCTGCTCTGACTAAAGATGAATATAGCCCTTGGGCTTTTTTCTCAGACAATAGGTGCAGGAACTCCCCTTTTCCGAGTCACTTGTTTTCTCCGCCCCTACCCACCTCTGAGCAACGTCCCTTGGTTCCATCCCCTACCCACCTCCCAGTACCGCCCCTTTTAGACAATCCAGAACCAAGTATCATTTTGTGGGCCTAGTCATTTGTATGGAATTTGGTAATGCTATCAAGAAAAGTAGTAAAATAGATCCCCTTTAGCCAGCAACAATAGATCCCTCTAACAATGTACCACCCACAACAAAATTTCCCCCCCAGCAACAATAGACTCCCGGCAGTATCAACAGATCTCTGCACAGCCAGCATTAATAGAATCTCTGGCAGCCATCAACAATAGACCCCTCCCCGAACAGTAGATCTCCTTCAGCAACAACTGACCCCCCCAGCAACAATAGGCCCCCCAACAACACTAGACCTCCTCAGCAACAATAGACCCCCCCTGCAAAAATAGATCCCCTCCAGCTAGAATAGATCTGCCAGCAGTGAGCATCAATACCCTGCAGTGCACCCCTTGCCATTTCATGCAGTCAGTCCAGGAGGTGCCAGAACTGCGTTCCCGCTGAAAAAAAGCCCTGGGTGTAGGTCAGTGATTGCAAACCTTGGCAGCCCAGATGTTTTGGAACTACATTTCCCATGATGCCCAACTACACTGCCAGAGTGCATGAGCATCATGGGAAATGTAGTTCCAAAACATCTGGGGTGCCAAGGTTCGCCATCACTGGTGTAGGCCATCTACATACCTTTTTTTTATGAAGCCTGACAGGAGTACTACCCCCAGGGTGTTGCTAAGTGAGGCCTAGTCATCACTGCTCACCTCCCCTGTTACAGGATTGAGCTCTCAAATGCTGAGCTCAGAGTTACTGCATCAGGGGAGAGAGTGTATGTGAGGAGGTTTGAATCGGAGAGAGAGCTCACTCTCTGTGACCGTGAGGACTAGGCCTCGCTTAGCAACACCCTGGGAGTAGTCCCGTCAGGCTTGATACGGTATGTAAATGGCCTCCACCTATAGCAAGGGTAATATTTTTCTTTAGTCGGAGCTGCACCGTTTGTTTTAAAATGGGAGCAAACTGCAATGGTTTTTTTTTTTTTTTTTTTTACCCATAAGTAAGCCTATAATAAGGCTTGCTTATAGATACAGTAAATATCTCCTAAACGTGCACCATTTAGGAGATCTTTACCTGTGATGTCACCGACACATGCGATCTGAAGGAACGGCATGCCCGTGCCATTCCTTCAGAGTCCTGTGCCGTGAACAGTGGCTCCCGTGCACGGGAGTGGCGCCATCGCGGCTGGTCCAATCAAAGGACCGGAGCCTGCCAACCTGATGGGAAGACCAGGTGAAGATGGAAGCTCTGTCAGCATGACGCTGGAGGGCTTCGTTTTAAGGCAAGTTTTTTACATAATGTGCTATTATGCGATGAATACTAGCATTATGAGGGGTTCCCACCATCCCTGTGCTGAGTTCCCAGGTCTGTACACCTACTGTGCCCACTATGAGGAGTTCCCACCAGCCCTGTGCTGAGCTCCTGGGTCTGTACCCCTGCTGTGCCCATTATGAGGGGTTGCGGGAACTCGGCACAGGGATGGTGGCAACCCCTAATAATGAGCACAGCAGGTGTACAGACCTGGGAACTCGGCACAGGGCTGGTACGAACCCCTCAGTGGGCACAGGAGGTGTACAGACCTGGGAACTCAGCACAGGGCTGGTGGGAACCCCTCAGTGGGCACAGGAGGTGTACAGGGCTGGTGGGAACCCCTCAGTGGGCACAGGAGGTGTACAGACCTGGGAACTCAGCACAGGGCTAGTGGGAACCCCTCAGTGGGCACAGGAGGTGTACAGACCTGGGAACTCAGCACAGGGCTGGTGGGAACCCCTCAGTGGGCACAGGAGGTGTACAGACCTGGGAACTCAGCACAGGGCTGGTTGGAACCCCTCAGTGGGCACAGGAGGTGTACAGACCTGGGAACTCAGCACAGGGCTAGTGGGAACCCCTCAGTGGGCACAGGAGGTGTACAGACCTGAGAACTCAGCACAGGGCTAGTGGGAACCCCTCAGTGGGCACAGGAGGTGTACAGACCTGGGAACTCGGCACAGGGCTAGTGGGAACCCCTCAGTGGGCACAGGAGGTGTACAGACCTGGGAACTCAGCACAGGGCTAGTGGGAACCCCTCAGTGGGCACAGGAGGTGTACAGACCTGGGAACTCAGCACAGGGCTGGTGGGAACCCCTCAGTGGGCACAGGAGGTGTACAGACCTGGGAACTCAGCACAGGGCTGGTTGGAACCCCTCATTGGGCACAGGAGGTGTACAGACCTGGGAACTCAGCACAGGGCTAGTGGGAACCCCTCAGTGGGCACAGGAGGTGTACAGACCTGAGAACTCAGCACAGGGCTAGTGGGAACCCCTCAGTGGGCACAGGAGGTGTACAGACCTGGGAACTCGGCACAGGGCTAGTGGGAACCCCTCAGTGGGCACAGGAGGTGTACAGACCTGGGAACTCAGCACAGGGCTGGTTGGAACCCCTCAGTGGGCACAGGAGGTGTACAGACCTGGGAACTCAGCACAGGGCTGGTGGGAACCCCTCAGTGGGCACAGGAGGTGTACAGACCTGGGAACTCAGCACAGGGCTGGTGGGAACCCCTCAGTGGGCACTGGAGGTGTACAGACCTGGGAACTTGGCACAGGGCTAGTGGGAACCCCTCAGTGGGCACAGGAGGTGTACAGACCTGGGAACTCGGCACAGGGCTGGTTGGAACCCCTCAGTGGGCACAGGAGGTGTACAGACCTGGGAACTCGGCACAGGGCTAGTGGGAACCCCTCAGTGGGCACAGGAGGTGTACAGACCTGGGAACTCGGCACAGGGCTAGTGGGAACCCCTCAGTGGGCACAGGAGGTGTACAGACCTGGGAACTCAGCACAGGGCTGGTGGGAACCCCTCATAGTGGGCACTGGAGGTGTACAGGGCTGGTGGGAACCCCTCAGTGTGCACAGGGCTGGTGGGAACCCCTCAGTGGGCACAGGAGGTGTACAGACCTGGGAACCCAGTGCAGGGATGGTGGGGTCTCTACACCTGTTGTGCCATTTGAGGGTTCCCACCATCCCTATGCTGAGTTCCCAGGTCCTTACACCTGCTGTGTCCATTATGAGGGGTTCCCACCATTCCTGCTGAATGTTTTGGAGAAATGCAGTGATGGGAATGAAAACACTCGGAACCCCATGACTAATGAGAAAAAAGGCAGAACCTATTGATGGAGATCCTGAGGGATATGAGAGAGCTTCCCTGGACTCCACCTAGAAGTGAAACGTGACGTTCAGCACAGTTAACCCTTTCCTGGCTGCTAGCGTTATAATACCAAAGCTCTCTGCTGTTGGAAACCCTCAGCCAGTTTTGTGTTCTATATCTGCCCTGCAGCCAAGGTGGCCCCACCTTGGCTGATATCTTCGCATTCTTTCCCTTCTTACTGGAAGCGTGGAGCTGTGCGGTCATGTGACAACTGCATGAAACCCTGGCCAATAACTGTCATCGTTTTTTTATCACCGAAATCCTCCTATTGTGAGAAACTGATATGACTTTAACATGGAACGCTTTGGGGAGGGAGTAACCCCTTCCCCAATATCAGAAGCTGACGACCATCCAATAAGGAAAGCTTTGGTGTTGCTGTTTTTGGATTAAGGAGAATGGACAATTTGGCCAAAAGTTGTGTATTTTTTTATTATTATTATTATTATTATTTATTTTATTCATTTATTTTTCTGGCTGCCATGCTCTTTTTGCTTCCATAGTTTGTCAGCAACCCAGGACAAGGGCAGAGGATTATTCTTTGACTTTTCTGAGCTGCACTTACGTTGGGTCAGTTCTAAAAGAAATTTTGCAGACTGTGGATTAGCATTTTCTGCAATGGAAGCCCCTTTAGTTATGTCGTGACAGGTTTGATTTAACCACTTTAACCCCCTTTTTTCTTTTTTTTTTTTTTTTTTTTTTTTTAACTGGCTGAGGCACTGGAGAATAAAATGTTGGCCATCGCACACGGTAATTGCGCAGCACTTTTTCAAACCCAATTCTTTTGCAAAAGATACACTAACTTTAACTAAATTAAAATAAACACACAATATATAACTGTAGCGGGTATTTGAATTTAGGGGAAGCATCTGGGTGGTAGTGTAACCCAGATGCACTGATTGCTAGGGAATCCGAGACCCTTTTGTGGTTCTTGGAGGACTCTGGTGGTGTGAGGTTCCCTGCGGCCTACAGGTGGCGTTGTCGCCCTGGTGGGAGTTGAACTCACACCCCAAGACTGTGCTATTTTGTCCTTTCCTGGCGCTGGTACAGCGAGGCAGGGAACCTGCTGGGATGCAAAAGGAGAGGAGATAAAAGGGGCGGACGCCCTGACCTTGGGGTTCAGAGTTGGAGGACGCGGCCGCACCCAGGCACCTTTTAGCTTGGGTGCCGGAGTTCCGGGCCCAGGTGCCCTTGACCTAGCCGGAGCGAGAGATGGAGTCCATCTCAGGCACCTTTTAGCCTGGGGTGAGGTACTATGGCGGAAGCCTGGAGCTCAGTACCTTCGACTGAGTTCCGCGAGGGTGGAGGAATCCGAGGGGGCCCTAACTCTTTGGGTTCCCGTGTCTGAGTTTGTGAGGACTGGTGAGCGGAACTTCTCTGGAGAGTCCAGCGCAGCATCGCTGGTGACAGAGAGGCCTCCGGTGACTCCCTTGGACGGATCTCCTTCCCCTGACAGGGGCTGTGCTAGCGAAGGTAATTCATGTTCTACTTCATATAGTCAGTGGCAGTGACTATTCACCACTGGTGACACCACCACAGTGGTTAGCGATACCGTGAAGGATTGTGCCTCGACCTATTCCCATTAATACTGAACTGTTGCAAAGGTCCCAACTTGACCGTGCTGTATGTTTATTCGCTGAGAAGAATAAAACTATGTTGGACCTATTCAGTGTGTGGAACTCTGGTTACTAGGAGCAAAGGGGAGTGGATCCGAGGAAAGGATTTGACTCTAGGACACCTACACAAAGCCCGATCTTTCTGGCCTTCACCTCTTCACTATGGAGGACATGGGCCATGGTGTATCTCATCCCTCCCCCGGTACTGATACCCCTAGACAGAGACAGACAAGCCGAGAATCAGAAGGGGTGAGGTCACTACATAACCTTTATTTTTTGGGGGAAAATATCAAACATGATGTTACGCTGAGTAAATGGATACCTAACATGTCGCGCTTTAAAATTGTGCACACCCATGGAATGGTGACAAACTACGGTATTTTAAAAATCTCCATAGGCGACGCTTTAATTTTTTTTTTCTTTACAGGTTACCAGTTTAGCGTTAAAGGGTTTAGCCTGGAGTTATTGCTCTTGCTTTGACGTTCGTGGATATACATCACATTTACATATGTGGGTGTGGCCTTCGTATGCGTTCACCTCTGCGCGCAAGGACGGGGGGTGGTTTACTTTTTTTTTTTTTTCTTTTTACACTTTTATTGCTGTCACACAAAATATAAACATCTTTTGTGACAACAATAAAGCATGACCGGTCGTTTTTTTATGGAGAGATTGGGGGTCAATAAGACCCCCACATCTCCCCTACAATGGAAAGCATTAGATTTAAAAAATATAACATTTAAAATTGATCTAGTGCTTCTAAAAAAAGCAAAATGGCCTTGTTTACATCGGACCGGAACCAGAAGCGACGTCATGATGTTGCTTAGGTCCTCCTAGACAATAGAGATGAGCAGAGGCCATCTTTTCTCTGCTCCACTGTGGTCAGATGCTGCCAGGCCTGAATCGGTTCTCGGGCTTCCCGATCGGCCAGGTAAGCCCAAGAACCACCGGAAAGCGCTGGGGGGGGGGGGGTTCTAAAAGCGATCCAGCAGCTAATCAGCCACTCGGATCACTTTTATTGGAAATACTGGCGCCTGAGGGAAATTTCAATACCAGGGTTATGGCATCTAGCTGCAGCCATAACCCCGGTATTAAATGTCAAAGTAATGGTGGGTGGCAAGGACATTGACCACATTGCCTAGTGGGGTCTTCATATAACTGTTGGTGTCTTCCAGAACACCGAAGGTTCACTGGATATTATAGCAGTCCAGTATGTATCTCTTTGCATTTCGGTAGTGTTAATAACTAGCACATTGCCTCCTGCACTTTCCAATTGGACGGCAAGTCCGACTATAAAGTTCATGGCCAATAGGAAAGTAAAAGGAAGTGGTGTGGGGGAGTGGCAGGCGTTGACACCTCGAACATTGAAAATTTTGTATATAAGGGTGGGTGTTCCAGAAGACATCTAAAGCAGTGAGCAAGCCCCATTAGGTATCTGCATTGTAGTCCTATGGCCTGTTTGGTGGAAAGCTTATGGTAAGGGACCAGTTAAAATGGAGAATGGATACTGCTATCTGCTGGACTTTGCAATATATTGTAACTCAATACTAATAAAACACAGACCTCAGCGTCTCATTGGGTTCTCTCCACTCTATACTATAGAGAGAACTCCGTAGGAGAGGCCAGTCGCATGATTCTTGAAACTACTTTTTGGATTGTTTTTTGGTGTTTTTTGATTTTGGTTGCCCATCTCCTACTCTGGAGGTTCCACAAAAAAATGGTCTATTTTGGTATTGCTTGTCTTGAGTGCTCACCCTTATGAAATGTTGGGTTGTATTTATATTTTAATACACCTCTCTTCCTTTCTTCTATAGGCACCCCTGATTTCCACCGCAGCCTCACATCTCGACCATCCTCATGTTCCTACGACCGGAGCCTGAACTGGGTTGGTTCCCCACCCATGTCCAGGTCACCATCCTAGAAGCCAAAGGCCTTCGAGCCAAGGGGAAACATGGCACCAGCGATGCCTACACGCTGATCCAGGTAGGCCGGGAGAAGTACAGCACCTCTGTGGTGGAGAAGACCTCCGGTTCCCCAGAATGGAAAGAGGAATGTACTTTCGAGCTGTCCCCCGGAGCCCTGGAGAGGGGGGAGAACTGCGATCTCCAGCTGACGGTCATGCATCGGGCTCTTATTGGCATGGATCAGTTTCTGGGGCAGGTCGTCGTACCTCTGCAGAGGATCTTTCAAGAGGGACGATCCCAGAGGAACCAGTGAGTACTAGAGCCAACATTGACAAGTGGTCTTACTATTTTTCCCTCTCTGTGAGGCTATATAATTTGATATAGAGTGGTATGGGCATCCTGATTGGGTAATCGATGCTTTGCCAACTGTAAAACGGCATTCCAAGATTGGTGGACAGTGTGCTACTGAGCACATATGGACACTGCTATTGCTTATCTCACCTTTTTAGGAATGTTGTCTTCAATGGATACTTTCAGCACTCAATGAGTGACCAACCCACTACAAGTATGAGTATCAAGGTGCATTGGGCTTTAAATGAGGCCTGAGGGTAAGGGAAGCTCCTTTTAATGATCCTGGACCTGTGGCAACATGACGTTGGTCATAGTTGCCTATTTGTTCTGTGCATATTGTGAACACAGTGTGTTTTTTGTTTAAAGGGTAGTGTAGCTAAAATTCAATATCCTGTAAGCTTGTTACTATCAAACCACACTGATATTATTCCTATGTTTGGTTGTTACACCATTATTTAATCTTTTTTTAATTTGCTGAGATACACCATTCACTGATTGTTTGCTAGGGGTGGCTTGAACCAATCCGATGCAGCTGCTGTTCTAGTACCATGCTCTCTACTAGTACCGTCTGTTAGATTTCCATAGCTGCAGCAGTAGAATTGTCCGACCTACGCTGTGTAGCATGGATGGGGGAATCTGTTGGAGAAAAAAATTTAGAACTGTAAGCCACTAATAGGCAAATTTTGCCCAAGACACCACTTTTTTTTTTCTTGCAGCTAAATCGGTTCTGCCAAAATAATCCAATTTATCAATTCATTACTCCCATCCATGCAATCATCCAATTTATCCAGCCAATCTACCATCCTTTTAGCTTATTCATTTTCCAACCACCCGTTCCGTCCACCGTCCAGTCAACTCGCCCGTCCAGTCAACCAATCTATCCATCTGCTTTCAGAAAGAAGTAGGCAGGGACAATCCCAGCTTGACATGGCTCGCTAGGCATCACCTTTAACAAAAATAATCCTAATATTACATTTGTCATAAGTCATTAAGTGATGTGTAAATTTTATGGTGGAGATTACAACCTAATCAACAACCGGTAATGTTGTCCTAGATCTAGGTAATAGTCCTTAGATCTAGAGTGGAGGGACTGTTATGAGATGTTTACCCACACTAAGTAGACCAGTAATGACCTACCATGCTGCCGGAATTTAGGATCCTAAAGCGTAACAAATGCCCCCCCCGGGCATGCTACTTGACTGGATTTCAAGTTGATTCAATTTACCCTACTACTTCTACTTCTGTAGTTACTGAACTTTTCGTGGTTAAAAACTGGGCTAGGAAGGCAATGGCCACAAAGACAGGCTTCCTGACTGATATGGAGATGGATGAGTAAGCAAACAGGGTAGAGTATGACAAGATGTCACCGATCTCTATAGGTGGAATGTATGGAATGGTGTGGACAGTAGCTGACACTGTGAAGAGGTAATGGGTTACTGGGGAACATCCCAGGTGTGTGTGTGTGTGTGTGTGTGTGTGTGTGTGCGCTGGAACAGTCAGTGTGCTGGAACAGTCAGTGTGCTGGAACAGTCAGTGTGCTGGAACAGTCAGTGTGCTGGAACAGTCAGTGTGCTGGAACAGTCAGTGTGCTGGAACAGTCAGTGTGCTGGAACAGTCAGTGTGCTGGAACAGTCAGTGTGCTGGAACAGTCAGTGTGCTGGAACAGTCAGTGTTGTGGCTAAGGTTAGCAGCTGGTTCTAATCCAGATATTCCATTGTCTGATTCGATGGTCTGAACGTACGTACAAGTGAGAGCGCGGGGGTCTTTCTTTTTTTCCTATTTTTCATTTGTTTTCAATATGTCTTCTAGATTTTGTAATTATTAAACAAAGTTGCAAACACACATATATATATATATATATATATATATATATATATATATATATATATATATATAATAAAAAAAAAATTGAAAAATATAAATATATTTGTCCTATATGAAAATCATTTATGTAAGTGGGAACAGTGAAGGGGAGTACCATCATAGGGGACAGGAAAAGATGGGTTGGGATGGTGTGGAAATTGTGGGGTAGAAGGAGCAGCTTCCCCGGGCCCAGTCATTGTTATGGTGCCCAAAGCAGATGGGGGAGGGGGGTCCTGTGTGATGAGGGGGGGGGGCTCTTGTGTAATGATGGGGGTAGTATGGTAAATAGGGGGGGGTCATGTCTAATGATGGGGGGTAGTATGGCGAGGGGGGGGGCCTTGTGTAATGATGGGGGTAGTATGGTAAATAGGGGGGGGGTCGTGTCTAATGATGGGAGTAGTATGGCAAAGGGGGTCACTCCTGTGTAATAGTGGGGGTATTATGGCAAATGGAAGTCTTGTGTAATGACGGCGGTAGTGTGACGAGAGGGGCGCATGTGTAATAATCGGGGTCGTGTGGCGGGTCCTGTGAATGTTGGGATGGGGATGGAGAGCGAAATTGCATGGGTTGTGAGCAAGAAAATGTTTGCCCAGGGTCCAATCAATAATAGACAGCCGTGGGAGATTGGCTATAGACTCGGAGCTTTGGAGCGTAGAAATGAGGTCTGGATTCATGGGACCGGCTATGACCGGGGTGGATTGTGTTTTTTGGTGGGTTGTGTTTCCTCTTTGTTTTTGGGCTTTTTTTTTTAAGTAAATGTTCTATCCATGTTGTATTTGGAAAGTGAATTGTAGAGCTGGATTTTGATCCTCCTTCCAAGCGGCCATACAAGATTTTTGTTATATCAGGTGATTGTTTTGGTTGACAATCTCTGCGTGGCGCCCATCAAACCACTGTAACTGAATCCAACTACAGTTGCTCAGCACTGCAATGTGATCCCGTGTGACGTTTTTTTTCAGAAGCTAAGAACGCCTATAAAAGCCACAGAGCTTGGATTTTGAGAAGGAGGATTTACGGAGGGAAGAGGCCCTGTTTGGACACGTTGGGGAAAGTACATCTGGTTCGTTGGAAGCTCCTGGGAGCTTTCATTTGGCAAACTGGAGCTTTAGATAACAATACTTTACACCTAGATCTTGAAGCACAACTGAACTTCCAGTTTAAATGGACTTGAGCCAATGCTCCTTTACAAATTACAGTTGGCATTGTTCCTTTTTTTTGAGCCATGGGGCTGGCCCCTAAATAATAATTAAAACCCTGCTGGCACCTCAATTTTATATTGATATGGCCACCCCTGGACAAAACCTATTCCAATGGCATAAAAACAAGTTTTAAGCCTCATACACACGATTGGACTTCCAACCAACTTTTCCGTGGATTTCTGTCCGAAGGGCGTTGGCCGTGAACTTAGTATGCATACACACGGCAGGACTTTTTCAGCCAACAAACACGAACGTAGAGACGTAATTGACGTACTACGTGGTTTTTCTGCTCTTTAGTGCCACTCTTTGGGCAACTTCTGCTATTGCTGGTTGATCTTCAGCATTGGTTCTGAGCATGCGTGTTTGTACTTTGGACTTGTGTACACACGATCGGATTTTGCACCATCTGACTTTTGTTGCCGGAAAGTTTGTCTGTTTGCACAGCGAACATTTGTCCGATTGAAAACCGAAAAAGTTTGTCCAATGGAGCGTACACACGGTCGGATTTTCTGCAAAAACAGGTCCGTCGGAGGTTTGTTGTCCGATCGTGTGTATGGGCCTTAAGTTTGTTTTCTAATGCCGCGTACACACGATCGTAAATTCCAACAACAAATGTTCGATGTGAGCTTTTGGTCGGAAATTCCGACCGTGTGTAGGCTCCATCGGACATTTCCTCTCGGAATTTCCGCCAACAAAAGATTGAGAGCAGGTTCTCTATTTTTCCGACTGAAAAAGTTCTTGTCGGAAATTCCGATCGTCTGTATGGAAATCTGACGCGCAAAAAAACACGCATTCTCAGAATCAAGCAGAAGAGCCGAACTGCCTATTGAACTTCATTGATCTCAGGTCGTCGTACGTCACCGCGTTCTTGACGTTCGGAATTTCCGACAAGATTTGTGTGACCGTGTGTATACAACACAAGTTTGAGCCACTATTCCGTCTGGGGAAAAAAAATCACGGTTTTGTCGGAATTTCCGATTGTGTGTATGCGGCATTAGAAAGTAGCCACCCTGAGAGCCTGTTTTTGGTCTCTCTGCAGAGCTCCCTCATGCCCTTGGTCAGATCTAGACTTCTGCATGCAGCAAAGCTCATGCTGACTTGGCAGGGGGCATGCTGGCAAACACAAATCTCAGTAAAGCCCTGGTGCATATCTGAGCTGTTTGAATCTGTTTTCTAGAAGCAGTTCAGCGCTGCCTTGACATGAGGTTTCCCATTGTATCCTATGCTGCCTGTTCACACCCGAGCGTCATATTTCTTGAAGCTTGTCACTCAGAGTATGTTTTGGGGCAGTCGCTCTTTTTATTATTGACCAAAATCAATGGGAATCACCTGAAAAATTTTGATTTCATGCCTCTCCTGATCCTAGAACAAAAACACTCAAGCGTGGAAAAAATGCATGTACAAACGCACAGAAATGCCCCAACAACCATCTGAAGAAGTTAAAGTGTGAGCTTGGTCCAAGACCAGCTGCTCCCAAAAAATTAAAAATCAATGTAAGACAGGTCTAGCCCAGTCTTGGGACTGTCGTCGTCCACACTGCATCATTGAGGTAAATGGGGACCTGTCGAGTGGAGTTTGATGTGCTCCTCAAATTGAGGCCAAGTGTAGAAAACTGTCCATCTATACAAGATCTAAATGTGCTCTCCTCCTCCATCCGTACCATCAATACCATAGAATTCATCCTTCTATCCCATTTATGACTTCCACTTACCCATCCATCATTCCATCTATCCATCCATCTATTCCTGCCACCCTTCCATCTATCCATCTATTCCTGCCACCCATCCATTCATCTATCAACTTCATCCTAACCCATCTATTCCTGCCACCCATCCATCCCACTTCATCCCATTCCATCCAACCGGTGCACAGCAATTTTTTTTTTTTTTTTTTTTTTTTTTTTTTTTTTTTTGTGTATTTACTATACAGCAGTGGTCCCCAACCTTTTTGGCACCGAGGACCGGCGTTGTGTAATAGAATCGTGCCAAGGCCCGGGGGGGGGGGGGGGGGGGTTGGGTTGTTATGTAGCTTTTCGCGGGCAGTTTGTCGGGGAAATGGCTAGTGTTAGCGCCTCAATCATCACAGAACAATGGCTGATATGGTGTTGGGATGATTGAAGCGCATTATTTCTGTCATTGCATTGTAATATAAAATGAAATAGTTCAAACTCACCATAATGCAGAATCTGCCACCAGATGCGATTTGTCACTTGCGACGTCGCCTTCCACCAGGTGTGGATTGTTGCTTGCGACGTCACCTGCCACCAGGTGTGGATTGTTGCTTGCCACGTCACCTGCCACCAGGTGTGGATTGCCACGTCGCCTGCCGCCAGATGTGGATTGTCGCTTGCCACCTCGCCTGCCACCAGATGTGGATTGTCGCTTGCCACAACACCTGCCACCAGGTGCGGATTGCCATGTCGCCTGCCACCAGGTGCGGATTGCCACGTCGCCTGCCACCAGGTGCGGATTGCCATGTCGCCTGCCACGTCACCTGCCACCGGGTGTGGATTGCCACGTCACCTGCCACCGGGTGTGGATTGCCACGTCACCTGCCACCGGGTGTGGATTGCCACCTGCCACCAGAGGTGGTTTGCCACCTGCCAGTAGATTTTTTTTTTGTCACCTGCCGTGGTGGCAGCACAGGCAGGTGAGGGAGAACAGCGGTAATGCGGGGCGGGCGGTGAGAGATGATCTCTCTGCTCCCGCGCCTCGCTGCAGTATAGCAGCCCCGCTGTGTGGGCAGAAGTGCCGTGTTCCAGGCGGGCGGCGAGAGATGATCTCATCTCTCTGCTCCCGCGCCTCACCGCAGTAGGAGCACCGCTGTGTGGGCGGAAGTGCCGTGATCCGGGCGGGCGGTGAGAGATGTCATCTCTCTGCTTGCCCGCTGCCGCACCTCACACAGTGCAGCCTTCGCGGCCCATCTGCAAATAGGCCACGGCCCGGCAGTGGGCCGCGGATCGGGGGTTGGGGAACCCTGCTATACAGTACCTATATGTTGCCATTAAATAACAAGAGTTCCCCTCTAACCTCTGAATCCGCAGAGTTTACCCTTACATCTGAAGTTGCAGAGTTCCCTTACACTGTAAGGGAGAACTCTGGGGACTCTGACATAAGGGATGCTCTGAGAACTCTGATGTAAAGGGGGAACACTGTGTTCTCTGGTGTAAAGGGGAACTCTGATGTAAGGGGTGCTCTGAAAACCCAGATTTACCTTAGATTACTTACTCAGAGGCAGGAGAGAGAAGGGGGGAGAGGGGAGACTTCAGTCACAGACGGGGATGGATGGTGAGCTCATTCACCCCTTTGCAGTCAGATACATCTGGATGGGAGATGCTGTGTCTGCTTGGCTTCAAATGTAACTTGTGTGGGCAGACACAGAGGGGTAGGGGCAGGAGGAGGAGCAGATCAAGCCCTCTCTCCTCTCCCGTATGTATGTGTTTGGGGAAGGGGGGGGGAGAATGTTGGTGTTGGCTTTGGGCTGTGTGAAGGAGAGTGTAACAGACACTCTCGGCTTGGACAACTGCAGCCAGCAACCCTGCTGGGAAGCCATGGTCCGGTCTGAAGTAATGTTTCCGGTGGTCTGAAACCTGGACGCATGATTCCAAACCTGAACTGTCCGGGTGAATCCTGGACAGGTGGCAACCCTACCGTTAATACCGAGAGTGACCATGAAAATTCTAAAGTTTGGGATGTTCCCAGAACGGGAACAGAGGGGAAATTTTTCAATGGGGATAATAATTCTGGTAAGAAGCTGGGAATCCCTCACTTTGGGGACCTTTCCTCTCACTTCTTGTTGGAAGGACAGGAAGTGAAGGGGGAAAAATGAACTCGCTGACAGGAGTTATGACACTTGGTTAGCCTTCAGTTCTACTTTTAAGAGAGACCTTCAATTATGTTTTGTTTTAAGTTTGTTTGCCAGTCATGTGGGAGTTTTGGAGCCTTTAGCACAAGGCCCAGGCAGAAATATTTTATGAAAACGCACGTTTTGTTTTTTCTTTGCACGTTCCCTGTGCAGCCACCCGGCCATGTTTTCTTTTCTCCTGACTGTCAGCTGTGTGCTGCTCGGGGAGGAAACACATCAATGGCGGGACAGTCTATTTTGGTCTTGGTTATTTATGATGACTGGGCTCAGCCAGTGCTGCATGGAATGCCTGGCTTGCAAAAGTCTTCAGGCAGTCTGTGTTCCTTTTCAGAGTCTGCTGAACCATTTTGTGTCCTGAGCCCATAGAGATGAACCTGCAGTCTGTCGGTGCGGTAGGATCCGGTGATACCACCAAGGCCTGAGGACATAGTGTAGATCTGATGTCCCACCTTGTTTTTGTGTCTGCCCGACCATAAGTACTCACCACCCCCCTTGTTATTAAAGGGGAGTTCCAGCCTTTTTATGTTTATTAAAAGTCAGCAGCTACAAAAAGTGTAGCTGCTGGCTTTTAATAAACCGACACTTACCTGCTCCACGGTCCAGCAACATGGCCCGCCCAGAGCGTCGCTCCTCTCCCCCCCCCTTCTCCGCCCGCGCCTCCATTCACACTGTGGGCAACCGGCCGTGACAGCTTTCGGCTTCACGGCCGGGCACTCACTGCGCATGCGCGAGTTGCGCTGCGCTCTAGGAGTGGACAGGCGATCGTCTGAGACCTGTCACGTCGGGGGGGCGCCTAAGGCGAGAGGAGGAGTCGCCTAGTCGGTCCCTGGGTTAGTAATCTTAGTAACTGGAATACACCAGAGGGGCACATACCACCGATGAGCCCCCCACACTTCCATCTCAACAGTATTTTCTTCCACTGTCAAAAGATCAACCACCACCACACGATCAGCTGCCATGACGTCCTTTTGCTCATATTGCACCTGCAAAGACATAAAGCAAACCAACCAAAACACAGGGAGGGTGGGTGGGAAACTGCCTGCTTGTCACCTGTCCCTTCTCTGATGTCCAGGAGACCCCAGTTATCCCTTACCGAACTACCACAAACCCCTCCTCATCCTGTTGCTCCAACCAATCCACCGCTCCCCCATTCTCCACCTACAATCCTTAAAGTGGATGTAAAGCCACTCTCATCCTTTCTAAACTACTGCCATAGTGCTGATCTATAAGGATATAGATGTGTCCTGCATGTATCCTTATCTGTCCAATGTCTCCCCTCTGTCTGTTATAAGAACTGAAAAACTGCAGATTCTGTGGGTGGATCTGTTGTCTGGAGCTCGGTGGGTGGAGTCGTGATGTCAGTAGACTCCCCGCCCACCTCTACACTCCCCTTGTCAACATGCATTTTCTCTTGTGTATTCCTTCTGCTATGATCACTAACATCCAGTCAAAATCCAGAAAAGTAACCACATGACTTCAGAAAAGGAGTGGGGGTGGGAATTAAAAAATAATGCCCGTCTAAAGCTAGTTCACGAGATATGTAAATAACCTGTTGCTCAAAGCAAGGGGGCGGAACGGACAAAGGTTTTTCTCTGTTTGTCCGTTTTTTTTTATCTCACTGAACAATAAGAGGATTGCTCAGAGCTGGATTAACTCTTTGTGACAAGACCTGGCACAGATGATAGGAAATCCTATACACTACATTGTGACAAAAAAAAATTTGAGTTTACATCCACTTTAACCCCATAGTTGCTTCCCCTTCTCACACTGTCATACCGGCGCTGCACTATCTTTCGTTTTATTTTCTCTCGCTCCGGGCCTTACTGTTTTTTTTTGTCCAAGCCTCCTGAGATATATGATGTGATGAGGATATTTGAGGAGGCTGTCTGAGCAAGGACGTGTCATTCTTGCCAGATATTAACTTAATTTTTAAGTAAACCTTTTTACATTTCTACACAAGGCAAGTTAAGCTGATGTTTTATGGGCCCTCTCACTCATAACCCCCCCCCCCCCCTCCCAAGCTGTTCTCAATTTCATCAGTTCCTTCCTTACCTAATTTTGCAGCTAAAATATTTCAGGAAATACTTGACGGCCCTCCTTTTTATGGGATTAAATATTGTAAATTGCACTTTTTACTTAAAGCGGAGTTCAACCCAAAAATTGAACTTCTGCTTTTCGGAAATCCCCCCCCTCCGGTGTCACATTTGGCATCTTTCAGGAGGGTGCATATACCTGTCTAAGACAGTTATAGCATCTACAAAATAGGGGTAGTTTTATGGCATTTTTATTATAATTTTTTTTTTTTTTTTATGTGGCGCCCTCACTCCATCTTCTTCTTTGTCTAGGGGTATTTCGTATGTGAGGGTGAGATGCGCTACGGCCCATGTCCTCCCCATGGCAGTGGGTGAGGTGAAGGCCAGTACCAGTTGTTTTCCTCGGGCCTGTGCGTTTCAGTTAATGACCAAGTGTTGCTGTGCTGACACTTCCCTTTGCTCCCATTAACCAGAGTACCACACACCGATTAGGGTCCAACTCTTGTTTTATTGTCACACAATCAAACAGTTCTTTACCAGCCAACTGGTTGAGACCCAATAACCGTTCAATACGGTGGGGTGAGCAGGTCGAGGCACTGTCCTGGTTGTACGCTAAACCACTGTGATTTCACCAGGGGTTACTATAGCCTTGGCTAGAGAGAACTTAGAACTTGTGAGTCTCTACCAGCGACTCAATAGAATGTAGATAGGAGTACCTTCGCTGCGTTGTGGCCCCTGTCAGGGGAAGATGTCCCTCCAAGGGAGTTACCGGAGGCCCATCCGTCACCGGGTTGATGCTGCTCCGGACTCTTCAGACGGGCGGCCCCCTCACCTCAGACTTGGGCCCCATCCACCTCAGGGACCCTCGGACTCCTCCACCCTCGCGGGACCCAGTCGAAGTCACTGGGCCCCAGGCCTCCGGTTTAGTACCTCACCCCAGGCTGAAGGTGCCTGGGACGGACGCCAACTTCGCTCCGGCCCGGCCTAGGGTGTCTGGACCGGAACTCTGAACCGCCCGCACCCAGGCCTAAGGTGCCTGGGCGCGCAATGCAGGAAAAAGACCTTGTGGCGAGGGCGTCTCTCCCCTTTATCTCCTCCTGCGACGTCACGGCAGGTTCCCCGCCCCTGTCGCACCATCGCCGGAAAGGGACAAAAAGGCCAGCACTGCGGCAGTGAATCTACCTTAGGCCTGTGGGAACCCCGCCACCCACAGGCCAAGGAGAACAGTACACCACCAAGTCCTCTACGAATTAACAATGGTCTAAATCCTTTCATGATTTATACACACCTGGGTCATACTACCACCCAGGTGTATCCCCCTAAATTTAAACCCCCGCTACATTTATATCGTGACTGCGACATTATGGCGGACATTTTTGACACATTTTTCGGACCATTGTCATTTTTACAGCGATCAGTGCTATAAAAATGCACTGATTACTGTGAAAATGACACTGGTAGTGAAGGGGTTAAGTGTGTCCTAGGGAGTGATTCTAACGGTTGGGGGGCGTGGCTACGAGTGACACGTCACTGATCCCGATGAGAGGGAGCAGACGATCAGTGAGTGTCACTAGGCAGAATGGGGAGATGCACGTTTACACTTACCTCTCCCTGTTCTGCAGCTCTGACCCGATCGCCGGACACCGGCGGACATCGAGTCCGCGGGCACGGGCACGGTCACGGAGCTCGTGGCAGGGGCGCACCCAGCGCGGTGGGAATTTCAAAGTGATGTAAATATACATTACTCTGCCCAGCCGTGCCATTTTGCCGACGTAAATGTACAGGAGCCGGTCCTTAACCGGTTAAGAAGCTGTTGCCCTCAGTAGACAAAATTTGGCCCCCTTTAGTCCTGCTGCTAAGAGTTTGTCATAGACCCTTGTAGGCAGGTGTGGTTTGGCCTCTCTGCACAGATGGCGTTGTCCGACAGATGCCATGCTCTCTGCAGGGGGAAAATGTTGATCTGAGGCCTCCGTGGGGTGTCATCAGGAGAGCAGCTATCTGATTGGACACTTATGACCTTAGTGGCCATCTTTAGTGTGGGCAGTGCTAATGGCACTATTCCCCCCCCCCCCCACTTTAGTTGGCGCACATTTGCAAAGTGGCCTGATCAGGGACAGGAACCTGCTGGTCAGGGACAGTATGTCTAGCATGGGGGACCGACTAATCTGCTCACCTGTGTTGCCCTTCCGCATCCAGGTGCCTAGTTGCTAGACCGCCTTCCAGCCACCTCCTGTCAGATGTTGCCGAGCATCAGAATTTATTTCGGGAACACTTTGCAAAATTCTCTAAGTGCCGCTGGGCCAATTCGGCCTCGTAAGAGTTTACCACCTTGTCTGAACTTTTTGTGTTCAGATGCTGCCATCCTTGACCTCTGTGTGCATTATCTTATCTTCTCTACGGCTTTCTCCTGGCTTAGAATATTAATTTACCAAAAAAAAAAAAGTTGTGGTGGTGTTTTTTAGGGCTGCAACTAACTATTATTTTCATAATTGATTAGTTTGCGTATTTATTGTTTCGATTAATCGGTTAATAACCTTAAAAAAAGTGTGGTGTATAATTTAGTTAATATGTGAAGTTTAAAAAAAAAAGGCAATTTAATATTAAATATCTCTATGCAGTGGTAAATATAAATAACCAACTACAGGTATATGGCTAGGGAGCAAAATCTCTAATCCGCTCTGATGCCGTGTACACACGGTCGATTTTCTCGACGGTGAAAACACCGTCGAGAAAATCGACATGAAAAACGAGGAACGGCTTGTTCCCCTACACACGGCCGGGTTTTCCGACATTTTTTTTTCTCTTGGTCGATAAAAACGACCGTGTGTAGGCTCCCTGGCAGTGTTTCCCTATGGGAAAACTGCCGCGTAAAAAAAAAAATGCCGTGAATCACGACGAGAAAAATTGGAGCATAATCTAATTTTTCTCGTCGTGATTCTTGCCGTTTTTTCTCGTTGGGGAAAAATGCTGGAAAGCCCACACACGGGCGTTTTTTTTTCTCGTCAAAGAGAAAAAATGACATTTTTCCCGACGAGAAAAATGGTCGTGTGTACGCGGCATGAGAATAACTGACAGAAGAGATATACTGTATATACTATTAGAGGGCGAATCTGGTAAATATCAAAGGACTTTTCAGACAGTGTATGTGGTTTTCGTTCAGAAATTACATTAATTTTAAAACTGAATGTTAAAAGCAAGTGAAAATTTCAAACATTCTTTCATTCAGCGAATGTACAAAGATTTTTCGTATTAATATAATATTAACAGTAGTGATTATTTGCCGTTTTTGTACTATAAATGGCTAATTTTATTTATTTTTTTATTTTTTACCCATTATGTTCCTGGCCTATTAATCGATTTATAAAAATAGTAATCGATTAAATTCATAATCGATTAGTTGTCGATTAATCGATTAGTTTTAGCCCTAGTGTTTATTAAATCTGTGCACATGCACCCAGTTGGTACTGTGGGAACTCTGACCACTTTTTTTTTTTTTTTTTGCTTGATTCTGTATACAAGGGTTATTGGGTCACTTTAGATTGAGTTCTTAGTGGAGTACATCACCCATATTTCGGGTTGGGCTCAGACAGCATTCCAGCAGCTCTATAAATATGTTGGTGCCTTCCTTGAGCTTTTTCCATGCAGTATGTTGTGGGAGTAGAGCGGCTGGGCACGGGACATGTGAAATTCCCCCATAAGACGGCCAGGAACAATCAGCCAGTTGTTTGTTGCTAAGACCTACTTAATGTAATGGGATTTGAAAAAGACGACCACTGGCTGGATGGTGAGCGGACGCTGGCTGTGAAAGGGAGGCCATCATCCCGAGTTGTGCAGTACACTGCTATTACATATTATTCAGGTCTATCCTCTGCAACTGTCCCCTCCACCCCCCCCCCCTTTTTTTTTTTTTTTTTGGGCACGGTATACGACCTACTAAAAATCTTTTATCAACGGTGGTCAGTTGTCTGGCTTGTTCTACTTTCCACATGGCTGACCCATTCTACTTTATACACACAACTTTTATTTTAAGTTTTTTTTTTTTTTTTTTTTTTTTTTCTAATAACGTGTGAAGGGGTTAGAACCTCTGGTGGGGTTTTTTGTCTTTTCTTTTGGGGGGGGGGGGGGCGGAAACGCCAGTGTTGGACCAAGGAACCTCAATGGAGATTACCACCCTCTTCCTTCTCTTCCTTCTCTTCCTTCTCTTCCTTCTCTTCCTTCTCTTCCTTCTCTTCCTTCTCTTCCTTCTCTTTCTTTCTCTTTCTTTCTCTTTCTTTCTCTTCCTTCTCTTCCCTTCTTCCTTTCTCTCCCTTTCTTCTTCCTCTCTCTCTCCCTTTCTTCTTCCTCTCTCTCTCCCTTTCTTCTTCCTCTCTCTCTCTCTCCCTTTCTTCTTCCTCTCTCTCTCTCTCTCCCTTTCTTCTTCCTCTCTCTCTCTCTCCCTTTCTTCTTCCTCTCTCTCTCTCTCTCTCTCTCTCTCCCTTTCTTCTTCCTCTCTCTCTCTCTCTCTCTCTCCCTTTCTTCTTCCTCTCTCTCTCTCTCTCTCCCTTTCTTCTTCCTCTCTCTCTCTCTCTCTCCCTTTCTTCTTCCTCTCTCTCTCTCTCTCTCCCTTTCTTCTTCCTCTCTCTCTCTCTCTCTCTCCCTTTCTTCTTCCTCTCTCTCTCTCTCTCCCTTTCTTCTTCCTCTCTCTCTCTCTCTCCCTTTCTTCTTCCTCTCTCTCTCTCTCTCCCTTTCTTCTTCCTCTCTCTCTCTCTCTCTCCCTTTCTTCTTCCTCTCTCTCTCTCTCTCCCTTTCTTCTTCCTCTCTCTCTCTCTCTCCCTTTCTTCCTTCTTTCTTCTTTCTTTTTTTTCTTTTTTTTCTTTTTTTTCTTCTTGTTAGAACCTCTGGTGGGGTTTTTTTTTTTTTTTTTGGGGGGGGGGCGGAAACGCCAGTGTTGGACCAAGGAACCTCAATGGAGATTACCACCCTCTTCCTTCTCTTCCCTCCTTCTTCCTCTTCCTTCCTTCCTTCCTTCCTTCCTTCTCTTCTCCTTTCTCTTCTCCTTTCTCTTCTCCTTTCTCTTCTCCTTTCTCTTCTCCTTTCTCTTCTCCTTTCTCTTCTCCTTTCTCTTCTCCTTTCTCTTCTCCTTTCTCTTCTCCTTTCTCTTCTCCTTTCTCTTCTCCTTTCTCTTCTCCTTTCTCTTCTCCTTTCTCTTCTCCTTTCTCTTCTCCTTTCTCTTCTCCTTTCTCTTCTCCTTTCTCTTCTCCTTTCTCTTCTCCTTTCTCTTCTCCTTTCTCTTCTCCTTTCTCTTCTCCTTTCTCTTCTCCTTTCTCTTCTCCTTTCTCTCCTTCCTTTCTTCCTTCCTTCTTCCTCCTATTTTTGATTTATAAACGTGGTCACCAGCATACCAACTTAGAAGGCGAATCCAACCCCACCCCTGAACAGATAACAAAAAAAGACAATTAGAAAAGTCTGTCCCCTGCTAGCATGCTACAGAAAAGGACCTATGCTCTTTGTGTGGAAGCAGTGGTCTCTCTGCAGAGACATGAAAAGTCAGAGCTAGAGTTTTTCAATCAGAGGGCATGAACTTTTTGCTAATTTAGAGAGTTCTAGCTCTGATCCAACTTGGTAGGTTTCAGTCCTCTGTAGAGAGACCACTGCTTCACAACGACAAGCAAGGGTCCTTTTTCTGAAGTCTGTGGCTTCTTTCTAAAGAAAATCTAAAATCAAAGACTTTTTTTTTGTTTTTGTTTTGATGGACCTGGATAGTATTTTCTGGATTTAAGTTGGGTTTTAGCAGTTTGCGTCTACTTTGCTTTATTTTCAGAGATGGCCTGGGGGGGGGGGGGGGGAACCGTGATGTCCATGGCAGCCA